>CATOCB010000392.1:0-352500 GCA_951411735.1 Somateria mollissima | reverse complement strand
CCGGGTGATGTCAGGTCCCCAGTTGTCCTGGTTTCAGTTAGAACAGAGTTAATTTTCTTCCTAGTAGCTGGTAGAATGCTATGTTTTGGCTTAGGAGAAGAAGAGTGCTGATAACACCCCGATGTTTTAATTGTTGCAGAACAGTGCTTATACTAAGCCAAGGACATCTCAGCTTCTTGCTCTGTCCTGCCAATGGGCAGGCTGGGGGTGCAGCAAGAGCTGGGAGGGGACAGACCTAGGACAGGTGACCCAAACTAGCCAAAGAGGTATTCCATACCATCTGACGTCATGCCAAACAATATATAGGGGTGGCTAGCCGGGGGAGGGGGGCCGGACTGCTCGGGGTTAGGCTGGGCATCGGTCAGCGGGTGGTGAGCAATTGCATTGTGCATCACTTGTTTGTACACATTATTAATAGTAGTACTATTATCATCATTGTATTATTATTATTATTATTATTATTATTATTATTATTATTATTATTATTATTATTATTATTTTCCAGTCCTATTAAACTGTCTTTATCTCAACTCACGGGCTTCACTTTCCATTTCTCTCCCCCGTCCCAGAGAGGGAGGGGGGAGGGTGAGCGAACGGCTGTGTGGTGTTTAGCTGCCGGCCGGGTTAAACCACGACAGTCTTTTTGGCGCCCAACGTGGGGCACGAAAGGTTGAGATAACGGCAGATCTGATCAGAGTGTGTTAAACTAAAATTGGTATAAGTATTAGACCTGCTTAATAGTCACTTGTCATAATGCTGATTGCTTTAATCTCGAGTCTGCTGCGCCTGTTTTCCAAATTGAGTATTATAGCACATTATTTTCCGTATGTGCTCTCTGTCATGTTGTTTATCCTCTCCGGGCCCTGGTTTCAGATCATTGTGGTACTGTGTGTTGTAACAGTGGCTTATGAGACGATGAAATATCTGGTCATGACTCTAACTTGGTATTTGTATTCAGTAACATCGTCGACTCTATACTTTGGAAACTGTATCTTGGAAACTATTAGCAATTATACCTGTTGCCTTTTTTCATTAGGGAGTCAATCTGTGGAGGGGAAAGGGGAAGATATTTTTTCTTACTCGATCACTCTCCCTTTCTCCTTCACCACCCCCTTATCCTCCTTGGTCACTCTCCCGTTCTCCTTCACCACCCTCTTATCCTCCGAGCTTGTTACAATAGCTCTCCAGGATATTGAATATCCTTGGGATACTCAGACCAGCATGGTCTTGTTGTTATGCCTCCTGAATGTGCTTCAGGTTTTGCTTAAAGTTAAACAACTACTTAGGAAGCTCATCCGGAGATCTGCCCGGAGGCAGTATAGTTGTGGGTGGCAGGGAGTATGGGAGGATATGGGCAGGCATCTAGAGCAGTTGGCACCCCCAGTGTTTTGGAAATTCACCCCTGAACAACTGCAAAATCCTAAAAAACTGGCAGAATGTTTGAAAAAAAGGTGTCATGACTCTGGCAGTTCCAAAGTAACACAAATCATTGTAACGTGCTGGGGCCTGGCTCATGCCTATCGAGCTGCCATTGATACTGCTATCAACTTAGTGACAGACTCTGCGGCTACTCCAAGTCCTGTGACAGATCCGATGGCCACTGCAACCCCTACGGTGGACTCTGCAGCCGCTCCAGTTCCTGCTCCTGCAGACACTCCAGCTCCAGTTCCTGTAGCTGCTCCAGCTCCGGTTCCTGCAGCTGCTTCAGTTCCAGCTCCTGCAGCCGCTCCAGTTCCAGTTCCTGCAGCTGCTCCAGCTCCTGCAGCTGCTCCAGCTCCTGTGGCTGGGTCAGAGAAACGAGCTGTAGCAGTGCAAGTTGACCCTGCAGAGGGTATTCCAACCCCTGTGTCAGACCCTGTAACGGGGTCAGAGAAACGAGCTGTAGCAGTGCAAGTTGACCCTGCAGAGGGTATTCCAACCCCTGTGTCAGACCCTGTAACGGGGTCAGAGAAACGAGCTGTAGCAGTACAAGTTGACCCTACAGAGGGTATTCCAATCCCTGTGGCAGACCCTGTAACGGGGTCAGAGAAACGAGCTGTAGCAGTGCAAGCTGCCCCTGTAGAGAAGGTGAAAAAATGGTATAGAGATTCAAGTCGTTTAGAACGCAGAGAGTCTTCTGCCAAATCTAAGTATAGAGACGACGATGCTGGGCCATCAGGGATTCAGGAGGAGGAAGATGAGGATGCCGAAAAATCAACAGTAACTACCCGAAACCTATACGAGCGTGAGCTACGAGATGTGCGAAAAGATTTTGGTCGCTGTATAGGTGAGCAGCTTGTCACCTGGCTGCTTCGGTGCTGGGACACTGGAGCCAATTGTGTGGAATTAGACGGCAGGGAAGCCAGACGGCTGGGATCCCTTGCTAGAGACGCAGGCATTGACAAAGCAATTGCAGACGAGGCACAATCTCACAGCCTCTGGAGGCGTCTCCTCTCAGCTGTGAGGGAAAGGTATCCCTTCAAGGAAGAGCTTTTATGTCTACCAGGCAAGTGGACCACTATGGAGAAGGGAATCCAGTACCTGAGGGAATTAGCCGTACAGGAAGTGATTTATGAGGATCCAGACCTCAGACAAACATCCAAAGATCCAGATGAAGTCAGGTGTACACGACCCATGTGGCGGAAGTTTGTACGGAGTGCACCATCATCATATGCCAGCTCATTAGCAATAATGGCCTGGAAAGAGGATGAGGAACCCACAGTGGATGAAGTGGCTAAACAACTTCGGCAGTACGAAGAAAGTCTCTCCTCTTCCTTACAGGCCTGCGTCTCAGCTGTGGAGAAACTTTCTGAAGAGTTCCACCAACTTAAAGAGAATCTATCTTCCTCCCCACCTGAACAAACCAGTGTCCACCGACCAAAAGAGAACACTTGGGAGAAACTTTCTGAAAAGGTTCACCAACTTGAAGAGAGATTATTCTCCTCCGCACCTGTACAAAGCAGTGTCTCAGCTATCAGGGGTAGGCGTTCATCCACACAAAGACGATATGGTGGGTACTCACCCCGTGCCACCCTGTGGTTTTACTTACGAGACCATGGAGAGGACATGAGAAAATGGGATGGAAAATCTACCGCGACCCTAGAGGCACGGGTACGTGAGTTGCAAAAGAAAACAATCGGGAAAAGGGGATTCTCTGAAAAGTTTGCTGCTCCAACTTCCAGCAGACAGTCCTTCAAACACAGAAATGAAGAAGATTCTGACCAGGATTAGGGGGGCCCTGCCTCCAGCCAGGGGGAGGAAAGGGGCAATCGAGTTTATTGGACTGTGTGGATTCGATGGCCTGGCACGTCAGACGCACAGAAGTATAAGGCTTTAGTAGACACCGGTGCACAATGTACTCTAATGCCATCGAGCTATAAAGGGCCAGAGCCCATCTGTATTTGTGGAGTGACAGGGGGATCTCAGCAGTTGACTGTATTGGAGGCTGAAGTGAGTCTGACTGGGAATGAGTGGGAAAAGCACCGTATTGCGACTGGCCCGGATGCTCCATGTATCCTTGGCATAGACTATCTTAGAAGAGGATATTTCAAGGACCCAAAAGGGTTCCGGTGGGCTTTTGGTATAGCTGCCTTAGAGACAGAGGGCATTAAACAATTATCTACCTTGCCTGGTCTCTCAGAGGACCCCTCTGTTGTGGGGTTGCTGAGGGTCGAAGAACAGCGAGTGCCAATCGCTACCACAACTGTGCACCGGCGGCAATATCGCACTAACCGAGACTCCCTGATTCCCATCCATAAGCTAATTCGTCAATTGGAGAACCAAGGAGTGATCAGCAAGACTCATTCACCTTTCAATAGTCCCATATGGCCAGTGCGAAAGTCTAATGGTGAGTGGAGACTAACAGTGGACTATCGTGGCCTAAACGAAGTCACGCCACCATTGAGTGCTGCAGTGCCGGACATGCTAGAACTCCAGTACGAACTTGAATCGAGGGCAGCCAAGTGGTACGCCACAATTGATATCGCTAATGCATTTTTCTCCATCCCTCTAGCAGCAGAGTGCAGGCCACAATTTGCTTTCACTTGGAGGGGAGTCCAATATACTTGGAATCGGCTGCCCCAGGGGTGGAAACACAGCCCTACCATTTGCCATGGACTGATCCAATCTGCACTGGAGCAGGGGGAAGCTCCTGAACACCTGCAGTACATCGATGACATTATTGTGTGGGGTGACACAGCAGAGGAAGTTTTCGAGAAAGGAAAGAAAATAGTCCAAATCCTTCTGAAAGCCGGTTTTGCCATAAAACAAAATAAAGTCAAAGGACCTGCACGAGAGATCCAGTTTTTAGGAATAAAATGGCAAGATGGACGTCATCAAATCCCAATGGATGTGATCAACAAAATAACAGCTATGTCTCCACCAACTAGTAAAAAAGAAACAGAGACTTTCCTAGGTGTTGTGGGGTTTTGGAGAATGCACATTCCAAATTACAGTCTGATTGTAAACCCGCTCTACCAAGTAACCCGTAAGAAGAATGAGTTTGAATGGGGCCCTGAGCAACAACAAGCCTTTGAACAAATCAAGCAGGAAATAGTTCATGCAGTAGCCCTTGGACCAGTTCGAACAGGACCAGATGTAAAGAATGTGCTCTACACTGCAGCCGGGGAGAACGGCCCCACCTGGAGCCTCTGGCAGAAAGAACCTGGGGAAACTCGAGGTCGGCCCCTGGGGTTTTGGAGTCAGGGATACAGAGGATCTGAGGCCCGCTATACTCCAACTGAAAAGGAGATATTGGCAGCATATGAAGGAGTTCGATCTGCTTCGGAGGTGGTCGGTACTGAAGCGCAGCTCCTCCTAGCACCCCGATTGCCAGTACTAGGCTGGATGTTCAGAGGAAGGGTCTCCTCTACACATCATGCAACTGATGCTACATGGAGCAAGTGGGTTGCACTGATTACTCAGCGGGCTCGAATAGGAAACCCCAGTCGCCCAGGAATATTGGAAGTGATTATGGACTGGCCAGAAGGCAAATACTTTGGGGTATCATCAGAGGAGGAGGTGAGTCGTGCTGAAGAAGCCCCACTGTACAACCAGTTACCAGAGAATGAGAAGAAATATGCCTTGTTCACTGACGGGTCCTGTCGTATTGTGGGGAAGCATCGGAGATGGAAGGCTGCTGTATGGAGTCCTACACGACGAGTTGCAGAAGCTGCTGAGGGAGAAGGTGAATCGAGTCAGTTTGCAGAAGTGAAGGCCATTCAGCTGGCTTTAGACATTGCTGAACGAGAAAAATGGCCGGTTCTCTATCTCTACACTGATTCATGGATGGTAGCAAATGCCCTGTGGGGATGGTTACAGCAATGGAAGCAAAACAACTGGCAGCGCAGGGGCAAACCCATCTGGGCTGCTGCATTGTGGCAAGATATTGCTGCTCGGGTAGAGAACCTGTCTGTAAAGGTACGCCACGTAGATGCTCATGTGCCCAAGAATCGGGCTACTGAAGAACATCAAAACAACCAGCAGGTGGATCAGGCTGCTAAGATTGAAGTAGCTCAGGTGGACCTGGATTGGCAGCATAAAGGTGAATTATTTATAGCCCGATGGGCCCATGACACCTCAGGCCATCAAGGTAGAGATGCAACATACAGATGGGCTCGTGATCGAGGGGTGGACCTGACCATGGACGCTGTAGCACAGGTTATTCATGACTGTGAAACATGTGCTGCAATCAAGCAAGCCAAACGGTCAAAGCCGCTTTGGTATGGAGGACGATGGCTGAAATATAAATATGGAGAGGCCTGGCAGATTGATTACATCACACTCCCTCAAACTCGCAATGGCAAGCGCCATGTACTTACAATGGTAGAAGCAACCACCGGATGGCTGGAAACATATCCTGTGCCTCATGCCACCGCTCGGAACACTATCCTGGGCCTTGAAAAGCAAGTCCTATGGCGGCATGGCACCCCAGAAAGAATAGAGTCAGACAATGGAACTCATTTCCGAAACAACCTTATAGACACTTGGGCCAAAGAGCATGGTATTGAGTGGGTGTATCACATCCCCTATCATGCACCAGCGTCCGGGAAAGTTGAACGATACAATGGACTGTTAAAGACTACATTGAAAGCAATGGGTGCTGGGACATTCAAAAATTGGGATATGCATTTGGCAAAGGCCACCTGGTTAGTCAATACTAGGGGATCTGCCAACCGAGCTGGATCTGCCCAATCAAACCTATTACGTACTGTAGATGGGGATAAAGTTCCTGTAGTGCATGTAAGAAATATGCTGGGTAAAACAGTCTGGGCTACTCCTGCCTCAGGAAAAGGCAAACCCATTCGTGGAATTGCTTTTGCTCAGGGACCTGGATACACTTGGTGGGTGATGCAAAAGAACGGAGAAGTCCGGTGTGTACCTCAAGGGGATTTAATACTAGGTGAGAATAGCCCATGAATTGAATTGTACCATGTTAACTACTATATAATACTGTATGTTATTACTACCATGACTATTATATACCCTAGATGAAAATGGTGACTAATTAGAATGTATGGAAAAGAGTGTAACCTGAGCATGACATAAATGGTATGGAATAAGGGGTGGATAGATGTCCTGGTTTCAGTTAGAACAGAGTTAATTTTCTTCCTAGTAGCTGGTAGAATGCTATGTTTTGGCTTAGGAGAAGAAGAGTGCTGATAACACCCCGACGTTTTAATTGTTGCAGAACAGTGCTTATACTAAGCCAAGGACATCTCAGCTTCTTGCTCTGTCCTGCCAATGGGCAGGCTGGGGGTGCAGCAAGAGCTGGGAGGGGACAGACCTAGGACAGGTGACCCAAACTAGCCAAAGAGGTATTCCATACCATCTGACGTCATGCCAAACAATATATAGGGGTGGCTAGCCGGGGGAGGGGGGCCGGACTGCTCGGGGTTAGGCTGGGCATCGGTCAGCGGGTGGTGAGCAATTGCATTGTGCATCACTTGTTTGTACACATTATTAATAGTAGTACTATTATCATCATTGTATTATTATTATTATTATTATTATTATTATTATTATTATTATTATTATTATTATTATTATTTTCCAGTCCTATTAAACTGTCTTTATCTCAACTCACGGGCTTCACTTTCCATTTCTCTCCCCCGTCCCAGAGAGGGAGGGGGGAGGGTGAGCGAACGGCTGTGTGGTGTTTAGCTGCCGGCCGGGTTAAACCATGACACCAGTCCAGGTATCAGATTTGTGTCCCCACCCCGGTCCAGGGTCCCCGGATCGGGTCGGGTCCGCGGTCCGGGACCCTGGGTCGGGTCGGGCCCCGGCCCCAGGTCACCAGGTTGGATCGGGAACCCGGACGAGGTCCCCGGGTTGGGTTGGGAGCCCGGCCCCGGGTCACCGGATCGGGTCATGTCCCCGGCCCAGGTCCCCAGGTCCGGTAGGGACCCAGGCCACGGGTCCCCGGGTCATGTCAGGCGCCCGGCCAATGTCCCCGGGTCAGGTCGGGACCCCGGCGCCGGTCACCCGGTCATGTCGCGTCCCCGGCCCTGGTCCCTGTGTCGGGTGGGAACCGTGTCCACGGGTCCCCGGGTCATGTCGGCTCCTTGGGCCGGGTCCCTGTGTCGGTCCCCACCCCGGCCCCAGGTCCTCGGTTTGGAAGGGGTCCACGGCCCGGGTCCCCGGGTCGGGTCGGGACCACGGCCCAAGGACACCCGGTCATGTCGGGTCCCCGACCGGGGTCACCGGGTCGGGTCGTATCCCCGGTCCAGGTTCCCGGATCGGGTTGGGACCCCAGCCCCGGGTCAGCGGGTCGTGTCGCCTGCCGGGGTCACCGGGTCGGGTCAGGACCCCGGCCCCAGGTCACCGGGTCATGTATGGTTCCCGTCCCGGGTACCAGGGTCGGGTCCTCACCCCAGTCCCCGGTCCCCGGATTGGTCGGGTCCCCTGCCCGGTACCTGGGTTGGGTCCCCAGCCCCGGTCCCCTGCTCATATGGTGTCCCCGGCCCAGGTCCCTGGGTTGGGTCGGGACCCCGCACCCGGTTCACCGGGTGATGTCAGGTCCCCAGTCCAGGTATCAGATTTGTGTCCCCACCTCGGTCCAGGGTCCCCGGATCGGGTCGGGTCCGCGGTCCGGGACCCTGGGTCGGGACAGCGGCCCACCGGCTCATGTCCCCTGGTCGGGTCGGCACCCTGACCCCGGGTCAGCGGGTCGTGTCGGGTCCACGGACTGGGTCCCCATGTCGCGTCGGGACCCCGGCCCCAGGTCACCGGGTCATGTATGGTTCCCATCCCGGGTACCAGGGTCGGGTCCCCACCCCGGACCCCGGTCCACGGATCGGGTCGGGTCCCCTGCCCGGTACCTGGGTTGGGTCCCCAGCCCCGGTCCCCTGCTCATATGGTGTCCCCGGCCCATGTCCCCAGGTCGGGTCTGGACCCCGGAACGGGTCCCTGGGTAATGTCAGGACCCTTGACCAGGTCCCCGGGTTGGGTCGGGACCCTGACCCCAGGTCACCCAGTCATGTCGGGACCCCGGCCCCGGGTCCCCGGGTCGGGTCGTATCCCCGGTCCAGGTTCCCGGATCGGGTCGGGACCCCGACCACTGGTCAGCGGGTCATGTCGGGTCCCCAGCCAGGGTCACCGGGTTGGGGCGAGACTCCGCACCCGTTTCACCAGGTCATGTACTGTTGGGAATTGGTCTGTGGGGCATGAACATGTATCCACAGAGCAATTGTTTAACCAGAGTTTGTTTTAAGAACAGGCCTTAGTTAGCACGACTGAAGAAGTGGAAAATTCCGAGGGTTACAATTAAGTGCTGTGTGGCTAGGTCAGAGTGTCTTTTTACGAGGAGTGAGTATTGATAAGAAAACAGCTGCAAAAATATGAGGAAGCTATGTCCGTATGTAACCGCAAGTAGGGGGAACATTGACGAATGTACCCTTTTAGGCTCAGCAAATCAGCAAATAACAAGTATGCAGAATTATAATCACTAGCTGTATAAATATATGCGATTCGGACAATAAAGTTGAACTATGCTTTATCACTCATATTGAGTCGGATGCATCTGTTCCTTCAGCCGCAAACCGTCAGTTACCTTCAAGTGGCGCCCGAACAGGGACTAGGAACAGGGACTGGGAACAGGGACCTGACAAAGGGCGGCTGAAGCAGAGGGGCACCGGTAAGCAGCGACCGGGGGGTCAAGAGCGACCGAACACTACTACGACAGTTGGTGTGTCGTCTCCGAAGACCTGAACTACATAGTTCGCCATCTGCGTGGGCTACAGGGCAAAGGCTGCATGCTGATTGCAGGGTAAGGTGCGCATTCCTTCTAATATTGCCATAGTGCAGGTGTTGCCGTAGTGCAGGAAAACCAGGTAAATGGAGGATCAAGTAGCCCTAGATTTATTACAGCGCTTTTTAGAAAAGCGGGGAGTAGATTGTCGGCAACTAGCTGTTCTAGTTGCTCTTGGCAGGGTAAAATCGTGTTTTCCAACAACAGATTCATTGTTTGAAGTAAGTGCGTGGAGGAATCTAGGAGATATGCTCTGGGATTTAGTCATTGACGACAATAAAGTGTCAAAAAAGTTAATGAGACCGTGGAGGGAGGTAATAAACACAATGAAACGCTATCAAGTTGAAAGAAATCTTGCAGCTGTGGCGTCAGACAAACTGGGGGGCATGAGTGAAATGGGTTTGGAGCAGAGTGACGGGGTAACCGGGTTCAAAAGAGATAGCTCTCTGCTCTTTAACAATAGTAGAGTTCCAGGTCCTCCGTGTTGGGGTCCGGTACCAGTAAAAAGGGGGAATATAGGAGAGGTAGGAGGGTTGAGTGGACAAAGTACACCGCAGGGAAATACAGCACAGGAAAGCGAAAACAAGGGGGGTGGAAGCGTGAATGCTGATACTCACAGAGAATCTGAAAGATTGCCAAATAATGAGGTAGGGGAAAAAAGGATGGTAGGTAGAGTAAATTGGCGAAAAATCATGGATGAAGCTGTAAAAGATAATCAATTAGGAGCCTTCACTGAAATATGTCAGGAGCCGTTAGCATTCCCCGTGATTTACGAACATGATAATCAGGGGAATGCGCACGGAAATCATAGTATGCTTAATTGGAAGCTGTTGTCTCAACTACTCAGTACGGTTAATGAATCAGGGTTACATAGTGAGCCTACTAAACAGATGTTAAACTATATCTGGGGAGGAACGCTATTGTGCCCCGAGGATATTAAAGTGATCATGAGAATGATTATGACTCAGTCGCAATTATTATTATGGCAAGCCCATTGGCAGAGACATTGTGAATTATCAGCACAACGACCTAGAGACCCCCACGATCCACTACGGGGGGTGACAGTTGAACAACTGATGGGAACAGGTCCGTTTGTAACTATTAATGCGCAGCTTGAACTAGGTCCGGAATGTTGCCTTGAATCTATGAGAACAGCCCGAGCAGCAGTGGAAAATGTGAAAACTGTTCCATCAGCGCCCTCTTATATGGCTATGAAACAGGGGCGAGAGGAGTCATTCGCACGATTTATTGATCGTGTAACTGCTGCTATAGATCAAGCCGATGTTCCGGAGTGGATGAAAGCTGCACTGTTACGACAGTGTGTTATGGAAAATACTAATTCAAATACAAAGCAAATTATACTAACACTACCAGCAGATGCTACTATTGAGCAGATGCTAGAAAGAATGAGTAGAATACCAGTGGGGCCCCAAGCAATGTTAGTAGAAGCAGTGCGTGATTTAGGGAAAGATATTATACAAGCACAGCAGCAAGCCTTTGCAGCTCTAGCCCCGTTGCGAACAGAAGATAAACGATCTCGAGCCTCGCCTCAACGGGGAAATCAATGCTTCCGGTGTGGAAAAGAAGGGCATCATCGCCGTGACTGTCGGGCAGGACAAGTATGGTGCGAGAACTGTAAATCTGCAAATCATAATACAGTGGTATGTCGGCGTTCGGGAAACGGCAGACCGAGCGCGCTGAGTCGCCGCGCTACGACAACAGTGGCGGCTCCGGCTCAAATGGGAGCGAGTACTTTGATGACGACGCAGCTGCCAACAATACCCGCCCCTCCTCGTCGCAATCCTTTTC
Source organism: Somateria mollissima (assembly GCA_951411735.1). Lineage (NCBI taxonomy): Eukaryota > Metazoa > Chordata > Aves > Anseriformes > Anatidae > Somateria > Somateria mollissima. The sequence goes on along the minus strand of CATOCB010000392.1, from coordinate 341,465 downwards.
AAACACAAACAACACCTTGCAGCCAGCCACAAGAGGGAGCCTCGGCCTGGATCTGGCAACAGCAGTAGATGTAACTCTCATTGATCAGAAGCCTGTTAAAATCCCTTCTACAGCAACAGGACCATTGACTATTAATAACAAACCTCATGGTGCTTTATTGATTGGACGTTCATCGAGTGGAATCAAAGGACTGTGTATATTACCCGGAATCATCGACGCAGACTTTAAGGGGACTATATCTATGGTAGTACAAACCCTATTTCCACCGTTGCATATTCCTGCTAAAAGCAGAATAGCACAACTGATTCCTCTGCCCCAACTTACCGAAGGGATGAAAGCAGCTACTGAGAATCCTAGGGGCTCTAATGGATTTGGTTCCACAGGAGGTCTGGTAATGCTGACCATGGCTATGAATCAGCGCCCAGTAGTGTCTGTTATACTATATAACGAAGGAGACGAAGTGACTATGGATATGTTACTTGACACAGGGGCTGATTTAACTATAGTGGACTATAATTGCTGGCCAGGAAATTGGCCAGTGGTTCCTGCGGTCAGAGGAGTAGAAGGAGTGGGGGGCCTTGCCTCCGTGAAAAGAAGTCGGGATAGAATCCGGTTAACCTTAGACGGTCGAACTGCCAGTACCCATATCACTGTCATGAGTCTCCCCCAAGGAGTAAATGGTCTTCTTGGAAGGGATGTCCTTGATCAACTAGGCGTGATCCTCACCACAGACAAGGTTTTTCGTTAACGGTCACTGCAACATGGGCTTTCCCGATCCCTCTTCGCTGGAGAACTGATGAACCAGTCTGGGTCGAGCAGTGGCCGTTGAAAGTGGAAAGCCTACAAGCTGCATACGATTTGGTCAAGGAACAATATGCCCAGGGACATTTACAATTATCTACGAGCCCATGGAACACTCCTATTTTTGTAATTAAAAAGAAGTCAGGGAAGTTTCGACTTCTCCACGATTTACGAGCAGTAAATAATCAAATGCAAGCCATGGGCGCCTTACAACCAGGGTTACCTAATCCTTCTATGCTACCCGTGAACTGGCAATTACTAATAGTAGATTTAAAGGACTGCTTTTTCACTATCCAACTGCATCCTAATGATACGCAACGATTTGCATTTACCCTGCCCTCCATCAATAAAGAAGCCCCCGCACAACGATTTGAATGGACTGTCCTTCCCCAGGGAATGAAGAATAGCCCTACACTCTGCCAACTATTTGTTGATAATGCCTTGAGGCCAATCCGTGCTGCATGGCCTTCTGCCATTATTTATCATTACATGGATGATATCTTAATAGCGCAAGAGCAACCATTTACACCAGAGCAGTATTCATTTTTGTCTCAGGAGCTACAAAAACAAGGATTGATGATTGCGCCTGAAAAAACACAGTCATCAGCGCCATGGACATATCTGGGATGGAAAATCTCAGATTCACAGATCCGCCCGCAGAAGTTGGAAATAACTACATCAATCAAGACGCTTAACGATGCGCAGAAATTGTTAGGGGATCTCCAGTGGTTGCGCCCCGTCACGGGCATATCTAATGAGGACTTAAATATTCTACGGCCTCTTTTAAGAGGAACTGACCCTGCTGCATCGGTTACATTGTCAGACGAGCAGTTATCCATCATACAAAAGATTGCAGGCCAAATTACGGAACGATGGGTTGACCGAATAGACCCACGGTTACCAGTGGATCTTACGATCCTGAATGGTCCATCACAGCTAATTGGTGCATTGACACAATGCAAAAAGAAAAAGGGGGAGAGAGTTCGTATACTTGAATGGCTGTTTACAACCATACAGCCACGAAAATCGATTGAGCAAAAATTAGAAAATTTGGCGGATTTAATTAGGAAAGGAAGGACGCGAATCATGCAAATCACAGGCAACGAGCCAGGAGTAATAAGGTTGCCATTAAAGAAGGAGGTTATGGATTGGTGCCTACAGCATAGTGAGGAGTTGCAGATCAGTTTGCTCACAACAGGACAAAATATTTGTGTGGAGCCGTTAAAGTCAATGACTTTAAAATGGGTCGGTCAAAATTCTTGGATTGCTAAGCCAAAAAGAAGTGAGACTCCGTTACAAGATGCCATAACAGCATTTACTGATGCTGGAAGGAAATCACAGAGAGCGGCAGTTACCTGGATGAAAAATGGAACGTGGCATCATCATTTGTTAAAGGCCCCCGGCCCGGGTCGCTGGGTCAGGACGGGACCCCGGCCCCGGGTCACCGTGTCATGTCGGGTTGCTGGCCCAGGTCCCCGGGTCGGGTCGGGACCCCGGCCCCAGGTCACTGGGTCATGTATGGTTCCCGTCCCGGGTACCACAGTCGGGTCCCCAACCCGGTCCCCGGTCCTCGGATCGGGTCGGGTCTCCTGCCCACTACCTGCGTAGGGTCACCAGCCCCGGTCCCCCGCTCATATGGAGTCCCCGGCCCAGGTCCCAGGGTTGGGTCGGGACCCCGCACCCGGTTCACCGGGTGATGTCTGGTCCCCAGTCCAGGTATCAGATTTATATCCCCACCCCGGTCCCGGGTCCCCGGATCGGGTCGGGTCCGCGGTCCGGGTCCCTGGGTCGGGTCGGGACCCCGGCCCCAGGTCATTGGGTCGGGTCGGGAACCCGGACGAGGTCCCCGGGTTGGGTCGGTACCCCGGCCCCGGGTCAGCGGGTCGTGTCGTATCCCCGGTCCAGGTTCCCGGTTCAGGTCGGGAACCCGGCCCGGGGTCAGCGGGTCATGTCGCGTCCCGGGCCGTGGTCCCTGGGTCAGGTGGGAACTTTGGCCACGGGTCCCCGGGTCATTTCGGGTCCTTGGCCCTGTGTCAGTCCCCACCCCAGCCCCAGGTCCCCGGTTGGGTCGGGTCCACGGTCCGGGTCCCCTGGTCGGCTCTGCACCCCGGCTTCGGTCACTGGGTCATGTCGGGTCCCCGGGTCGGGTTGAGACCACAACCCCGACTAACCAGCTCATGTCGTGTCTATGGCCCATGTCCCCGGGTCGGGTCGGGACCCCGGCCCCGTGTCACCGGGTCCGGTCATGTCCCCGGCCCATGTCCCCAGGTCGGGTCTGGATCCCGGATGGGGTCCCTGTGTAATGTCAGGACCCTTGACCAGGTCCCCGGGTTGGGCCGGGACCCTGACCCCAGGTCACCCAGTCATGTCAGGACCCCAGCCCCGGTCCACCGGGTCGGGTCGTATCCCCGGTCCAGGTTCCCGGATCGGGTCGGGACCCCGACCACTGGTCACCAGGTCATGTCGGGTCCCCAGCCGGGGTCACCGGGTTGGGGCGAGACTCCGAACCCGTTTCACCGGGTCATGTACAGTTCCCTTCCCGGGTACCACGGTCGGGTCCCCAGCCTGGTCGGATCGGCACCCCGGCCCCGGGTCCACGGGTCAGGTCCCCACCGTGGCACCGCGTCCCCGGGTTGGGTCGGGTCCCCGGCCCAAGTCCTCTTGTTGGGTCATGTTGTGTCCCTGGCCCTGGTCCCTGGGTCGGGTGGGAACCTTGGCAACGGGTCCCCGGGTCATGTCGGCTCCTTGGGCCGGGTCACTGAGTCAGTTCGTATCCCCGGTCCAGGTTCCCGGGTCGGGTCGGGACCCCGGCCCCAGTTCACCCGGTCATGTATGGTTCCCGTCCCGCGTACCAGGGTCGGGTCCCCACCCCGGTCCCCTGTCCCCAGATCGGGTCGGGTCCCCTGCCCGGTACCTGGGTTGGGTCCCCAGCCCCGGTCCCCTGCTCATATGGTGTCCCCGGCCCATGTCCCCAGGTCGGGTCTGGACCCCGGACCAGGTCCCTGGGTAATGTCAGGACCCTTGACCAGGTCCCCAGGTTAGGTCGGGACCCAGGCCACGGGTCCCCGGGTCATGTCAGGCCCCCGGCCCGGGTCGCCGGGTCAGGTCAGGACCCCGGCCCCGGGTCACAGAGTCAGGTCGTATACCAGGCCTAGGTCCCAAGCCCCGGGTCAGCGGGTCATGTCGGGTCGCCACACCAGGTCCCCGGGTTTGGTCGGGACCCTGACCCCAGGTCACCCAGTCATGTCGGGTGCCCAGCCGGGGTCACCGGGTCGGGTCGGGACTCCGGACCCGTGTCACTGGGTCATGTATGGTCCCCGGCCCAGGTACCAGGGTCGGGTCCCCACCCTGGTCGGGTCGGCACCCCGGCCCCGCGTCCACGGGTTGGGTCGGGTCTCCGGCCCAAGTTCTCTTGTCGGGTAATGTCGTGTCCCTGGCCGGGGTCCCTGGGTTGGGTCGGGACCCCGGCCCCGGTCCACCGGGTCGGGTCGTATGCCCGGTCCATGTTCCCGGATTGGGTCGGGACACCGACCACTGGTCACCGGGTCATGTTGGGTCCCCAGCCGGGGTCACCGGGTGGGGTCGGGACTCCGGACCCGTCTCACCGGGTCATGTATGGTCCCCGGTCCAGGTACCAGGGTCGGGTCCCCAGCCTGGTCGGGTCGGGTCCCCGGCCCCGGGTCCCCGGGTTGGGTTGGGTCGGGTCTCCGGCCCAAGTTCTCTTGTCGGGTCATGTCGTGTCCCTGTCCCGGGTCCCTGGGTCGGGTCGGGACCCCGGCCCCGGTCCACCGGGTCGGGTCGTATCCCCGGTCCATGTTCCCGGATCGGGTCGGGAACCCGACCACTGGTCACCGGGTCATGTTGGGTCCCCAGCCGGGGTTACCGGGTCGGGTAGGACTCCGGACCCGTGTCACCGGGTCATGTACGGTCCCCGGCCCAGGTACCAGGGTCGGGTCCCCACCCCGGTCCCTGGTCCTCGGATCGGGTCGGGTCCCCGGCCCTGGGTCAGCGGGTCATGTCGCGTCCCCTGCTGGGTTCACCGGGTCGGGTCGGGACCCTGACCCCGGGTCAGCGGGTCATGTCGCGTCCCTGGCCCTGGTCCCTGGGTCGGGTGGGAAACTTGGCCACGGGTCCCCGGGTCATGTTGGCTCCTTGGCCCGGGTCCCTGTGTCGGTCCCCACCCTGGCCCCAGGTCCCCGGTTGGGTCGGGTCCACGGCCCGGGTCCCCTGGTCGGCTCTGCACCCCGGCTTCAGTCACTGGGTCATGTCGGGTGCCCAGCCGGGGTCACCGCGTCGGGTCGGGACTCCGGACCCGTGTCACCGGGTCATGTATGGTCCCCAGCCCAAGTACCAGGGTTGGGTCCCCACCCTGGTCGGGTCGGCACCCCGGCCCCGTGTCCACGGGTCAGGTCCACACCGTGGCACCGCGTCCCCGGTTTGGGTCGGGTCCCCGGCCCAAGTCCTCTTGTCGGGTCATGTCGTGTCCCTGGCCCTGGTCCCTGGGTCGGGTGGGAACCTTGGCCATGGGTCCCCGGGTCATGTCGGGTCCTTGGCCCAGGTCCCTGTTTCGGTCCCCACCCCGGCCCCAGGTCCCCGGTTGGGTCGGGTCCACGGTCCGGGTCCCCTGGTCGGCTCTGCACCCCGGCTTTGGTCACTGGGTCATGTCGGGTCCCCGGGTCGGGTTGAGACCCCAACCCCGACTAACCGGGTCATGTCGTGTCTATGGCCCAGGTCCACGGGTTGGGTCGGGACCCCGCACCCGGTTGACTGGGTGATGTCAGGTCCCCAGTCCAGGTATCAGATTTGTGTCCCCACCCCGGTCCCAGGTCAACGGTTCGGGTCGGGTCCGCGGTCCGGGTCCCTGGGTCGGGTCGGGACCCCGGCCCCAGGACACCGGGTCGGGTCATGTCCCCGGCCCAGGTGCCCGGGTCGGGTCGGGACCCCGGCCCCGGGTCACCGGGTCATGTCGGGTCCCCGGCCCAGGTCCCTGGGTCGGGTGGGAACCGTGGCCACAGATCCCTGGGTCATGTCGGGTCCTTGGCCCGAGTCACCGAGTCAGGTCGTATCCCCGGTCCAGGTCCCCGGGTTGGGTCGGGACCCTGACCCCAGGTCACCCAGTCATGTCGGGACCCCGGCCCCGGTCCACCGGGTCGGGTCGTATCCCTGGTCCAGGTTCCCGGATCAGGTCGGGACCCCGACCACTGGTCACTGGGTCATGTTGGGTCCCCAGCCGGGGTCCCCGGGTCGGGTCGGGACCCCGGCCCCAGGTCCCCGGGTCATGTACGGTTCCCGTCCCGGGTACCAGGGTCAGGTCCCCACCCTGGTCAGGTCGGCACCCCGGTCCCGGGTCCACGGGTCAGGTCCCCACCGCGGCACCGCGTCCCCGGGTTGGGTTGGGTCCCTGGCCCAAGTTCTCTTGTCGGGTCATGTTGTGTCCCTGGCCCGGGTCCCTGGGTCAAGAAGGGACCCCAGCCCCGGTCCACCGGGTCGGGTCATATTCCCAGTCCAGGTTCCCGGATCGGGTCGGGACCCCGGCCCCGGGTCAGCGGGTCATGTCGGGTAGCCAGACCAGGTCCCCGGGTTTGGTCGGGACCCTGACCCCAGGTCACCCAGTCATGTCGGGTCCCCGGCCCATGTCCCTGGGTCGGGTGGGAACCGTGGCCACAGGTCCCCGGGTCATGTCGGGTCCTTCGCCTGGGTCACCGAGTCAGGTCATGTACCAAGCCCAGGTCCCCGGCCCCAGGTCACCCAGTCATGTCGGGTCCCCGGCCGGGGTCACCGGGTCGGGTCGGGACACCGGACCCGTGTCACCAGGTCATGTATGGTCCCCGGCCCAGCTACCAGGGTTGTGTCCCAACCTGTGTTGGGTCGGCACCCCGGCCTCGGGTCCACGGATCAGGTCCCCACCGTGGCACCGCGTCCCCGGGTTGGGTCGGGTCCGCGGCCCAAGTCCTCTTGTCGTGTCATGTCGTGTCCCTGGCCCAGGTCCCCGGGTCGGGTTGGGACCCCGTCCCCAGGTCCCCTGGTCATGTCATGTCCCTGGCCTGGGTCCCTGGGTCGGGTCGGGACCCCGGCCCCTGTCCACCGGGTCGGGTCGTATCCCCGGTCCAGGTTCCCGGATCGGGTCGGGACCCCGGCCCCGAGTCAGCGGGTCGTGTCACGTCCCCTGCCGGGGTCACCGGGTCGGGTCGAGACCCCGACACCGGGTCAGAGGGTCATGTCGGGTCCACGGACTGGGTTGCCATGTCGCGTCGGGACCCCGGCCCCAGGTCACCGGGTCACGTATGGTTCCCGTCCCGGGTACCAGGGTCGGGTCCCCGCCTCGGTCCCCGGTCCTCGGATCGGGTCGGGTCCCCTGCCCGGTACCTGGGTTGGGTCCCCAGCCCCGGTCCCCTGCTCATATGGTGTCCCCGGCCCATGTCCCCAGGTCGGGTGTGGACCCCGGACCAGGTCCCTGGGTAATGTCAGGACCCTTGACCAGGTCCCCGGGTTGGGTCGGGACCCAGGCCACGGGTCCCTGGGTCATGTCAGGCCCCTGGCCCGGTTCGCCGGGTCATGTCGGGACCCCGGCCCCGGGTCACCGAGTCAGGTCGGAACCCGAACGAGGTCCCTGGGTCGGGTGGGAACCGTGGCCACAGGTCCCCGGGTCATGTCAGGCCCCCGGCCCGGGTCGCCGGGTCAGGTCGGGACCCCGGCCCGTGGTCACCGTGTCATGTCGGGTCCCCGGCCCAGGTCCCCGGGTCGGGTCGGGACCACGGCCCCGGGTCACCGGGTCATGTACGGTTCCCGTCCCGGGTACCAGGGTCGGGTCCCCACCCCGGTACCCGGTCCCCGTATCCGGTCGGGTCCCCTGCCCGCTACCTGGGTTGGGTCCCCAGCCCTGGTCGCCTGGTCATATAGTGTCCCCGGCCCATGTCCCCAGGTCGGGTGTGGACCCCGGACCGGGTCCCTGGGTAATGTCAGGACTCTTGACCAGGTCCCCGGGTTGGGTCGGGACCCTGACCCCAGGTCACCCAGTCATGTCGGGACCCCGGCCCTGGTCCACCGGGTCGGGTTGTATCCCCAGTCCAGGTTCCCGGATCAGGTCGGGACCCCGACCACTGGTCAGCGGGTCATGTTGGGTCCCCAGCCGGGGTCCCCGGGTCGGGTCGGGACCCCGGCCCCAGGTCCCCGGGTCATGTACGGTTCCCGTCCCGTGTACCAGGGTCGGGTCCCCACCCTGGTCAGGTCGGCACCCCGGCCCCGGGTCCACGGGTCAGGTCCCCACCGCGGCACCGCGTCCCCGGGTTGGGTCGGGTCCCCGGCCCAAGTTCTCTTGTCGGGTCATGTCGTGTCCCTGGCCCAGGTCCCTGGGTCGGGTCGGGACCCCGGCCCCGGTCCACCGGGTCGGGTCGTATCCCCGGTCCAGGTTCCCGGATCGGGTCGGGACCCCGACCACTGGTCACCGGGTCATGTCGGGTCCCCGGGTCGGGTCGAGACCCCAACCCCGACTAACCGGCTCATGTCGTGTCTATGGCCCGGGTCCACGGGTTGGGTCGGGACCCCGCACCCGGTTGACCGGGTGATGTCAGGTCCCCAGTCCAGGTATCAGATTTGTGTCCCCACCCCGGTCCCAGGTCAACGGGTCGGGTCGGGTCCCCGGCCCAGGTCCCTGGGTCGGGTGGGAACCGTGGCCACAGATCCCCGGGTCATGTCGGGTCCTTGGCCCGAGTCACCTAGTCAGGTCGTATCCCCGGTCCAGGTCCCCGGGTTGGGTCGGGACCCTGACCCCAGGTCACCCAGTCATGTCGGGACCCCGGCCCCGGTCCACCGGGTCGGGTCGTATCCCCGGTCCAGGTTCCCGGATCAGGTCGGGACCCCGACCACTGGTCAGCGGGTCATGTTGGGTCCCCAGCCGGGGTCACCGGGTCGGGTCGGGACCCCGGCCCCAGGTCACCGGGTCATGTACGGTTCCCATCCCGGGTACCACGGTCGGGTCCCCACCCTGGTCAGGTCGGCACCCCGGCCCCGGGTCCACGGGTCAGGTCCCCACCGCGGCACCGTGTCCCCGGGTTGGGTCGGGTCCCCGGCCCAAGTCCTCTTGTTGTGTCATGTTGTGTCCCTGGCCCGGGTCCCTGGGTCGGGACGGGACCCCGGCGCCGGTCCACCGGGTCATGTCTAGTCCCCGACCCAAGTCCCTGGGTCAGGTGGGAACCGTGGCCACAGGTCCCTGGGTCACGTCGGGTCCTTGGCCTGGGTCACGGAGTCAGGTCGTGTACCAGGCCTAGGTCCCCGGCCCCGGGTCAGCGGGTCATGTCGGGTAGCCAGACCAGGTCCCCGGGTTTGGTCGGGACCCTGACCCCAAGTCACCCAGTCATGTCGGGTCCCCGGCCGGGGTCACCGGGTCGGGTCGGGACTCCAGACCCGTGTCACCGGGTCACGTATGGTCCCCGGCCCAGCTACCAGGGTTTGGTCCCCACCCTGGTCGGGTCCGCACCCCGGCCTCGGGTCCACAGGTCAGGTCCCCACCGCGGCACCGCGTCCCCGGGTTGGGTCGGGTCCGCGGCCCAAGTCCTCTTGTCGTGTCATGTCGTGTCCCTGGCCCAGGTCCCCGGGTCGGGTTGGGACCCCGTCCCCAGGTCCCCTGGTCATGTCGTGTCCGTGGCCCGGGTCCCTGGGTCGGGTCGGGACCCCGGCCCCGGTCCACCGGGTCGGGCTTATCCCCGGTCCAGGTTCCCGGATCGGGTCGGGACCCCGGCCCCGAGTCAGCGGGTCGTGTCGCGTCCCCTGCCGGGGTCACCGGGTCGGGTCGAGACCCCGACACCGGGTCAGAGGGTCATGTCGGGTCCACGGACTGGGTTGCCATGTCGCGTCGGGACCCCGGCCCCAGGTCACCGGGTCACGTATGTTTCCCGTCCCGGGTACCAGGGTCGGGTTCCCGCCCCGGTCCCCGGTCCTCAGATAGGGTCGGGTCCCCTGCCCGGTACCTGGGTTGGGTCCCCAGCCCCGGTCCCCTGCTCATATGGTGTCCCGGGCCCAGGTCCATGGGTTGGGTCCCCGCACCCGGTTCACCGGGTGATGTCAGGTCCCCAGTCCAGGTATCAGATTTATATCCCCACCCCGGCCCCAGGTCCCCGGTTGGGTCGGGTCCACTGCCCGGGTCCCCTGGTCAGCTCTGCACCCCGGCTTTGGTCACTGGGTCATGTCGGGTCCCCGGGTCGGGTCGAGACCCCAACCCCGACTAACCAGCTCATGTCGTGTCTATGGCCCGGGTCCACGGGTTGGGTCGGGACCCCGCACCCAGTTCACCGGGTCGGGTCATGTCCCCGGCCCAGGTCCCCGGGTCGGGTCGGGACCCCGGACCATGTTTCCGGGTCGGGTCGGGACTCCGGCCCCGTGTCACCGGGTCGGGTCATGTCCCCGGCCCAGGTCCCCTGGTCCGGTCGGGACCCCGGCCCCAGGACACCGGGTCATGTACGGTTCACTTGACCAGGTCCCCGGGTTTGGTCGGGACCCTGACCCCAGGTCGCCGGGTCATGTCGGGTCACCGGCCCAGGTCCCTGGGTCGGGTGGGAACCGTGGCCACAGGTCCCTGGGTCACGTCGGGTCCTTGGCCTGGGTCATGGAGTCAGGTCGTGTACCAGGCCCAGGTCCCCGGCCCCGGGTCAGCGGGTCATGTTGGGTCCCCACACCAGGTCCCCGGGTTTGGTCGGGACCCTGACCCCAGGTCACCCAGTCATGTCGGGTGCCCAGCCGGGGTCACCGGGTCGGGTCGGGACTCCGGACCCGTGTCACTGGGTCATGTATGGTCCCCGGCCCAGGTACCAGGGTCGGGTCCCCATCCTGGGCGAGTCGGCACCCCGGCCCCGTGTCCCCGGGTTGGGTCGAGTCCCCGGCCCGAGTCCTCTTGTCGTGTCATGTCGTGTCCCTGGCCCAGGTCCCCGGGTTGGGTTGGGACCCCGTCCCCAGGTCCCCTGGTCATGTCGTGTCCCTGGCCGGGTCCCTGGGTCGGGTCGGGACCCCGACCACTGGTCAGCAGGTCATCTCGGGTCCACAGCCGGGGTCACCGGGCTGGGGCGAGACTCGGAACCCGTTTCACCGGGTCATGTACGGTTCCCTTCCCGGGTACCACGGTCGGGTCCCCACCCTGGTAGGGTCGGCACCTCGGCCCCAGGTACACGGATCAGGTCCCCACCGCGGCACGGCGTCCCTGGGTCGGGTCGGGACCCCGGCGCCGGTCACCCGGTCATGTCGTGTCCCCGGCCCTGGTCCCTGGGTCGGGTGGGAACCTTGGCCACGGGTCCCCGGGTCAAGTCGGGTCCTTCGCCTGGGTCACCGAGTCAGGTCATGTACCAAGCCCAGGTCCCCAGCCCCAGGTCACCCAGTCATGTCGGGTCCCCGGCCGGGGTCACCGGGTCGGGTCGGGACTCCGGACCCGTGTCACCAGGTCATGTATGGTCCCCGGCCCAGCTACCAGGGTTGTGTCCCAACCTGTGTCGGGTCGGCACCCCGGCCTCGGGTCCACGGGTCAGGTCCCCACCGTGGCACCGCGTCCCCGGGTTGGGTCGGGTCCGCGGCCCAAGTCCTCTTGTCGTGTCATGTCGTGTCCCTGGCCCAGGTCCCCGGGTCGGGTTGGGACCCCATCCCCAGGTCCCCTGGTCATGTCATGTCCCTGGCCTGGGTCCCTGGGTCGGGTCGGGACCCCGGCCCCTGTCCACCGGGTCGGGTCGTATCCCCGGTCCAGGTTCCCGGATCGGGTCGGGACCCCGGCCCCGAGTCAGCGGGTTGTGTCGCGTCCCCTGCCGGGGTCACCGGGTCGGGTCGAGACCCCGACACCGGGTCAGAGGGTCATGTCGGGTCCACAGACTGGGTTGCCATGTCGCGTCGGGACCCCGGCCCCAGGTCACCGGGTCACGTATGGTTCCCGTCCCGGGTACCAGGGTCGGGTCCCCGCCTCGGTCCCCGGTCCTCGGATCGGGTCGGGTCCCCTGCCCGGTACCTGGGTTGGGTCCCCAGCCCCGGTCCCCTGCTCATATGGTGTCCCCGGCCCATGTCCCCAGGTCGGGTGTGGACCCCGGACCAGGTCCCTGGGTAATGTCAGGACCCTTGACCAGGTCCCCGGGTTGGGTCGGGACCCAGGCCACGGGTCCCTGGGTCATGTCAGGCCCCTGGCCCGGTTCGCCGGGTCATGTCGGGACCCCGGCCCCGGGTCACCGAGTCAGGTCGGAACCCGAACGAGGTCCCTGGGTCGGGTGGGAACCGTGGCCACAGGTCCCCGGGTCATGTCAGGCCCCCGGCCCGGGTCGCCGGGTCAGGTCGGGACCCCGGCCCGTGGTCACCGTGTCATGTCGGGTCCCCGGCCCAGGTCCCCGGGTCGGGTCGGGACCACGGCCCCGGGTCACCGGGTCATGTACGGTTCCCGTCCCGGGTACCAGGGTCGGGTCCCCACCCCGGTACCCGGTCCCCGTATCCGGTCGGGTCCCCTGCCCGCTACCTGGGTTGGGTCCCCAGCCCTGGTCGCCTGGTCATATAGTGTCCCCGGCCCATGTCCCCAGGTCGGGTGTGGACCCCGGACCGGGTCCCTGGGTAATGTCAGGACTCTTGACCAGGTCCCCGGGTTGGGTCGGGACCCTGACCCCAGGTCACCCAGTCATGTCGGGACCCCGGCCCTGGTCCACCGGGTCGGGTTGTATCCCCAGTCCAGGTTCCCGGATCAGGTCGGGACCCCGACCACTGGTCAGCGGGTCATGTTGGGTCCCCAGCCGGGGTCCCCGGGTCGGGTCGGGACCCCGGCCCCAGGTCCCCGGGTCATGTACGGTTCCCGTCCCGTGTACCAGGGTCGGGTCCCCACCCTGGTCAGGTCGGCACCCCGGCCCCGGGTCCACGGGTCAGGTCCCCACCGCGGCACCGCGTCCCCGGGTTGGGTCGGGTCCCCGGCCCAAGTTCTCTTGTCGGGTCATGTCGTGTCCCTGGCCCAGGTCCCTGGGTCGGGTCGGGACCCCGGCCCCGGTCCACCGGGTCGGGTCGTATCCCCGGTCCAGGTTCCCGGATCGGGTCGGGACCCCGACCACTGGTCACCGGGTCATGTCGGGTCCCCGGGTCGGGTCGAGACCCCAACCCCGACTAACCGGCTCATGTCGTGTCTATGGCCCGGGTCCACGGGTTGGGTCGGGACCCCGCACCCGGTTGACCGGGTGATGTCAGGTCCCCAGTCCAGGTATCAGATTTGTGTCCCCACCCCGGTCCCAGGTCAACGGGTCGGGTCGGGTCCCCGGCCCAGGTCCCTGGGTCGGGTGGGAACCGTGGCCACAGATCCCCGGGTCATGTCGGGTCCTTGGCCCGAGTCACCTAGTCAGGTCGTATCCCCGGTCCAGGTCCCCGGGTTGGGTCGGGACCCTGACCCCAGGTCACCCAGTCATGTCGGGACCCCGGCCCCGGTCCACCGGGTCGGGTCGTATCCCCGGTCCAGGTTCCCGGATCAGGTCGGGACCCCGACCACTGGTCAGCGGGTCATGTTGGGTCCCCAGCCGGGGTCACCGGGTCGGGTCGGGACCCCGGCCCCAGGTCACCGGGTCATGTACGGTTCCCATCCCGGGTACCACGGTCGGGTCCCCACCCTGGTCAGGTCGGCACCCCGGCCCCGGGTCCACGGGTCAGGTCCCCACCGCGGCACCGTGTCCCCGGGTTGGGTCGGGTCCCCGGCCCAAGTCCTCTTGTTGTGTCATGTTGTGTCCCTGGCCCGGGTCCCTGGGTCGGGACGGGACCCCGGCGCCGGTCCACCGGGTCATGTCTAGTCCCCGACCCAAGTCCCTGGGTCAGGTGGGAACCGTGGCCACAGGTCCCTGGGTCACGTCGGGTCCTTGGCCTGGGTCACGGAGTCAGGTCGTGTACCAGGCCTAGGTCCCCGGCCCCGGGTCAGCGGGTCATGTCGGGTAGCCAGACCAGGTCCCCGGGTTTGGTCGGGACCCTGACCCCAAGTCACCCAGTCATGTCGGGTCCCCGGCCGGGGTCACCGGGTCGGGTCGGGACTCCAGACCCGTGTCACCGGGTCACGTATGGTCCCCGGCCCAGCTACCAGGGTTTGGTCCCCACCCTGGTCGGGTCCGCACCCCGGCCTCGGGTCCACAGGTCAGGTCCCCACCGCGGCACCGCGTCCCCGGGTTGGGTCGGGTCCGCGGCCCAAGTCCTCTTGTCGTGTCATGTCGTGTCCCTGGCCCAGGTCCCCGGGTCGGGTTGGGACCCCGTCCCCAGGTCCCCTGGTCATGTCGTGTCCGTGGCCCGGGTCCCTGGGTCGGGTCGGGACCCCGGCCCCGGTCCACCGGGTCGGGCTTATCCCCGGTCCAGGTTCCCGGATCGGGTCGGGACCCCGGCCCCGAGTCAGCGGGTCGTGTCGCGTCCCCTGCCGGGGTCACCGGGTCGGGTCGAGACCCCGACACCGGGTCAGAGGGTCATGTCGGGTCCACGGACTGGGTTGCCATGTCGCGTCGGGACCCCGGCCCCAGGTCACCGGGTCACGTATGTTTCCCGTCCCGGGTACCAGGGTCGGGTTCCCGCCCCGGTCCCCGGTCCTCAGATAGGGTCGGGTCCCCTGCCCGGTACCTGGGTTGGGTCCCCAGCCCCGGTCCCCTGCTCATATGGTGTCCCGGGCCCAGGTCCATGGGTTGGGTCCCCGCACCCGGTTCACCGGGTGATGTCAGGTCCCCAGTCCAGGTATCAGATTTATATCCCCACCCCGGCCCCAGGTCCCCGGTTGGGTCGGGTCCACTGCCCGGGTCCCCTGGTCGGCTCTGCACCCCGGCTTTGGTCACTGGGTCATGTCGGGTCCCCGGGTCGGGTCGAGACCCCAACCCCGACTAACCAGCTCATGTCGTGTCTATGGCCCGGGTCCACGGGTTGGGTCGGGACCCCGCACCCAGTTCACCGGGTCGGGTCATGTCCCCGGCCCAGGTCCCCGGGTCGGGTCGGGACCCCGGACCATGTTTCCGGGTCGGGTCGGGACTCCGGCCCCGTGTCACCGGGTCGGGTCATGTCCCCGGCCCAGGTCCCCTGGTCCGGTCGGGACCCCGGCCCCAGGACACCGGGTCATGTACGGTTCACTTGACCAGGTCCCCGGGTTTGGTCGGGACCCTGACCCCAGGTCGCCGGGTCATGTCGGGTCACCGGCCCAGGTCCCTGGGTCGGGTGGGAACCGTGGCCACAGGTCCCTGGGTCACGTCGGGTCCTTGGCCTGGGTCACGGAGTCAGGTCGTGTACCAGGCCCAGGTCCCCGGCCCCGGGTCAGCGGGTCATGTTGGGTCCCCACACCAGGTCCCCGGGTTTGGTCGGGACCCTGACCCCAGGTCACCCAGTCATGTCGGGTGCCCAGCCGGGGTCACCGGGTCGGGTCGGGACTCCGGACCCGTGTCACTGGGTCATGTATGGTCCCCGGCCCAGGTACCAGGGTCGGGTCCCCATCCTGGGCGAGTCGGCACCCCGGCCCCGTGTCCCCGGGTTGGGTCGAGTCCCCGGCCCAAGTCCTCTTGTCGTGTCATGTCGTGTCCCTGGCCCAGGTCCCCGGGTTGGGTTGGGACCCCGTCCCCAGGTCCCCTGGTCATGTCGTGTCCCTGGCCGGGTCCCTGGGTCGGGTCGGGACCCCGACCACTGGTCAGCAGGTCATCTCGGGTCCACAGCCGGGGTCACCGGGCTGGGGCGAGACTCGGAACCCGTTTCACCGGGTCATGTACGGTTCCCTTCCCGGGTACCACGGTCGGGTCCCCACCCTGGTAGGGTCGGCACCCCGGCCCCAGGTACACGGATCAGGTCCCCACCGCGACACGGCGTCCCTGGGTCGGGTCGGGACCCCGGCGCCGGTCACCCGGTCATGTCGTGTCCCCGGCCCTGGTCCCTGGGTCGGGTGGGAACCTTGGCCACGGGTCCCCGGGTCATGTCGGGTCCTTGGGCCGGGTCCCTGTGTCGGTCCCCACCCCGGCCCCAGGTCCCCGGTTGGGTCGTGTCCACGTCCCGGGTCCCCTGGTCGGCTCTGCACCCCGGCTTCGGTCACTGGGTCATTTCGGGTCCCCGGGTCGGGTCGAGACCCCAACCCCGACTAACCGGGTCATGTCGTGTCTATGGCCCGGGTCCACGGGTTGGGTCGGGACCCCGCACCCGGTTGACCGGGTGATGTCCGGTCCCCAGTCCAGGTATCAGATTTGTGTCCCCACCCCGGTCCCAGGTCAACGGGTCGGGTCATGTCCCCGGCCCAGGTGCCCGGGTTGGGTCGGGTCCCCGGCCCAAGTTCTCTTGTCGGGTCATGTCCTGTCCCTGGCCTGGGTCCCTGGGTCGGGACGGGACCCCGGCCCCGGTCCACCGGGTCGGGTCATATTCCTGGTCCAGGTTCCCGGATCGGGTCGGGATCCCGGCCCCGGGTCACCGGGTCATGTCGGGTTCCCGGCCCAGGTCCCTGGGTCGGGTGGGAACCGTGGCCACAGGTCCCCGGGTCACGTCGGATCCTTGGCCTGGGTCACCGAGTCAGGTCGTGTACCAGGCCCAGGTCCCCGGCCCCGGGTCAGCGGGTCATGTCGGGTCGCCACACCAGGTCCCCGGGTTTGGTCGGGACCCTGACCCCAGGTCACCCAGTCATGTCGGGTCCCCGGCCGGGGTCATCGGGTCGGGTCGGGACTCCAGACCTGAGTCACCGGGTCATGTATGGTCCCCGGCCAGGTACCAGGGTCGGGTCCCCACCCTGGGCGAGTCGGCACCCCGGCCCCGGGTCCACGGGTCAGGTCCGCACCGCGGCACCGCGTCCCCGGGTTGGGTCGGGTCCGCGGCCCAAGTCCTCTTGTTGTGTCATGTCGTGTCCCTGGCCCAGGTCCCCGGGTCGGGTTGGGACCGTGGCCACAGGTCCCCTGGTCATATCGGGTCCTTGGCCCGGGTCCCTGGGTTGGGTCGCGACCCCGGCCCCAGGACACCGGATCGGGTCATGTCTCCGGCCCAGGTGCCCGGGTCGGGTCGGGACCCCGGCCCAGGGTCGCAGGGTCATGTCGGATGCCCAGCCAGGGTCACCGCGTCGGGTCGGGACTCCGGACCCGTGTCACCGGGTCATGTATGGTCCCCGGCCCAGGTACCAGGGTCGGGTCCCCACCCTGGTTGGGTCGGCTCCCCGGCCCTGCGTCCCCGGGTTTGGTCGGGTCCCCGGCCCAAGTTCTCTTGTCGGGTCATGTCGTGTCCCTGTCCCGGGGTCCCTGGGTCGGGTCGGGACCCCGGCCCCGGTCCACCGGGTCGGGTCGTATCCTCGGTCCAGGTCTCAGGGTCGGGTCGGGACCCCAGCCCCAGGTCACCCAGTCATGTCGGGACCCAGGCCCAGGTCCACCGGGTCGGGTCGTATGCCCGGTCCAGGTTCCCGGATCGGGTCGGGACCCCGACCACTGGTCACCGGGTCATGTCGGGTCCCCAGCCGGGGTCACCGGGTTGGGGTGAGACTCCGAACCCGTTTCACTGAGTCATGTACAGTTCCCATCCCGGGTACCACGGTCGGGTCCCCACCCTGGTAGGGTGGGCACTCCGGCCCCGGGTCCACGGGTCAGGTCCCCACTGCGGCACTGCGTCCCCGGGTTGGGTCGGGTCCCCGGCCCAAGTACTCTTGTCGGGTCATGTCATGTCCCTGGCCCGGGTCCCTGGGTCGGGTCGGGACCCAGGCGCCGGTCACCCGGTCATGTCGCGTCCCCGGCCCTGGTCCCTGGGTCAGGTGGGAACCTTGGCCACGGGTCCCCGGGTCATGTCGGGTCCTTGGGCCGGGTCCCTGTGTCGGTCCCCACCCCGGCCCCAGGTCCCCGGTTGGGTCGGGTCCACGGTCCGGGTCCCCTGGTCGGCTCTGCACCCCGGCTTCGGTCACTGGGTCATGTCGTGTCCCCGGGTCGGGTCGAGACCCCAACCCCGACTAACCGGCTCATGTCGTGTCTATGGCCCAGGTCCACGGGTTGGGTCGGGACCCCGCACCCGGTTGACCGGGTGATGTCAGGTCCCCAGTCCAGGTATCAGATTTGTGTCCCCACCCCGGTCCCAGGTCAACGGTTCGGGTCGGGTCCGTGGTCCGGGTCCCTGGGTCGGGTCGGGACCCCGGCCCCAGGACACCGGGTCAGGTCTAGTCCCCGGCCCAGGTCCCCGGGTTTGGTCGGGACCCAGGCCACGGGTCCCCGGGTCATGTCAGACCCCTGGCCCGGGTCGCCGTGTCAGGTCGGGACCCCGGCCCCGGGTCACCGAGTCAGGTCATGTACCAGGCCCAGGTCCCAGGCCCCGGGTCAGCGGGTCATGTCGGGTCGCCAGACCAGGTCCCCGGGTTTGGTCGGGACCCTGACCCCAGGTCACCGAGTCATGTCGGGTGCCCAGCCGGGGTCACCGGGTTGGGTCGGGACTCCGGACCCGTGTCACCGGGTCATGTACGGTCCCCGGTCCAGGTACCAGGGTCGGGTCCCCACCCTGGTCGGGTCGGCACCCCGGCCCCGCGTCCACGGGTTGGGTCGGGTCCCCAGCCCAAGTTCTCTTGTCGGGTCATGTCGTGTCCCTGGCCGGGGTCCCTGGGTCGGGTCGGGACCCCGGCCCCGGTCCACCGGGTCGGGTCGTATCCCCGGTCCAGGTCCCCGGATCGGGTCGGGACCCCGGCCCCAGGTCACCGGGTCATGTTGGGTCCGCAGTCGGGGTAACCGGGTCATGTATGGTTCCCGTCCCGGGTCCCTGGGTCGGGTGGGAACCATGGCCACAGGTCCCCGGGTCACGTCGGGTCCTTGGTCTGGGTCACGGAGTCAGGTCGTGTACCAGGCCCAGGTCCCCGGCCCCGGGTCAGCGGGTCATGTCGCGTCGCCAGACCAGGTCCCCGGGTTTGGTCGGGACCCAGGCCACGGGTCCCCGGGTCATGTCAGGTCCCTGGCCCGGGTCGCCGGGTCAGGTCGGGACCCCGGCCCGAGGTCACCGTGTCATGTCGGGTCCCCGGCCCAGGTCCCCGGGTCGGGTCGGGACCACGGCCCCGGGTCACCGGGTCATGTATGGTTCCGGTCCCGGGTACCAGGGTCGGCTCCCCACCCCGGTCCCCGGTCCTCGGATCGGGTCGGGTCCCCTGCCCGCTACCTGGGTTGGGTCCCCAGCCCCGGTCCCTTGGTCATATAGTGTCCCCGGCCCATGTCCCCAGGTCGGGTGTGGACCCCGGACCGGGTCCCTGGGTAATGTCAGGACCCTTGACCAGGTCCCCGGGTTGGGTCGGGACCCTGACCCCAGGTCACCCAGTCATGTCGGGACCCCGGCCCCGGTCCACTGGGTCGGGTCGTATCCCTGGTCCAGGTTCCCGGATCAGGTCGGGACCCCGACCACTGGTCACTGGGTCATGTCGGGTCCCCAGCCGGGGTCCCCGGGTCGGGTCGGGACCCCGGCCCCGGTCCACCGGGTCGGGTCGTATGCCCGGTCCAGGTTCCCGGATCGGGTCGGGACCCCAACCACTGGTCACCGGGTCATGTCGGGTCCCCAGCCGGGGTCCCCGGGTCGGGTCGAGACCCCGGCCCCAGGTCACCGGGTCATGTACGGTTCCTGTCCCGGGTACCAGGGTCGGGTCCCCACCCTGGTCAGGTCGACACCCCGGCCGCGGGTCCACGGGTCAGGTCCCCACCGCGGCACCGCGTCCCCGGGTTGGGTCGGGTCCCCGGCCCAAGTTCTCTTGTCGGGTCATGTCGTGTCCCTGGCCCGGGTCCCTGGGTCAAGAAGGGACCCCAGCCCCGGTCCACCGGGTCGGGTCATATCCCCGGTCCGGGTTCCCGGATCGGGTCGGGACCCTGGCCCCGGGTCACCGGGTCATGTCGGGTTCCCGGCCCAGGTCCCTGGGTCGGGTGGGAGCCGTGGCCACAGGTCCCCGGCTCACGTTGGGTCCTTGGCCTGGGTCACCGAGTCAGGTCATGTACCAAGCCCAGGTCCCCCGCCCCGGGTCAGCGGGTCATGTCGCGTCGCCAGACCAGGTCCCCGGGTTTGGTCGGGACCCTGACCCCAGGTCACCCAGTCATGTCGGGTCCCCGGCTGGGGTCACCGGGTCGGGTCGGGACTCCGGACCTGTGTCACCGGGTCATGTATGGTCCCCAGCCCAGGTACCAGGGTTGGGTCCCCGCCGTGGTCGGGTCCGCACCCCGGCCTCGGGTCCACGAATCAGGTCCCCACCGTGGCACTGCGTCCCCGGGTTGGGTCAGGTCGGCGGCCCAAGTCCTCTTGTCGTGTCATGTCGTGTCCCTGGCCCAGGTCCCCGGGTCGGGTTGGGACCCCGTCCCCAGGTCCCCTGGTCATGTTGTGTCCGTGGCCCGGGTCCCTGGGTCGGGTCGGGACCCCGGCCCCGATTCAGCGGGTCGTGTCGCGTCCCCTGCCGGAGTCACCGGGTCGGGTCGAGACCCCGACACCGGGTCAGAGGGTCATGTCAGGTCCACGGACTGGGTTGCCATGTCGCGTCGGGACCCCAGCCCCAGGTCACCGGGTCATGTATGGTTCCCGTCCTTGGTACCAGGGTCGGGTCCCCGCGCCGGTACCTGGGTTGGGTCTCCAGCCCCGGTCCCCTGCTCATATGGTGTCCCGGGCCCAGGTCCATGGGTTGGGTCCCCGCACCGGTTCAGTGGGTGATGTCAGGTCTCCAATCCAGGTATCAGATTTGTGTCCCCACCCTAGTCCCAGGTCAATGGGTCACGTCGGGACCCCGGCCCATGTCCCCGGGTCGGGTCGGGACTCCGGACCCGTGTCACCGGGTCATGTATAGAATCATAGAATCATAGAATCATAGAATATCCTAAGTTGGAAGGGACCCTTAGGATCATCAAGTCCAACTCTTGACACCGCACAGGTCTACCCAAAAGTTCAGACCATGTGCCTAAGTGCACAGTCCAATCTCTTCTTAAATTCAGACAGGCTCGGTGCAGTGACCACTTCCCTGGGGAGCCTGTTCCAGTGTGCAACCACCCTCTCTGTGAAGAACCCCCTCCTGATGTCAAGCCTAAATTTCCCCTGCCTCAGCTTAACCCCGTTCCCGCGGGTCCTGTCACTGGTGTTAATGGAGAAGAGGTCTCCTGCCTCTCGACACCCCCTTACGAGGAAGTTGTAGACTGTGATGAGGTCTCCCCTCAGCCTCCTCTTCTTCAGGCTGAACAGGCCCAGTGACCTCAGCCGTTCCTCGTACGTCTTCCCCTCCAGGCCTTTCACCATCTTCGTAGCCCTCCTCTGGACACTCTCCAACAGTTTCATGTCCTTTTTATACTGTGGTGCCCAGAACTGCACACAGTACTCGAGGTGAGGCCGCACCAGCGCAGAGTAGAGCGGGACAATCACCTCCCTTGACCTACTAGCGATGCCGTGCTTAATGCACCCCAGGACACGGTTGGCCCTCCTGGCTGCCAGGGCACACTGCTGGCTCATATTCAACTTGCTGTCTACCACGACCCCCAGATCCCTCTCTTCTAGGCTGCTCTCCAGCGTCTCATCGCCCAGTCTGTACGTGCAGCCAGGGTTTCCCCGTCCCAGGTGCAGGACCCGGCACTTGCTCTTATTGAACTTCATGCGGTTGGTGATCGCCCAGCTCTCCAACCTATCCAGATCCCTCTTCAAGGCCTTTCCACCCTCATTCGAGTCCACAACTCCTCCGAGTTTGGTGTCATCAGCAAACTTGCTCAAAATACCTTCTATACCTACATCCAGATCGTTTATAAAAATATTGAAAAGTACCGGCCCTAAAATGGAGCCTTGAGGGACCCCACTGGTGACCGCCCGCCAGCCTGACGCAGCCCCATTTACCATAACCCTTTGGGCCCTGCCTGTTAGCCAATTGCTCACCCATCGTATGATGTTTTTATTTAGCTGTATGGCTGACATTTTGTCCAGTAGGATCCTATGGGAAACCGTGTCAAAAGCCTTGCTGAAGTCCAAAAAAATCACATCAGCTGGTTTCCCTTGGTCCACCATACGGGTGATCTTATAAAAGGAAATCAGGTTAGTTAGGCAGGACCTACCCTTCACAAACCCATGCTGGCTGGGACCAATGACTGCTTTGTCCCCCAGGTGCGCCTCAATAAGTTCGAGAACCATCTTCTCCATGATTTTACCAGGCACTGACGTGAGACTGACAGGCCTGTAATTGCTAGGGTCTTCTTTCTGACCCTTCTTGAAAATCGGCACAACATTTGCCAGCTTCCAGTCTACCGGGACCTCTCCAAATTCCCAGGATCGTTGAAAAATAATTGAGAGAGGTTCCGCGATGATGTCCGCCAGCTCTTTCAGCACCCGGGGATGAATCCCATCCGGACCCATGGACTTGTAGGGATCCAGGTGGAGTAGCAAATCCCGCACCCGTTCAGGGTTGGTTGGGAGTTTGTCATCCCCACCGTCCCGGTCCTCCAGCTCAGGGCACCCTGGGTCCCGAAGCCCATCATCGGCATTGAAGACAGAGGCAAAGAAGGCGTTAAGCGTCTCTGCTTTGCCTACGTCATTGTCTGTGAGGAGACCCTCCCTATCAAGGAACGGCCCTATGCATTCTTTAGTTCTCCTTTTTCCGTTCACATATCTAAAAAAACCCTTTTTATTTTCTCTCACAGACACAGACAGCTTCAACTCTAGGTGTGCTTTGGCCACACGAATTCTCTCCCTACAAACACGAACAGCATCCCTGTATTCTTTCCATGACACCTGGCCCTCCTTCCAGTAGCGAAACACTCTCTGTTTCCACCTAATCTCCATTAGAATGTTCCTGGTCAGCCACGCCGGCCTCCTGCCCCGCCTGCCTGACGTGCGATATTTAGGAATTGCCTGATCTTGTGCTTCTAGGAGGCATCGCTTAAAGAATGACCAGCACTGATGGACATCGAGGCCTTCAAGAGCAGTTTCCCAGGGGACCTTGCTGACTAGTTCCCTGAGCAGCCTGAAGTCCGCTTTCCCCATATCTAGGGATGAGGTTTTGGTGGCACTTCTCCTTCTGTCACCGTAAATTTTTAACTCAACCACTTCATGGTCGCTATGACCAAGGCGGCCACCAATCACCACATCTCCCACCAGACCCTCTCTGTTTTCTAGCAACAGGTCTAGGAGGGCACCTTTCCTAGTTGGCTTCGTTAGCACCTGCACCAAGAAGTTATCATCTAGGTGCTTCATGAACCTCCTGGACTTGCTCGTGTCAGCCGTGTGGCACTCCCAGTTAACGTCTGGCAAGTTGAAGTCCCCCATAAGGACAAGGGGAGTTAATCTCGAGGCCTCTCTTAGTTCTGTAAAGAATAATTTATCGGCGCTATCGTCCTGGCCAGGCGGTCTGTAATAGACTCCCGCAACGACATCCCCTTTATTCGTTCGTCCCTTGATCCTTACCCAGAGGCTCTCAACTTTGCCATCGCCGACCTGAAGTTCCACACAGTCCAGCTCCTGCTTCACATACATCGCCACCCCACCACCTCGCCTACCCTGCCTGTCCCTCCTGAAGAGCCTGTAACCATCTATCGCAACACCCCAGTCACAGGACTCATCCCACCAGGTTTCGCTTATGCCGATGATGTCGCAGTTGCGGGACTGGGCCAGGACTTCTAGCTCATCCATTTTATTCCTCATACTGCATGCGTTCGTGTAGAAGCACTTCAGGTGCGTCTCCTTACACTCAGCACCTTGTGGATCTGACCGAAGGACCTCACTGGCACACAGCCCCTCTGATTCTAGCGTACCATCCCTTAGGTCTTCACCGGCGTGCCTGGTTTTAGCCCCTTCCCCCTTCGACTCTAGTTTAAAGCCCTATCTATCAGCCCTGCCAACTCCTGACCAAAGATCCTTACCCCTCTCCGAGAGAGGCGCATCCCATCCGGTGCCATCAGGCCCGGTGTAGCATAGACCTTCCTGTGATCAAAGAACCCAAAGTTCTGCCGGTCACACCAGTCTCGAAGCCATGAGTTTATGTGAACAGCACGCCTTTCAGCTTCGATCCCCCCTATCGGAAGGACAGAGGCAAACACAACTTGCGCCCCTGATCCTCTAAGTAGTCGCCCCAAATCCCTAAAGTCTCTTTTGATCGCCTTCGGACTTCTCGTTGCTACTTCATCGCTACCAGCCTGAAAGACCAGTAGCGGGTAGTAGTCAGAGGGCCGTACCAGGCGCTTGACTTTCTTGGCAAAGTCTCTCAGCCGAGCCCCAGGGAGGCAACAGACTTCTCTGCGGGTTGGGTCCGGTCGGCATATCGGTCCCTCTGTCCCTTTCAGAAGGGAGCCCCCCATAACAATAGCCCTTCTTTCTTTTTTGAAGGATGATGTGGTAATGCGCTGTGTAGGTCGCCTTGTCTTAGGCCCCCCTCCAACTGGGACGGGTTTTTATCTACTTTGTCATTCAGATCGTCTTGTTCTAGTCCTTCATACCGATTAGTTAAGGGTAGATGAGAAGGCGAGGTGGGCAGAGAGAGGGCTCGCCTATGACCCCGAATAGGCACCTGCCTCCATTCCCCCCCTTGATCTATGTCTCCTCCCGCTGCCTGGCAGGAGGAGGGAACCTCCGTCTTCTGCATAACAGGAGACGCCTGTGCTGTGGCAGGCTCGTGAGCCTGCCTCAGAGAGGGTAGAGTGCGCCTCCACCAGTCAATTTCCATCTCTGATTCCCTGATGCTCCTGAGCCTGTTCACCTCCTCCCGGAGCACCGCTACCTGGCTGAGCAGTTCTTCAACCTGGGCACACCTCCCACAGGCATACCCACTACTGCTGTCGGAGACCGACAGAAGGCTGGGGCACACTCTGCAGCCCAGGACCTGGACGGCTGCGTGTTTCCCCAAGCCCTCCGTCTGAGTAGCCACACTGGTGACCGTGGCTGGAGATGCCGCACGAGATGTGGAGGCCACAGTTTTCTGCCTGGTTGATACCATGGTCAGCTTCTACGAAAGCAGGTTACAAGGACCGAAGGGAGAGGCAGCTGCAAACAGAGCGACGATGGGCCCCCCGCTCGCCCTGCCCGCGCGAACTGCCGCGCAAACTGCTGCACCACGCCCTTCTGCCGCGCCACGCCCTGTTTGCCCGCCCTGTTCGCCGCGCTCCTGGTCGCTCGCGCTCCCTAGGGGCAGCTTTTGAACGGCCAGGGGGAGGGGGGCGCTGCTGGCTCCGCCTTCGCCTCGTCAGCCTCCCTCACAAGGGCTGCCGGGTCCTGGCGGCTCCCTCAAGCAGGCTCGATGCCGGAAAAATTAGCCCTGCCTGGCCCGATCCCCCGCTCCACTGCAGAACGCGTCTGCCCCGGAGCCGATCGCCTCGGCAAATGTATGGTCCCCGGCCAGGTACCAGGGTCGGGTCCCCACCCTGGTCGGGTCGGCACCCCGGCCCCGGGTCCCCGGGTTGGGTCGGGTCCCCGGCCCAAGTCCTCTTGTCGGGTCATGTCGTGTCCCTGGCCGGGGTCCCTGGGTCGGGTCGGGACCCTGGCCCCGGTCCACCGGGTCGGGTCGTATCCTCGGTCCAGGTCCCCGGATCGGGTCGGGACCCCAGCCCCAGGTCACCGGGTCATGTTGGGTCCGCAGTCGGGGTCACCGGGTCATGTATGGTTCCCGTCCCGGGTACCAGGGTCGGGTCCCCACCCCGGTCCCCGGTCCCCGGATCGTGTCTGGTCCCCTGCCCGGTACCTGGGTTGGGTCCCCAGCCCTGGTCCCCTGGTCATATGGTGTCCCCGGCTCATGTCCCCGGGTCGGGTCAAGACCCCGACCACTGGTCACCGGGTCATGTGGGGTCCCCAGCCGGGGTCCCCGGGTCGGGTCGTGACCCCGGCCCCAGGTCGCAGGGTCATGTACGGTTCCCGTCCCGGGTACCACGATCGGGTCCACACCCTGGTCGGGTCGGCACCCCGGCCCCGGGTCCACGGGTCAGGTCCCCACCGCGGCACCGCGTCCCCGGGTTGGGTCGGGTCCCCGGCCCAAGGTCTCTTGTCGGGTCATGTCGTGTCCCTGGCCCGGGTCCCTGTGTCGGGTCGGGACCCCGGCCCCGATCCACCGGGTCGGGTCGTATCCCTGGTCCATGTTCCCAGATCGGGTCGGGACCCCAGCCCTGGGTCCACGGGTCATGTCGGGTCCACGGCCCAGGTCCCTGGGTTGGGTGGGAACCGTGACCACAGGTCTAAGCGGCCATCTCGGGGGCAGGGGTCCCGACATTACCCTGTGGCGCCACCCGAGCACCCGACCCGACCCGGGGGGTTTCGACCCCTATGGCGAGTCGAAGCGGCCACCTCGGGGACCGGGATCCCAACATTACCCTGTGATGCCACCCGGGCACCCGACCCAACCCGGGGGGTTTCGGCCCCTATGGGGAGTCGAAGCGGCCACCTCGGGGGCCGGGGTCCCGAAATTACCCTGTGGCGCCACAACGGCACCGGACTCGACCCGGGGGGTTTCGGCCCCTATGGCGAGTCGAAGCGGCCAGCTCGGGGGCCGGGGTCCCGACATTACACTGTGGTGCCACCCGGGCACACGACCCGACCCGGGGGGTCTGGGACCCTATGGGGAGTCGAAGCGGCCACCTCGGGGTCAGGGGCCAGACATTACCCTGTGGCGCCACCCGGGTACCCGACCCGGGCAATTTCGGCCCCTATGGCGAGTAAAAGCGGCCACCTCGGGGGCCGGGGTCCCGACATTACCCTGTGGCGCCACCCGGGCACCCGACCCGAATCGAAGTGTTTCGGCCCCTATGGGGAGTCGAAGCGGCCACCTCGGGGGCCGGGGTCCTGACATTACCCTGTGGCGCCACCCGGGCACCCGACTCGACTCGGAGGGTTTCGGCCACTATGGGGAGTCGAAGCGGCCTCCTCGGGGGCCGGGGTCCCGACATTAGCCTGTGGCGCCACCCGGGTACCCGACTCGACCTGGGGGGTTTCGGCCCCTATGGGGAGTCGAAGAGGCCACCTCGGGGACCGGGGTCCCGAATGTACCCTGTGGCACCACCCGGGCACCCGATCCGACCCAGGGGGTTTCGGCCCCTATGGCGAGTCGAAGCGGCCACCTCGGGGGCCGGGGTCCCGACATTACCCTGTGGCGCCACCCGGGCACCCGACTCGACTCGGAGGGTTTCGGCCACTATGGGGAGTCGAAGCGGCCACCTCGGGGGCCGGGGTCCCAACATTACCCGGTAGCGCGACCCGAGCACCCGACCAGACCCCGGGGGGTTTCGGCCCCTAAGGGGAGTCGAAGCGGCCACGTCTGGTGCCGGGGTCCCGACATTACCCTGTGGCGCCACCCGGGCACCCGACCCGCCCCTTGGGGTTTCGGCCCCTCTGGGGAGTTGAAACAGCCACCTCGGGGGCCGGGGTCCCGACATTACCCTGTGGCACCAACCGGGCACCCGACCCGACTCGGAGGGTTTCGGCCCCTATGGGGAGTGGAATCGGCCACCTCCGAGGCCGGGGTCCGACATTACACTGTAACGCCATCCGGGCACCCGACCCGACCCGGGGGGTTTCGGCCCCTATGGCGAGTCGAAGCGGCCACCTTGGGGGCCGGGGTCCCGACATTACCCTGTGGCGCAACCCGGGAACCCGGACCAAAACGGGGGGTTTCGGCCCCTCTGGGGAGTCGAAGCGGCTACCACGGGGGCCGGGTCCCGACATTACCCTGTGGCACCACCTGGGCACCCGATCCGACCCAGGGGGTTTCGGCCCCTATGGCGAGTCGAAGCGGCCACCTCGCGGGCACCGGGTCCCGACATTACCCTGTGGCACCACCAGGGCCCCCGACCCGACCCGGGCAATTTCGGCCCCTATGGGGAGTCGAAGCGGCCACCTCGGGGGCCGGGGTCCCGACATTACACTTTGGCGCAACCGGGGTATTCGACCCGGGGTGTTTCGGCCCCTATGGCGAGTCGAAGCGGCCACCTCGGGGGCCGGGTTTCCGACATTACCCTGTGGCGCCACCCGGGTACCTGACTCGACCTGGGGGGTTTCGGCCCCTATGGGGAGTCGAAGCGGCCACCTCGGGGTCGGGGTCCCGACATTACCCTGTGGCGCCACCCGGGCACCTGACCCAACCCGGGGGGTTTCGGCACCTAAGGGGATCGAAGCGGCCACCTCGGGGGACGGGAACCCGAGATTACCTTGTGGCGCCACCCTGGCAACCTACCTGACCTGGGGGGTTTCGGCCCCTCTGGGGAGTCGAAGCGGCCACCTCTGGTGCCGGGGTCCCGACATTACCCTGTGGCGCCACCCGGGCACCCGACCCGACCCGGGCCGTTTCGGCCCCTATGGGGAGTGGAAGCGGCCACCTCGGGGGTTGGGGTCCCAACAATACCCTGTGGCGCCACCCGGGCATTCGACCCGACCCGGGGGGTTTCGGCCCCTATGGAGAGTGGAAGCGGCCACCTCGGGTGTTGGGGTCCAGCCATTACCTTGTGGCGCCACCTTGGCACCCGACGCAACCCAGGGGGTTTTCGGCCCCTATGGCGAGTCGAAGCGGCCACCTCGGGGGCCGGGGGTCCCGACATTACCCTGTGGCGCCACCCGGGCACCCGACTCGACCCGGGGGGTTTCGGCCCCTATGGGGAGTCGCAGCGGCCACCTCGCGGGCCGGGGTCCCGACATTACCCTGTGGCGCCACCCGGGCAACCGACCCGACCCGGGGGGTTTCGGCCCCTATGGGGAGTCGAAGCGGCCACCTCGGGGGCCGGGGTCCCAACATTACCCTGTGGCGCCACCCGGGCACCCGACCCGACCCAGGGGGGTTTCGGCCCCTATGGCGAGTCGAAGCGGCCACCTCGGGGTCGGGGTCCCGACATTACTCTGTGGCCCCACCCGGGCACCCGACCCGACCCGGGGGGTTTCGGCCCCTATGGGGAGTCGAAGCGGCCACCTCGGGGGCCGGGGTCCCGACATTACCCTGTGGCGCCACGCGGGCACCCGACCCGACATGGGGGGTTTCGGCCCCTGTGGGGAGTCCAAGTAGCCACCTCGGGGTCGGGTCCCGACATTACCCTGTGGCGCCACCCAGGCACCCGACCCGACCCGGGGGGTTTCGGCCCCTCTGGGGAGTCGAAGCGGCCACCTTGGAGGCCGGGGTCCAGACATTACCCTGTGGCGCCACCCGGGCACCCGACCCGACCCCGGGGGGTTTCGGCCCCTATGGCGAGTCGAAGCGGCCACCTCGGTGTCGGGGTCCCTACATTACTCTGTGGCCCCACCCGGGCACCTGTCCCGACTCGGAGGGTTTCGGCCCCTATGGCGATTCGAAGCGGCCACCTCGGAGTCGGGGTCCCTACTTTACTCTGTGGCCCCACCCGGCACCCGACCCGACCCCGGGGGGTTTCGGCCCCTATGGCGAATCGAAGCGGCCACCTTGGGGGCCGGGGTCCTGAATTTACCCTGTGGTGCCACCCGGGAACCCGACCCGACCCGGGGGGTTTTGGCCCCTATGGGGAGTCGAAGCGGCCACCTCAGGGGCCGGGATCCAGACATTACCCCGTGGCGCCACCCAGGAACCCGACCCGACTCGGAGGATTTTGGCCCCTATGGGGAGTCGAAGCGGCCACCTCGGGGTCGGGGTCCCGACATTACCCTGTGGCGCCACCCGGGCACCCGACCCGTCCCGGGGGGTTTCGGCCCCTATGGCGAGTCGAAGCGGCCACCGCAGGGGCCGGGGTCCCGATATTACCCTGTGGCGCCACACGGGCACCCGACCCGACTCGGAGGGTTTCGGCCGCTATGGGGAGTTGAAGCGGCCACCTCGGGGGCCGGGGTTCCGAATTTACCTGGTGGCGCCACCCGGGCACCCGACCCGACCCGGGGCGTTTCGGCCCCTATGGGGAGTCGAAGCGTCCACCTCGGGGGCCGGGGTCCCAACATTACCCTGTGGCGCCACCCGGGCACCCGACCCGACTCGGAGGGTTTCGGCCCCTATGGGGAGTCGAAGCGGCCACCTCGGGGGCCGGGGTCCCGACATTACCCTGTGGCGCCACCCGTGCACCTGACCCAAACCGGGGTGTTTCGGCCCCTATGTGGAGTGGAATCGGCCACCTCGGGGGCCGGGGTCCCGACATTACCCGTATGGCGCCACCCGAGCACCCGACCCGACCCGGGGCGTTTCTGCCCCTATGGGGAGTCGCAGCGGCCACCTCGCGGGCCGGGGTCCCGACATTACCCTGTGGCGCCACCCGGGCACCTGACCCGACCCGGGGGGTTTCGGCCCCTATGGCGGTTAGAAGCGGCAACCTCTGGGGCCGGGGTCCCGACATTACCCGTATGGCGCCACCCGAGCACCCGACCCGACTCGGAGGGTTTCGGCCCCTATGGGGAGTGGAAGCGGCCACATCGCGGGCCGGGGTCCCGACATTACCCTGTGGCGCCACCCGGGCACCTGACCCGACCCGGGGGTTTTCGGCCCCTATGGCGGTTCGAAGTGGCAACCTCGGGGGCCGGGGTCCCGACATTACCCTGTGGTGCCACCCGGGTTCCCCACCCGACCCGGGGGGTTTCGGCCCCTATGGCGAGTCGAAGCGGCCACCTCGGGGGCCGGGGGTCCCGACATTACCCTGTGGCGTCACCCGGGCACCCGACTCGACCCAGGGGGTTTCGGCCCCTATGGCGAGTCGAAGCGGCCACCTCGTGGCCCGGGATCCCGACATTACCCGGTGGCGTCACCCGGACACCCGACCCAACCCGGGGGGTTTCGGCCCCTATGGCGAGTCGAAGCGGCTACCTCGGGGTCCGGGGGCCAGATATTACCCTGTGGCACCACCCGGGCACCCGACACGACCCGGGAGGTTTCGGCCCCTATGGGGAGTGGAAGCGGCCACCTCGGGGGCCGGGGTCCCGACATTACCCTGTGGCGTCACCCGGGCACCCGACCCGAAACGGGGGGGTTTGGTCCCTATGGGGATCGAAGCGGCCACCTCGGGGTCGTGGTCCCGACATCACCCTGTGGCATCACCCGGGCACCCGACACGACCCGGGGGGTTTCGGCCCCTATGGGGAGTCGAAGTGACCACCTCGGGGGCCAGGGTCCCAACATTACCCTGTGGCGCCACCCGGGCACCCGACACGACCCGGGGGGTTTGGGCCCCTCCAGGGTGTAGAAGCGGCCACCTCGGGGGCCGGGGTCCTGAATATACACTGTGGCGCCACCCGGGCACCCGATTCGACCCGGGGGGTTTCGGCCCCTATGGGGAGTCGAAGCGGCCACCTCGGGGGCCGGGGTCCCGACATTATCCTGTGGCGCCACCCGGGCTCCCGACCCGACCCGGGGGGTTTCGGCCCCTATGGCGAGTCGCAGCGGCCACCTTGGGGTCGGGGTCCCGACATTACCCTGTGGCGCCACCCGGGCACCCGACCCGACCCGGGGGATTTCGGCCGCTATGGCGAGTCGCAGCGGCCACCTCGGGCGCCGGGGTCCCAACATTACCCTGTGGCGCCACCCGGGCACCCGACCCGACCCGGGGGGGTTCGGCCCGTATGGCGAGTCGAAGCGTCCACCTCGGGGGCCGGGGTCCCGACATTACCCTGTGGCGCCACCCGGGCTCCCGACCCGACCCGGGGGGTTTCAGCCCCTATGGCGAGTCGAAGCGGCCACCTCGGGGGCCGGGGTCCTGAATATACCCTGTGGCCCCACCTGGGCACCCGACTCGACCTGGGGGGTTTCGGCCCCTATGGCGAGTCGAAGCGGCCACCTTGGGGACCGGGATCCCGACATTATCCTGTGGCGCCACCCGGGCTCCCGACCCGACCCGGGGGGTTTCGGCCCCTATGGCGAGTCGCAGCGGCCACCTTGGGGGCTGGGGTCCCGACATTACCCTGTGGCGCCACCCGGGCACCCGACCCGACTCGGGGGGTTTCGGCCCCTATGGCGAGTCGCAGCGGCCACCTCGGGTGCCGGGGTCCCAACATTACCCTGTCCGCCACCCAGGCACCCGACCCGACATGGGGGGTTTCGGCCCCTATGGCGAGTCGAAGCGGCCACCTCGGGGGCCGGGGTCTCGACATTACCCTGTGGCGCCACCGGGTACCCGACGGAACCCGGGGCGTTTCGGCCCCTATGGGGAGTCGAAGCAGCCACCTAGAGGGCCGGCGTCCACACATTAACCTGTGGCGCCACCCGGGAACCCGACCCGACCCGGGGGGTTTCCGCCCCTATGGGGAGACGAACTGGCCACCTCTGGGGCCGGGGTTCCGAATTTACCTGGTGGCGCCACCCGGGCACCCGACTCGACCCGGGGGGTTTCGGCCCCTATGGGGAGTCGCAGCGGCCACCTCGCAGGCCGGGGTCCCGACATTACCATGTGGCATCACCTGGGTACCCGACGCGACCCGGGGCGTTTCGGCACCTATGGCGAGTCGAAGCAACCACCTCGCGGGCCGGGGTCCCGACATTACCCTGTGGCGCCACCCGGGCACCCGACACGACCCGGGGCGTTTCGGCCCCTATGGCGAGTCGAAGCGGCCACCTCGTGGGCCGGGGTCCCGACATTACCCTGTGGCGCCACCCGGGCACCCGACCCGACCTGGGGGGATTCGGCCCCTATGGCGAGTCGAAGCGGCCACCTCGGGGGCCGGGTCCCGAGATTACACTGTGGCGCCACCCGGGCACCCGTCCCGACCCGGGGGGTTTTGGTCCCTATGGGGATCAAAGCGGCCACCTCGGGGGCCGGGGTCCCGACATTACCTTGTGGCGCCACCCGTGCACCCGACCCGGGGGATTTCGGCCCCTATGGGGAGTCGAAGCGGCCACCTCGGGGGCCGGGGTCCCGACATTACCCTGTGGCGCCACCCGGGCACCCGACCCGACCCGGCGGGTTTCGGCCCCTCTGGGGAGTGGAAGCGGCCACCTTGGGGGCCGGGGTCCCGACTATTACCCTTATGGCGCCACCCGGGCACCCGACCCGACTCGGAGGGTTTCGGCCCCTATGTTGAGTCGAAGCGGCCACCTCGGGGGCCGGGATCCCAACATTACCCTGTGGCGCCACCCGGGCACCCGAGCCGACCCGGGGGGTTTCGGCCCCTATGGCGAGTCGAAGAGGCCACCTCGGGGGTAGGGGTCCAGAATTTAACCTGTGGCGCCAACCGGGCACCCGACCCGGGGGATTTCGGCCCCTATGGGGAGTCGAAGCAGCCACCTCGGGGGCCGGGCACCCGACATTACCCTGTGGCGCCAATCGGGCACCCGACCGGACCCAGCGGGTTTCGGCCCCTATGGGGAGGCAAAGCGGACACCTCGGGGGCCGGGGTCCCGACATTACCCTGTGGCGCCACCCGGGCACCCGACCCGACCCGGGGGGTTTCGGCCCCTATGGGGAGTCGAAGCGGCCACCACGGGGACCAGGGTCCCGACATTACCCTGTGGCGCAACCCGGGCACCGGACACAACCCGGGGGGTTTCGGCCCCTCTGGGGAGTCGAAGCAGCCACCTCGGGGTCGGTGTCCCGACATTACCCTGTGGCGCCACTCAGGCACCCGACCTGACCCAGGGGGTTTCGGCCCCTATGGCGTGTCGAAGCGGCCACCTCGGCGACCGGGGTCCCGACATTACCCTGTGGCGCCACCAGGGCACCCGACGCAACCCGGGGGTTTTCGGCCCCTATGTCGAGTCGAAGCGTCCACCTCGGGGGCCAGGGTCCCGATATTACCCTGTGGCGCCACCCGGGCACCCGACCCGACCCGGGAGGTTTAGGCCGCTATGGGGAGGCGAAGCGGACACCTCGGGGGCCGGGGTCCCGACATTACCCTGTGGCGCCACCCGGGCACCCGACCCGACCCGGGGGGTTTTGGCCCCTATGGCGAGTCGAAGCGGCCACCTCGCGGGCCGGGGTCCCGACATTACCCTGTGGCGCCACCCGGGCACCCGACCCGACCCGGGGGTTTTGGGACCCTATGGGGAGTCAAAGTAGCCACCTCGGGGGCCGGGGTCCCGACATTACCCTGTGGCGCCACCCGAGCTCCCGACCTGACCCAGGGGGTTTCGGCCCCTACGGCGAGTCGAAGCGGCCACCTCGTGGGCCGGGGTCCCGACATTACCCTGTGGCGCCACCCGAGCACCCGACCTGACCCAGGGGGTTTCGGCCCCTATGGCGATTCAAAGCGGCCACCTCGGCGACCGGGGTCCCGACATTACCCTGTGGCGCCACCCGGGCACCCGACGCATCCCGGGGGGTTTCGGCCCCTCTGGAAAGTCGAAGAGGCCACGTCGGGGGTTGGGGTCCTGACATTGCCCTGTGGCGCCACCCGGGCACCCGACCCGACCCGTGGGGATTCGGCCCCTATGGCGAGTCGAAGCGGCCACCTCGGGGGCCGGGGTCCCGACATTACCCGGTGGCGCCACCCAGGCACCCGACCCGACCCGGGGGGTTTCGGCCCCTATGGGGAGTCGAAGCGGCCACCTCGGGGGCTGGGGTCCCGACATTACCCTGTGGCGCCACCCGGTCAACCGACCCGACCCGGGGTGTTTCGGCCCCTATGGCGAGTCGAAGCGGCCACCTCGGGGGCCGGGGTCCCGACATTACCCTGTGGCGCCACCCAGGCACCCGACCCGACCCGGGGGTTTTCGGCCCCTATGGCGAGTCGAAGCGGCCACCTCGGGGGCCGGGGTCCCTACAAAACCCTGTGGCGCCACCCGGGTACCCGACCCGACCCGGGGGGTTTCGGCCCCTATGGGGAGTCGAAGCAGCCACCTCGGGGGCCGGCGTCCTGACATTACCCTGTGGCGCCACCTGCGCACCCGGCACGACCTGGGTGGTTTCGGCCCCTCTGGGGAGTCGAAGCGGCTACCTCGGGGGCCGGGGTCCCGACATTACTCTGTGGCGCCACCCGGGCACCCGACATAACCCGGGGTGTTTCGGCCCCTATGGCGAGTCGAAGAGGCCACCTCGGGGGCCGGGGTCCCGACATAACCCTATGGCGCCACCTGGGAACCCGACCCGACCCGGGGGATTTCGGCCCCTATGGGGATTCTGTCCTGGTTTCAGTTAGAACAGAGTTAATTTTCTTCCTAGTAGCTGGTAGAATGCTATGTTTTGGCTTAGGAGAAGAAGAGTGCTGATAACACCCCGACGTTTTAATTGTTGCAGAACAGTGCTTATACTAAGCCAAGGACATCTCAGCTTCTTGCTCTGTCCTGCCAATGGGCAGGCTGGGGGTGCAGCAAGAGCTGGGAGGGGACAGACCTAGGACAGGTGACCCAAACTAGCCAAAGAGGTATTCCATACCATCTGACGTCATGCCAAACAATATATAGGGGTGGCTAGCCGGGGGAGGGGGGCCGGACTGCTCGGGGTTAGGCTGGGCATCGGTCAGCGGGTGGTGAGCAATTGCATTGTGCATCACTTGTTTGTACACATTATTAATAGTAGTAATATTATCATCATTGTATTATTATTATTATTATTATTATTATTTTCCAGTCCTATTAAACTGTCTTTATCTCAACTCACGGGCTTCACTTTCCATTTCTCTCCCCCGTCCCAGAGAGGGAGGGGGGAGGGTGAGCGAACGGCTGTGTGGTGTTTAGCTGCCGGCCGGGTTAAACCACGACAGTCTTTTTGGCGCCCAACGTGGGGCACGAAAGGTTGAGATAACGGCAGATCTGATCAGAGTGTGTTAAACTAAAATTGGTATAAGTATTAGACCTGCTTAATAGTCACTTGTCATAATGCTGATTGCTTTAATCTCGAGTCTGCTGCGCCTGTTTTCCAAATTGAGTATTATAGCACATTATTTTCCGTATGTGCTCTCTGTCATGTTGTTTATCCTCTCCGGGCCCTGGTTTCAGATCATTGTGGTACTGTGTGTTGTAACAGTGGCTTATGAGACGATGAAATACCTGGTCATGACTCTAACTTGGTATTTGTATTCAGTAACATCGTCGACTCTATACTTTGGAAACTGTATCTTGGAAACTATTAGCAATTATACCTGTTGCCTTTTTTCATTAGGGAGTCAATCTGTGGAGGGGAAAGGGGAAGATATTTTTTCTTACTCGATCACTCTCCCTTTCTCCTTCACCACCCCCTTATCCTCCTTGGTCACTCTCCCGTTCTCCTTCACCACCCTCTTATCCTCCGAGCTTGTTACAATAGCTCTCCAGGATATTGAATATCCTTGGGATACTCAGACCAGCATGGTCTTGTTGTTATGCCTCCTGAATGTGCTTCAGGTTTTGCTTAAAGTTAAACAACTACTTAGGAAGCTCATCCGGAGATCTGCCCGGAGGCAGTATAGTTGTGGGTGGCAGGGAGTATGGGAGGATATGGGCAGGCATCTAGAGCAGTTGGCACCCCCAGTGTTTTGGAAATTCACCCCTGAACAACTGCAAAATCCTAAAAAACTGGCAGAATGTTTGAAAAAAAGGTGTCATGACTCTGGCAGTTCCAAAGTAACACAAATCATTGTAACGTGCTGGGGCCTGGCTCATGCCTATCGAGCTGCCATTGATACTGCTATCAACTTAGTGACAGACTCTGCGGCTACTCCAAGTCCTGTGACAGATCCGATGGCCACTGCAACCCCTACGGTGGACTCTGCAGCCGCTCCAGTTCCTGCTCCTGCAGACACTCCAGCACTATCATCATATGCCAGTTCCTGTAGCTGCTCCAGCTCCGGTTCCTGCAGCTGCTCCAGTTCCAGCTCCTGCAGCCGCTCCAGTTCCAGCTCCTGCAGCCGCTCCAGTTCCAGTTCCTGCAGACACTCCAGCTCCTGCAGCCGCTCCAGTTCCAGCTCCTGCAGCCGCTCCAGTTCCAGTTCCTGCAGCTGCTCCAGCTCCTGCAGCTGCTCCAGCTCCTGTGGCTGGGTCAGAGAAACGAGCTGTAGCAGTGCAAGTTGACCCTGCAGAGGGTATTCCAACCCCTGTGTCAGACCCTGTAACGGGGTCAGAGAAACGAGCTGTAGCAGTACAAGTTGACCCTACAGAGGGTATTCCAATCCCTGTGGCAGACCCTGTAACGGGGTCAGAGAAACGAGCTGTAGCAGTGCAAGCTGCCCCTGTAGAGAAGGTGAAAAAATGGTATAGAGATTCAAGTCGTTTAGAACGCAGAGAGTCTTCTGCCAAATCTAAGTATAGAGACGACGATGCTGGGCCATCAGGGATTCAGGAGGAGGAAGATGAGGATGCCGAAAAATCAACAGTAACTACCCAAAACCTATACGAGCGTGAGCTACGAGATGTGCAAAAAGATTTTGGTCGCTGTATAGGTGAGCAGCTTGTCACCTGGCTGCTTCGGTGCTGGGACACTGGAGCCAATTGTGTGGAATTAGACGGCAGGGAAGCCAGACGGCTGGGATCCCTTGCTAGAGACGCAGGCATTGACAAAGCAATTGCAGACGAGGCACAATCTCACAGCCTCTGGAGGCGTCTCCTCTCAGCTGTGAGGGAAAGGTATCCCTTCAAGGAAGAGCTTTTATGTCTACCAGGCAAGTGGACCACTATGGAGAAGGGAATCCAGTACTTGAGGGAATTAGCCGTACGGGAAGTGATTTATGAGGATCCAGACCTCAGACAAACATCCAAAGATCCAGATGAAGTCAGGTGTACACGACCCATGTGGCGGAAGTTTGTACGGAGTGCACCATCATCATATGCCAGCTCATTAGCAATAATGGCCTGGAAAGAGGATGAGGAACCCACAGTGGATGAAGTGGCTAAACAACTTCGGCAGTACGAAGAAAGTCTCTCCTCTTCCTTACAGGCCTGCGTCTCAGCTGTGGAGAAACTTTCTGAAGAGTTCCACCAGCTTAAAGAGAATCTATCTTCCTCCCCACCTGAACAAACCAGTGTCCACCGACCAAAAGAGAACACTTGGGAGAAACTTTCTGAAAAGGTTCACCAACTTGAAGAGAGATTATTCTCCTCCGCACCTGTACAAAGCAGTGTCTCAGCTATCAGGGGTAGGCGTTCATCCACACAAAGACGATATGGTGGGTACTCACCCCGTGCCACCCTGTGGTTTTACTTACGAGACCATGGAGAGGACATGAGAAAATGGGATGGAAAATCTACCGCGACCCTAGAGGCACGGGTACGTGAGTTGCAAAAGAAAACAATCGGGAAAAAGGGATTCTCTGAAAAGTTTGCTGCTCCAACTTCCAGCAGACAGTCCTTCAAACACAGAAATGAAGAAGATTCTGACCAGGATTAGGGGGGCCCTGCCTCCAGCCAGGGGGAGGAAAGGGACAATCGAGCTTATTGGACTGTGTGGATTCGATGGCCTGGCACGTCAGACGCACAGAAGTATAAGGCTTTAGTAGACACCGGTGCACAATGTACTCTAATGCCATCGAGCTATAAAGGGCCAGAGCCCATCTGTATTTGTGGAGTGACAGGGGGATCTCAGCAGTTGACTGTATTGGAGGCTGAAGTGAGTCTGACTGGGAATGAGTGGGAAAAGCACCGTATTGCGACTGGCCCGGATGCTCCATGTATCCTTGGCATAGACTATCTTAGAAGAGGATATTTCAAGGACCCAAAAGGGTTCCGGTGGGCTTTTGGTATAGCTGCCTTAGAGACAGAGGGCATTAAACAATTATCTACCTTGCCTGGTCTCTCAGAGGACCCCTTTGTTGTGGGGTTGCTGAGGGTCGAAGAACAGCGAGTGCCAATCGCTACCACAACTGTGCACCGGCGGCAATATCGCACTAACCGAGACTCCCTGATTCCCATCCATAAGCTAATTCGTCAATTGGAGAACCAAGGAGTGATCAGCAAGACTCATTCACCTTTCAATAGTCCCATATGGCCAGTGCGAAAGTCTAATGGTGAGTGGAGACTAACAGTGGACTATCGTGGCCTAAACGAAGTCACGCCACCATTGAGTGCTGCAGTGCCGGACATGCTAGAACTCCAGTACGAACTTGAATCGAGGGCAGCCAAGTGGTACGCCACAATTGATATCGCTAATGCATTTTTCTCCATCCCTCTAGCAGCAGAGTGCAGGCCACAATTTGCTTTCACTTGGAGGGGAGTCCAATATACTTGGAATCGGCTGCCCCAGGGGTGGAAACACAGCCCTACCATTTGCCATGGACTGATCCAATCTGCACTGGAGCAGGGGGAAGCTCCTGAACACCTGCAGTACATCGATGACATTATTGTGTGGGGTGACACAGCAGAGGAAGTTTTCGAGAAAGGAAAGAAAATAGTCCAAATCCTTCTGAAAGCCGGTTTAGCCATAAAACAAAATAAAGTCAAAGGACCTGCACGAGAGATCCAGTTTTTAGGAATAAAATGGCAAGATGGACGTCGTCAAATCCCAATGGATGTGATCAACAAAATAACAGCTATGTCTCCACCAACTAGTAAAAAAGAAACAGAGACTTTCCTAGGTGTTGTGGGGTTTTGGAGAATGCACATTCCAAATTACAGTCTGATTGTAAACCCGCTCTACCAAGTAACCCGTAAGAAGAATGAGTTTGAATGGGGCCCTGAGCAACGACAAGCCTTTGAACAAATCAAGCAGGAAATAGTTCATGCAGTAGCCCTTGGGCCAGTTCGAACAGGACCAGATGTAAAGAATGTGCTCTACACTGCAGCCGGGGAGAACGGCCCCACCTGGAGCCTCTGGCAGAAAGAACCTGGGGAAACTCGAGGTCGGCCCCTGGGGTTTTGGAGTCAGGGATACAGAGGATCTGAGGCCCGCTATACTCCAACTGAAAAGGAGATATTGGCAGCATATGAAGGAGTTCGATCTGCTTCGGAGGTGGTCGGTACTGAAGCGCAGCTCCTCCTAGCACCCCGATTGCCAGTACTAGGCTGGATGTTCAGAGGAAGGGTCTCCTCTACACATCATGCAACTGATGCTACATGGAGCAAGTGGGTTGCACTGATTACTCAGCGGGCTCGAATAGGAAACCCCAGTCGCCCAGGAATATTGGAAGTGATTATGGACTGGCCAGAAGGCAAATACTTTGGGGTATCATCAGAGGAGGAGGTGAGTCGTGCTGAAGAAGCCCCACTGTACAACCAGTTACCAGAGAATGAGAAGAAATATGCCTTGTTCACTGACGGGTCCTGTCGTATTGTGGGGAAGCATCGGAGATGGAAGGCTGCTGTATGGAGTCCTACACGACGAGTTGCAGAAGCTGCTGAGGGAGAAGGTGAATCGAGTCAGTTTGCAGAAGTGAAGGCCATTCAGCTGGCTTTAGACATTGCTGAACGAGAAAAATGGCCGGTTCTCTATCTCTACACTGATTCATGGATGGTAGCAAATGCCCTGTGGGGATGGTTACAGCAATGGAAGCAAAACAACTGGCAGCGCAGGGGCAAACCCATCTGGGCTGCTGCATTGTGGCAAGATATTGCTGCTCGGGTAGAGAACCTGTCTGTAAAGGTACGCCACGTAGATGCTCATGTGCCCAAGAATCGGGCTACTGAAGAACATCAAAACAACCAGCAGGTGGATCAGGCTGCTAAGATTGAAGTAGCTCAGGTGGACCTGGATTGGCAGCATAAAGGTGAATTATTTATAGCCCGATGGGCCCATGACACCTCAGGCCATCAAGGTAGAGATGCAACATACAGATGGGCTCGTGATCGAGGGGTGGACCTGACCATGGACGCTGTAGCACAGGTTATTCATGACTGTGAAACATGTGCTGCAATCAAGCAAGCCAAACGGTCAAAGCCGCTTTGGTATGGAGGACGATGGCTGAAATATAAATATGGAGAGGCCTGGCAGATTGATTACATCACACTCCCTCAAACTCGCAATGGCAAGCGCCATGTACTTACAATGGTAGAAGCAACCACCGGATGGCTGGAAACATATCCTGTGCCTCATGCCACCGCTCGGAACACTATCCTGGGCCTTGAAAAGCAAGTCCTATGGCGGCATGGCACCCCAGAAAGAATAGAGTCAGACAATGGAACTCATTTCCGAAACAACCTTATAGACACTTGGGCCAAAGAGCATGGTATTGAGTGGGTGTATCACATCCCCTATCATGCACCAGCGTCCGGGAAAGTTGAACGATACAATGGACTGTTAAAGACTACATTGAAAGCAATGGGTGCTGGGACATTCAAAAATTGGGATATGCATTTGGCAAAGGCCACCTGGTTAGTCAATACTAGGGGATCTGCCAACCGAGCTGGATCTGCCCAATCAAACCTATTACGTACTGTAGATGGGGATAAAGTTCCTGTAGTGCATGTAAGAAATATGCTGGGTAAAACAGTCTGGGCTACTCCTGCCTCAGGAAAAGGCAAACCCATTCGTGGAATTGCTTTTGCTCAGGGACCTGGATACACTTGGTGGGTGATGCAAAAGAACGGAGAAGTCCGGTGTGTACCTCAAGGGGATTTAATACTGGGTGAGAATAGCCCATGAATTGAATTGTACCATGTTAACTACTATATAATACTGTATGTTATTACTACCATGACTATTATATACCCTAGATGAAAATGGTGACTAATTAGAATGTATGGAAAAGAGTGTAACCTGAGCATGACATAAATGGTATGGAATAAGGGGTGGATAGATGTCCTGGTTTCAGTTAGAACAGAGTTAATTTTCTTCCTAGTAGCTGGTAGAATGCTATGTTTTGGCTTAGGAGAAGAAGAGTGCTGATAACACCCCGACGTTTTAATTGTTGCAGAACAGTGCTTAAGCCAAGGACATCTCAGCTTCTTGCTCTGTCCTGCCAATGGGCAGGCTGGGGGTGCAGCAAGAGCTGGGAGGGGACAGACCTAGGACAGGTGACCCAAACTAGCCAAAGAGGTATTCCATACCATCTGACGTCATGCCAAACAATATATAGGGGTGGCTAGCCGGGGGAGGGGGGCCGGACTGCTCGGGGTTAGGCTGGGCATCGGTCAGCGGGTGGTGAGCAATTGCATTGTGCATCACTTGTTTGTACACATTATTAATAGTAGTAATATTATCATCATTGTATTATTATTATTATTATTATTATTATTATTATTATTATTATTATTTTCCAGTCCTATTAAACTGTCTTTATCTCAACTCACGGGCTTCACTTTCCATTTCTCTCCCCCGTCCCAGAGAGGGAGGGGGGAGGGTGAGCGAACGGCTGTGTGGTGTTTAGCTGCCGGCCGGGTTAAACCACGACAGTCTTTTTGGCGCCCAACGTGGGGCACGAAAGGTTGAGATAACGGCAGATCTGATCAGAGTGTGTTAAACTAAAATTGGTATAAGTATTAGACCTGCTTAATAGTCACTTGTCATAATGCTGATTGCTTTAATCTCGAGTCTGCTGCGCCTGTTTTC
This sequence comes from Somateria mollissima, assembly GCA_951411735.1. Classification (NCBI taxonomy): domain Eukaryota; kingdom Metazoa; phylum Chordata; class Aves; order Anseriformes; family Anatidae; genus Somateria; species Somateria mollissima. The sequence continues at coordinate 299,520 of CATOCB010000392.1, read as the reverse complement.
CAAATTGAGTATTATAGCACATTATTTTCCGTATGTGCTCTCTGTCATGTTGTTTATCCTCTCCGGGCCCTGGTTTCAGATCATTGTGGTACTGTGTGTTGTAACAGTGGCTTATGAGACGATGAAATACCTGGTCATGACTCTAACTTGGTATTTGTATTCAGTAACATCGTCGACTCTATACTTTGGAAACTGTATCTTGGAAACTATTAGCAATTATACCTGTTGCCTTTTTTCATTAGGGAGTCAATCTGTGGAGGGGAAAGGGGAAGATATTTTTTCTTACTCGATCACTCTCCCTTTCTCCTTCACCACCCCCTTATCCTCCTTGGTCACTCTCCCGTTCTCCTTCACCACCCTCTTATCCTCCGAGCTTGTTACAATAGCTCTCCAGGATATTGAATATCCTTGGGATACTCAGACCAGCATGGTCTTGTTGTTATGCCTCCTGAATGTGCTTCAGGTTTTGCTTAAAGTTAAACAACTACTTAGGAAGCTCATCCGGAGATCTGCCCGGAGGCAGTATAGTTGTGGGTGGCAGGGAGTATGGGAGGATATGGGCAGGCATCTAGAGCAGTTGGCACCCCCAGTGTTTTGGAAATTCACCCCTGAACAACTGCAAAATCCTAAAAAACTGGCAGAATGTTTGAAAAAAAGGTGTCATGACTCTGGCAGTTCCAAAGTAACACAAATCATTGTAACGTGCTGGGGCCTGGCTCATGCCTATCGAGCTGCCATTGATACTGCTATCAACTTAGTGACAGACTCTGCGGCTACTCCAAGTCCTGTGACAGATCCGATGGCCACTGCAACCCCTACGGTGGACTCTGCAGCCGCTCCAGTTCCTGCTCCTGCAGACACTCCAGCACTATCATCATATGCCAGTTCCTGTAGCTGCTCCAGCTCCGGTTCCTGCAGCTGCTCCAGTTCCAGCTCCTGCAGCCGCTCCAGTTCCAGCTCCTGCAGCCGCTCCAGTTCCAGTTCCTGCAGACACTCCAGCTCCTGCAGCCGCTCCAGTTCCAGCTCCTGCAGCCGCTCCAGTTCCAGTTCCTGCAGCTGCTCCAGCTCCTGCAGCTGCTCCAGCTCCTGTGGCTGGGTCAGAGAAACGAGCTGTAGCAGTGCAAGTTGACCCTGCAGAGGGTATTCCAACCCCTGTGTCAGACCCTGTAACGGGGTCAGAGAAACGAGCTGTAGCAGTACAAGTTGACCCTACAGAGGGTATTCCAATCCCTGTGGCAGACCCTGTAACGGGGTCAGAGAAACGAGCTGTAGCAGTGCAAGCTGCCCCTGTAGAGAAGGTGAAAAAATGGTATAGAGATTCAAGTCGTTTAGAACGCAGAGAGTCTTCTGCCAAATCTAAGTATAGAGACGACGATGCTGGGCCATCAGGGATTCAGGAGGAGGAAGATGAGGATGCCGAAAAATCAACAGTAACTACCCAAAACCTATACGAGCGTGAGCTACGAGATGTGCAAAAAGATTTTGGTCGCTGTATAGGTGAGCAGCTTGTCACCTGGCTGCTTCGGTGCTGGGACACTGGAGCCAATTGTGTGGAATTAGACGGCAGGGAAGCCAGACGGCTGGGATCCCTTGCTAGAGACGCAGGCATTGACAAAGCAATTGCAGACGAGGCACAATCTCACAGCCTCTGGAGGCGTCTCCTCTCAGCTGTGAGGGAAAGGTATCCCTTCAAGGAAGAGCTTTTATGTCTACCAGGCAAGTGGACCACTATGGAGAAGGGAATCCAGTACCTGAGGGAATTAGCCGTACGGGAAGTGATTTATGAGGATCCAGACCTCAGACAAACATCCAAAGATCCAGATGAAGTCAGGTGTACACGACCCATGTGGCGGAAGTTTGTACGGAGTGCACCATCATCATATGCCAGCTCATTAGCAATAATGGCCTGGAAAGAGGATGAGGAACCCACAGTGGATGAAGTGGCTAAACAACTTCGGCAGTACGAAGAAAGTCTCTCCTCTTCCTTACAGGCCTGCGTCTCAGCTGTGGAGAAACTTTCTGAAGAGTTCCACCAACTTAAAGAGAATCTATCTTCCTCCCCACCTGAACAAACCAGTGTCCACCGACCAAAAGAGAACACTTGGGAGAAACTTTCTGAAAAGGTTCACCAACTTGAAGAGAGATTATTCTCCTCCGCACCTGTACAAAGCAGTGTCTCAGCTATCAGGGGTAGGCGTTCATCCACACAAAGACGATATGGTGGGTACTCACCCCGTGCCACCCTGTGGTTTTACTTACGAGACCATGGAGAGGACATGAGAAAATGGGATGGAAAATCTACCGCGACCCTAGAGGCACGGGTACGTGAGTTGCAAAAGAAAACAATCGGGAAAAAGGGATTCTCTGAAAAGTTTGCTGCTCCAACTTCCAGCAGACAGTCCTTCAAACACAGAAATGAAGAAGATTCTGACCAGGATTAGGGGGGCCCTGCCTCCAGCCAGGGGGAGGAAAGGGACAATCGAGCTTATTGGACTGTGTGGATTCGATGGCCTGGCACGTCAGACGCACAGAAGTATAAGGCTTTAGTAGACACCGGTGCACAATGTACTCTAATGCCATCGAGCTATAAAGGGCCAGAGCCCATCTGTATTTGTGGAGTGACAGGGGGATCTCAGCAGTTGACTGTATTGGAGGCTGAAGTGAGTCTGACTGGGAATGAGTGGGAAAAGCACCGTATTGCGACTGGCCCGGATGCTCCATGTATCCTTGGCATAGACTATCTTAGAAGAGGATATTTCAAGGACCCAAAAGGGTTCCGGTGGGCTTTTGGTATAGCTGCCTTAGAGACAGAGGGCATTAAACAATTATCTACCTTGCCTGGTCTCTCAGAGGACCCCTTTGTTGTGGGGTTGCTGAGGGTCGAAGAACAGCGAGTGCCAATCGCTACCACAACTGTGCACCGGCGGCAATATCGCACTAACCGAGACTCCCTGATTCCCATCCATAAGCTAATTCGTCAATTGGAGAACCAAGGAGTGATCAGCAAGACTCATTCACCTTTCAATAGTCCCATATGGCCAGTGCGAAAGTCTAATGGTGAGTGGAGACTAACAGTGGACTATCGTGGCCTAAACGAAGTCACGCCACCATTGAGTGCTGCAGTGCCGGACATGCTAGAACTCCAGTACGAACTTGAATCGAGGGCAGCCAAGTGGTACGCCACAATTGATATCGCTAATGCATTTTTCTCCATCCCTCTAGCAGCAGAGTGCAGGCCACAATTTGCTTTCACTTGGAGGGGAGTCCAATATACTTGGAATCGGCTGCCCCAGGGGTGGAAACACAGCCCTACCATTTGCCATGGACTGATCCAATCTGCACTGGAGCAGGGGGAAGCTCCTGAACACCTGCAGTACATCGATGACATTATTGTGTGGGGTGACACAGCAGAGGAAGTTTTCGAGAAAGGAAAGAAAATAGTCCAAATCCTTCTGAAAGCCGGTTTAGCCATAAAACAAAATAAAGTCAAAGGACCTGCACGAGAGATCCAGTTTTTAGGAATAAAATGGCAAGATGGACGTCGTCAAATCCCAATGGATGTGATCAACAAAATAACAGCTATGTCTCCACCAACTAGTAAAAAAGAAACAGAGACTTTCCTAGGTGTTGTGGGGTTTTGGAGAATGCACATTCCAAATTACAGTCTGATTGTAAACCCGCTCTACCAAGTAACCCGTAAGAAGAATGAGTTTGAATGGGGCCCTGAGCAACGACAAGCCTTTGAACAAATCAAGCAGGAAATAGTTCATGCAGTAGCCCTTGGGCCAGTTCGAACAGGACCAGATGTAAAGAATGTGCTCTACACTGCAGCCGGGGAGAACGGCCCCACCTGGAGCCTCTGGCAGAAAGAACCTGGGGAAACTCGAGGTCGGCCCCTGGGGTTTTGGAGTCAGGGATACAGAGGATCTGAGGCCCGCTATACTCCAACTGAAAAGGAGATATTGGCAGCATATGAAGGAGTTCGATCTGCTTCGGAGGTGGTCGGTACTGAAGCGCAGCTCCTCCTAGCACCCCGATTGCCAGTACTAGGCTGGATGTTCAGAGGAAGGGTCTCCTCTACACATCATGCAACTGATGCTACATGGAGCAAGTGGGTTGCACTGATTACTCAGCGGGCTCGAATAGGAAACCCCAGTCGCCCAGGAATATTGGAAGTGATTATGGACTGGCCAGAAGGCAAATACTTTGGGGTATCATCAGAGGAGGAGGTGAGTCGTGCTGAAGAAGCCCCACTGTACAACCAGTTACCAGAGAATGAGAAGAGATATGCCTTGTTCACTGACGGGTCCTGTCGTATTGTGGGGAAGCATCGGAGATGGAAGGCTGCTGTATGGAGTCCTACACGACGAGTTGCAGAAGCTGCTGAGGGAGAAGGTGAATCGAGTCAGTTTGCAGAAGTGAAGGCCATTCAGCTGGCTTTAGACATTGCTGAACGAGAAAAATGGCCGGTTCTCTATCTCTACACTGATTCATGGATGGTAGCAAATGCCCTGTGGGGATGGTTACAGCAATGGAAGCAAAACAACTGGCAGCGCAGGGGCAAACCCATCTGGGCTGCTGCATTGTGGCAAGATATTGCTGCTCGGGTAGAGAACCTGTCTGTAAAGGTACGCCACGTAGATGCTCATGTGCCCAAGAATCGGGCTACTGAAGAACATCAAAACAACCAGCAGGTGGATCAGGCTGCTAAGATTGAAGTAGCTCAGGTGGACCTGGATTGGCAGCATAAAGGTGAATTATTTATAGCCCGATGGGCCCATGACACCTCAGGCCATCAAGGTAGAGATGCAACATACAGATGGGCTCGTGATCGAGGGGTGGACCTGACCATGGACGCTGTAGCACAGGTTATTCATGACTGTGAAACATGTGCTGCAATCAAGCAAGCCAAACGGTCAAAGCCGCTTTGGTATGGAGGACGATGGCTGAAATATAAATATGGAGAGGCCTGGCAGATTGATTACATCACACTCCCTCAAACTCGCAATGGCAAGCGCCATGTACTTACAATGGTAGAAGCAACCACCGGATGGCTGGAAACATATCCTGTGCCTCATGCCACCGCTCGGAACACTATCCTGGGCCTTGAAAAGCAAGTCCTATGGCGGCATGGCACCCCAGAAAGAATAGAGTCAGACAATGGAACTCATTTCCGAAACAACCTTATAGACACTTGGGCCAAAGAGCATGGTATTGAGTGGGTGTATCACATCCCCTATCATGCACCAGCGTCCGGGAAAGTTGAACGATACAATGGACTGTTAAAGACTACATTGAAAGCAATGGGTGCTGGGACATTCAAAAATTGGGATATGCATTTGGCAAAGGCCACCTGGTTAGTCAATACTAGGGGATCTGCCAACCGAGCTGGATCTGCCCAATCAAACCTATTACGTACTGTAGATGGGGATAAAGTTCCTGTAGTGCATGTAAGAAATATGCTGGGTAAAACAGTCTGGGCTACTCCTGCCTCAGGAAAAGGCAAACCCATTCGTGGAATTGCTTTTGCTCAGGGACCTGGATACACTTGGTGGGTGATGCAAAAGAACGGAGAAGTCCGGTGTGTACCTCAAGGGGATTTAATACTGGGTGAGAATAGCCCATGAATTGAATTGTACCATGTTAACTACTATATAATACTGTATGTTATTACTACCATGACTATTATATACCCTAGATGAAAATGGTGACTAATTAGAATGTATGGAAAAGAGTGTAACCTGAGCATGACATAAATGGTATGGAATAAGGGGTGGATAGATGTCCTGGTTTCAGTTAGAACAGAGTTAATTTTCTTCCTAGTAGCTGGTAGAATGCTATGTTTTGGCTTAGGAGAAGAAGAGTGCTGATAACACCCCGACGTTTTAATTGTTGCAGAACAGTGCTTATACTAAGCCAAGGACATCTCAGCTTCTTGCTCTGTCCTGCCAATGGGCAGGCTGGGGGTGCAGCAAGAGCTGGGAGGGGACAGACCTAGGACAGGTGACCCAAACTAGCCAAAGAGGTATTCCATACCATCTGACGTCATGCCAAACAATATATAGGGGTGGCTAGCCGGGGGAGGGGGGCCGGACTGCTCGGGGTTAGGCTGGGCATCGGTCAGCGGGTGGTGAGCAATTGCATTGTGCATCACTTGTTTGTACACATTATTAATAGTAGTAATATTATCATCATTGTATTATTATTATTATTATTATTATTATTATTATTATTTTCCAGTCCTATTAAACTGTCTTTATCTCAACTCACGGGCTTCACTTTCCATTTCTCTCCCCCGTCCCAGAGAGGGAGGGGGGAGGGTGAGCGAACGGCTGTGTGGTGTTTAGCTGCCGGCCGGGTTAAACCACGACAGTCTTTTTGGCGCCCAACGTGGGGCACGAAAGGTTGAGATAACGGCAGATCTGATCAGAGTGTGTTAAACTAAAATTGGTATAAGTATTAGACCTGCTTAATAGTCACTTGTCATAATGCTGATTGCTTTAATCTCGAGTCTGCTGCGCCTGTTTTCCAAATTGAGTATTATAGCACATTATTTTCCGTATGTGCTCTCTGTCATGTTGTTTATCCTCTCCGGGCCCTGGTTTCAGATCATTGTGGTACTGTGTGTTGTAACAGTGGCTTATGAGACGATGAAATACCTGGTCATGACTCTAACTTGGTATTTGTATTCAGTAACATCGTCGACTCTATACTTTGGAAACTGTATCTTGGAAACTATTAGCAATTATACCTGTTGCCTTTTTTCATTAGGGAGTCAATCTGTGGAGGGGAAAGGGGAAGATATTTTTTCTTACTCGATCACTCTCCCTTTCTCCTTCACCACCCCCTTATCCTCCTTGGTCACTCTCCCGTTCTCCTTCACCACCCTCTTATCCTCCGAGCTTGTTACAATAGCTCTCCAGGATATTGAATATCCTTGGGATACTCAGACCAGCATGGTCTTGTTGTTATGCCTCCTGAATGTGCTTCAGGTTTTGCTTAAAGTTAAACAACTACTTAGGAAGCTCATCCGGAGATCTGCCCGGAGGCAGTATAGTTGTGGGTGGCAGGGAGTATGGGAGGATATGGGCAGGCATCTAGAGCAGTTGGCACCCCCAGTGTTTTGGAAATTCACCCCTGAACAACTGCAAAATCCTAAAAAACTGGCAGAATGTTTGAAAAAAAGGTGTCATGACTCTGGCAGTTCCAAAGTAACACAAATCATTGTAACGTGCTGGGGCCTGGCTCATGCCTATCGAGCTGCCATTGATACTGCTATCAACTTAGTGACAGACTCTGCGGCTACTCCAAGTCCTGTGACAGATCCGATGGCCACTGCAACCCCTACGGTGGACTCTGCAGCCGCTCCAGTTCCTGCTCCTGCAGACACTCCAGCACTATCATCATATGCCAGTTCCTGTAGCTGCTCCAGCTCCGGTTCCTGCAGCTGCTCCAGTTCCAGCTCCTGCAGCCGCTCCAGTTCCAGCTCCTGCAGCCGCTCCAGTTCCAGTTCCTGCAGACACTCCAGCTCCTGCAGCCGCTCCAGTTCCAGCTCCTGCAGCCGCTCCAGTTCCAGTTCCTGCAGCTGCTCCAGCTCCTGCAGCTGCTCCAGCTCCTGTGGCTGGGTCAGAGAAACGAGCTGTAGCAGTGCAAGTTGACCCTGCAGAGGGTATTCCAACCCCTGTGTCAGACCCTGTAACGGGGTCAGAGAAACGAGCTGTAGCAGTACAAGTTGACCCTACAGAGGGTATTCCAATCCCTGTGGCAGACCCTGTAACGGGGTCAGAGAAACGAGCTGTAGCAGTGCAAGCTGCCCCTGTAGAGAAGGTGAAAAAATGGTATAGAGATTCAAGTCGTTTAGAACGCAGAGAGTCTTCTGCCAAATCTAAGTATAGAGACGACGATGCTGGGCCATCAGGGATTCAGGAGGAGGAAGATGAGGATGCCGAAAAATCAACAGTAACTACCCAAAACCTATACGAGCGTGAGCTACGAGATGTGCAAAAAGATTTTGGTCGCTGTATAGGTGAGCAGCTTGTCACCTGGCTGCTTCGGTGCTGGGACACTGGAGCCAATTGTGTGGAATTAGACGGCAGGGAAGCCAGACGGCTGGGATCCCTTGCTAGAGACGCAGGCATTGACAAAGCAATTGCAGACGAGGCACAATCTCACAGCCTCTGGAGGCGTCTCCTCTCAGCTGTGAGGGAAAGGTATCCCTTCAAGGAAGAGCTTTTATGTCTACCAGGCAAGTGGACCACTATGGAGAAGGGAATCCAGTACCTGAGGGAATTAGCCGTACGGGAAGTGATTTATGAGGATCCAGACCTCAGACAAACATCCAAAGATCCAGATGAAGTCAGGTGTACACGACCCATGTGGCGGAAGTTTGTACGGAGTGCACCATCATCATATGCCAGCTCATTAGCAATAATGGCCTGGAAAGAGGATGAGGAACCCACAGTGGATGAAGTGGCTAAACAACTTCGGCAGTACGAAGAAAGTCTCTCCTCTTCCTTACAGGCCTGCGTCTCAGCTGTGGAGAAACTTTCTGAAGAGTTCCACCAACTTAAAGAGAATCTATCTTCCTCCCCACCTGAACAAACCAGTGTCCACCGACCAAAAGAGAACACTTGGGAGAAACTTTCTGAAAAGGTTCACCAACTTGAAGAGAGATTATTCTCCTCCGCACCTGTACAAAGCAGTGTCTCAGCTATCAGGGGTAGGCGTTCATCCACACAAAGACGATATGGTGGGTACTCACCCCGTGCCACCCTGTGGTTTTACTTACGAGACCATGGAGAGGACATGAGAAAATGGGATGGAAAATCTACCGCGACCCTAGAGGCACGGGTACGTGAGTTGCAAAAGAAAACAATCGGGAAAAAGGGATTCTCTGAAAAGTTTGCTGCTCCAACTTCCAGCAGACAGTCCTTCAAACACAGAAATGAAGAAGATTCTGACCAGGATTAGGGGGGCCCTGCCTCCAGCCAGGGGGAGGAAAGGGACAATCGAGTTTATTGGACTGTGTGGATTCGATGGCCTGGCACGTCAGACGCACAGAAGTATAAGGCTTTAGTAGACACCGGTGCACAATGTACTCTAATGCCATCGAGCTATAAAGGGCCAGAGCCCATCTGTATTTGTGGAGTGACAGGGGGATCTCAGCAGTTGACTGTATTGGAGGCTGAAGTGAGTCTGACTGGGAATGAGTGGGAAAAGCACCGTATTGCGACTGGCCCGGATGCTCCATGTATCCTTGGCATAGACTATCTTAGAAGAGGATATTTCAAGGACCCAAAAGGGTTCCGGTGGGCTTTTGGTATAGCTGCCTTAGAGACAGAGGGCATTAAACAATTATCTACCTTGCCTGGTCTCTCAGAGGACCCCTTTGTTGTGGGGTTGCTGAGGGTCGAAGAACAGCGAGTGCCAATCGCTACCACAACTGTGCACCGGCGGCAATATCGCACTAACCGAGACTCCCTGATTCCCATCCATAAGCTAATTCGTCAATTGGAGAACCAAGGAGTGATCAGCAAGACTCATTCACCTTTCAATAGTCCCATATGGCCAGTGCGAAAGTCTAATGGTGAGTGGAGACTAACAGTGGACTATCGTGGCCTAAACGAAGTCACGCCACCATTGAGTGCTGCAGTGCCGGACATGCTAGAACTCCAGTACGAACTTGAATCGAGGGCAGCCAAGTGGTACGCCACAATTGATATCGCTAATGCATTTTTCTCCATCCCTCTAGCAGCAGAGTGCAGGCCACAATTTGCTTTCACTTGGAGGGGAGTCCAATATACTTGGAATCGGCTGCCCCAGGGGTGGAAACACAGCCCTACCATTTGCCATGGACTGATCCAATCTGCACTGGAGCAGGGGGAAGCTCCTGAACACCTGCAGTACATCGATGACATTATTGTGTGGGGTGACACAGCAGAGGAAGTTTTCGAGAAAGGAAAGAAAATAGTCCAAATCCTTCTGAAAGCCGGTTTAGCCATAAAACAAAATAAAGTCAAAGGACCTGCACGAGAGATCCAGTTTTTAGGAATAAAATGGCAAGATGGACGTCGTCAAATCCCAATGGATGTGATCAACAAAATAACAGCTATGTCTCCACCAACTAGTAAAAAAGAAACAGAGACTTTCCTAGGTGTTGTGGGGTTTTGGAGAATGCACATTCCAAATTACAGTCTGATTGTAAACCCGCTCTACCAAGTAACCCGTAAGAAGAATGAGTTTGAATGGGGCCCTGAGCAACGACAAGCCTTTGAACAAATCAAGCAGGAAATAGTTCATGCAGTAGCCCTTGGGCCAGTTCGAACAGGACCAGATGTAAAGAATGTGCTCTACACTGCAGCCGGGGAGAACGGCCCCACCTGGAGCCTCTGGCAGAAAGAACCTGGGGAAACTCGAGGTCGGCCCCTGGGGTTTTGGAGTCAGGGATACAGAGGATCTGAGGCCCGCTATACTCCAACTGAAAAGGAGATATTGGCAGCATATGAAGGAGTTCGATCTGCTTCGGAGGTGGTCGGTACTGAAGCGCAGCTCCTCCTAGCACCCCGATTGCCAGTACTAGGCTGGATGTTCAGAGGAAGGGTCTCCTCTACACATCATGCAACTGATGCTACATGGAGCAAGTGGGTTGCACTGATTACTCAGCGGGCTCGAATAGGAAACCCCAGTCGCCCAGGAATATTGGAAGTGATTATGGACTGGCCAGAAGGCAAATACTTTGGGGTATCATCAGAGGAGGAGGTGAGTCGTGCTGAAGAAGCCCCACTGTACAACCAGTTACCAGAGAATGAGAAGAAATATGCCTTGTTCACTGACGGGTCCTGTCGTATTGTGGGGAAGCATCGGAGATGGAAGGCTGCTGTATGGAGTCCTACATGACGAGTTGCAGAAGCTGCTGAGGGAGAAGGTGAATCGAGTCAGTTTGCAGAAGTGAAGGCCATTCAGCTGGCTTTAGACATTGCTGAACGAGAAAAATGGCCGGTTCTCTATCTCTACACTGATTCATGGATGGTAGCAAATGCCCTGTGGGGATGGTTACAGCAATGGAAGCAAAACAACTGGCAGCGCAGGGGCAAACCCATCTGGGCTGCTGCATTGTGGCAAGATATTGCTGCTCGGGTAGAGAACCTGTCTGTAAAGGTACGCCACGTAGATGCTCATGTGCCCAAGAATCGGGCTACTGAAGAACATCAAAACAACCAGCAGGTGGATCAGGCTGCTAAGATTGAAGTAGCTCAGGTGGACCTGGATTGGCAGCATAAAGGTGAATTATTTATAGCCCGATGGGCCCATGACACCTCAGGCCATCAAGGTAGAGATGCAACATACAGATGGGCTCGTGATCGAGGGGTGGACCTGACCATGGACGCTGTAGCACAGGTTATTCATGACTGTGAAACATGTGCTGCAATCAAGCAAGCCAAACGGTCAAAGCCGCTTTGGTATGGAGGACGATGGCTGAAATATAAATATGGAGAGGCCTGGCAGATTGATTACATCACACTCCCTCAAACTCGCAATGGCAAGCGCCATGTACTTACAATGGTAGAAGCAACCACCGGATGGCTGGAAACATATCCTGTGCCTCATGCCACCGCTCGGAACACTATCCTGGGCCTTGAAAAGCAAGTCCTATGGCGGCATGGCACCCCAGAAAGAATAGAGTCAGACAATGGAACTCATTTCCGAAACAACCTTATAGACACTTGGGCCAAAGAGCATGGTATTGAGTGGGTGTATCACATCCCCTATCATGCACCAGCGTCCGGGAAAGTTGAACGATACAATGGACTGTTAAAGACTACATTGAAAGCAATGGGTGCTGGGACATTCAAAAATTGGGATATGCATTTGGCAAAGGCCACCTGGTTAGTCAATACTAGGGGATCTGCCAACCGAGCTGGATCTGCCCAATCAAACCTATTACGTACTGTAGATGGGGATAAAGTTCCTGTAGTGCATGTAAGAAATATGCTGGGTAAAACAGTCTGGGCTACTCCTGCCTCAGGAAAAGGCAAACCCATTCGTGGAATTGCTTTTGCTCAGGGACCTGGATACACTTGGTGGGTGATGCAAAAGAACGGAGAAGTCCGGTGTGTACCTCAAGGGGATTTAATACTGGGTGAGAATAGCCCATGAATTGAATTGTACCATGTTAACTACTATATAATACTGTATGTTATTACTACCATGACTATTATATACCCTAGATGAAAATGGTGACTAATTAGAATGTATGGAAAAGAGTGTAACCTGAGCATGACATAAATGGTATGGAATAAGGGGTGGATAGATGTCCTGGTTTCAGTTAGAACAGAGTTAATTTTCTTCCTAGTAGCTGGTAGAATGCTATGTTTTGGCTTAGGAGAAGAAGAGTGCTGATAACACCCCGACGTTTTAATTGTTGCAGAACAGTGCTTATACTAAGCCAAGGACATCTCAGCTTCTTGCTCTGTCCTGCCAATGGGCAGGCTGGGGGTGCAGCAAGAGCTGGGAGGGGACAGACCTAGGACAGGTGACCCAAACTAGCCAAAGAGGTATTCCATACCATCTGACGTCATGCCAAACAATATATAGGGGTGGCTAGCCGGGGGAGGGGGGCCGGACTGCTCGGGGTTAGGCTGGGCATCGGTCAGCGGGTGGTGAGCAATTGCATTGTGCATCACTTGTTTGTACACATTATTAATAGTAGTAATATTATCATCATTGTATTATTATTATTATTATTATTATTATTATTATTATTATTATTATTTTCCAGTCCTATTAAACTGTCTTTATCTCAACTCACGGGCTTCACTTTCCATTTCTCTCCCCCGTCCCAGAGAGGGAGGGGGGAGGGTGAGCGAACGGCTGTGTGGTGTTTAGCTGCCGGCCGGGTTAAACCACGACAGTCTTTTTGGCGCCCAACGTGGGGCACGAAAGGTTGAGATAACGGCAGATCTGATCAGAGTGTGTTAAACTAAAATTGGTATAAGTATTAGACCTGCTTAATAGTCACTTGTCATAATGCTGATTGCTTTAATCTCGAGTCTGCTGCGCCTGTTTTCCAAATTGAGTATTATAGCACATTATTTTCCGTATGTGCTCTCTGTCATGTTGTTTATCCTCTCCGGGCCCTGGTTTCAGATCATTGTGGTACTGTGTGTTGTAACAGTGGCTTATGAGACGATGAAATACCTGGTCATGACTCTAACTTGGTATTTGTATTCAGTAACATCGTCGACTCTATACTTTGGAAACTGTATCTTGGAAACTATTAGCAATTATACCTGTTGCCTTTTTTCATTAGGGAGTCAATCTGTGGAGGGGAAAGGGGAAGATATTTTTTCTTACTCGATCACTCTCCCTTTCTCCTTCACCACCCCCTTATCCTCCTTGGTCACTCTCCCGTTCTCCTTCACCACCCTCTTATCCTCCGAGCTTGTTACAATAGCTCTCCAGGATATTGAATATCCTTGGGATACTCAGACCAGCATGGTCTTGTTGTTATGCCTCCTGAATGTGCTTCAGGTTTTGCTTAAAGTTAAACAACTACTTAGGAAGCTCATCCGGAGATCTGCCCGGAGGCAGTATAGTTGTGGGTGGCAGGGAGTATGGGAGGATATGGGCAGGCATCTAGAGCAGTTGGCACCCCCAGTGTTTTGGAAATTCACCCCTGAACAACTGCAAAATCCTAAAAAACTGGCAGAATGTTTGAAAAAAAGGTGTCATGACTCTGGCAGTTCCAAAGTAACACAAATCATTGTAACGTGCTGGGGCCTGGCTCATGCCTATCGAGCTGCCATTGATACTGCTATCAACTTAGTGACAGACTCTGCGGCTACTCCAAGTCCTGTGACAGATCCGATGGCCACTGCAACCCCTACGGTGGACTCTGCAGCCGCTCCAGTTCCTGCTCCTGCAGACACTCCAGCACTATCATCATATGCCAGTTCCTGTAGCTGCTCCAGCTCCGGTTCCTGCAGCTGCTCCAGTTCCAGCTCCTGCAGCCGCTCCAGTTCCAGCTCCTGCAGCCGCTCCAGTTCCAGTTCCTGCAGACACTCCAGCTCCTGCAGCCGCTCCAGTTCCAGCTCCTGCAGCCGCTCCAGTTCCAGTTCCTGCAGCTGCTCCAGCTCCTGCAGCTGCTCCAGCTCCTGTGGCTGGGTCAGAGAAACGAGCTGTAGCAGTGCAAGTTGACCCTGCAGAGGGTATTCCAACCCCTGTGTCAGACCCTGTAACGGGGTCAGAGAAACGAGCTGTAGCAGTACAAGTTGACCCTACAGAGGGTATTCCAATCCCTGTGGCAGACCCTGTAACGGGGTCAGAGAAACGAGCTGTAGCAGTGCAAGCTGCCCCTGTAGAGAAGGTGAAAAAATGGTATAGAGATTCAAGTCGTTTAGAACGCAGAGAGTCTTCTGCCAAATCTAAGTATAGAGACGACGATGCTGGGCCATCAGGGATTCAGGAGGAGGAAGATGAGGATGCCGAAAAATCAACAGTAACTACCCAAAACCTATACGAGCGTGAGCTACGAGATGTGCAAAAAGATTTTGGTCGCTGTATAGGTGAGCAGCTTGTCACCTGGCTGCTTCGGTGCTGGGACACTGGAGCCAATTGTGTGGAATTAGACGGCAGGGAAGCCAGACGGCTGGGATCCCTTGCTAGAGACGCAGGCATTGACAAAGCAATTGCAGACGAGGCACAATCTCACAGCCTCTGGAGGCGTCTCCTCTCAGCTGTGAGGGAAAGGTATCCCTTCAAGGAAGAGCTTTTATGTCTACCAGGCAAGTGGACCACTATGGAGAAGGGAATCCAGTACCTGAGGGAATTAGCCGTACGGGAAGTGATTTATGAGGATCCAGACCTCAGACAAACATCCAAAGATCCAGATGAAGTCAGGTGTACACGACCCATGTGGCGGAAGTTTGTACGGAGTGCACCATCATCATATGCCAGCTCATTAGCAATAATGGCCTGGAAAGAGGATGAGGAACCCACAGTGGATGAAGTGGCTAAACAACTTCGGCAGTACGAAGAAAGTCTCTCCTCTTCCTTACAGGCCTGCGTCTCAGCTGTGGAGAAACTTTCTGAAGAGTTCCACCAACTTAAAGAGAATCTATCTTCCTCCCCACCTGAACAAACCAGTGTCCACCGACCAAAAGAGAACACTTGGGAGAAACTTTCTGAAAAGGTTCACCAACTTGAAGAGAGATTATTCTCCTCCGCACCTGTACAAAGCAGTGTCTCAGCTATCAGGGGTAGGCGTTCATCCACACAAAGACGATATGGTGGGTACTCACCCCGTGCCACCCTGTGGTTTTACTTACGAGACCATGGAGAGGACATGAGAAAATGGGATGGAAAATCTACCGCGACCCTAGAGGCACGGGTACGTGAGTTGCAAAAGAAAACAATCGGGAAAAAGGGATTCTCTGAAAAGTTTGCTGCTCCAACTTCCAGCAGACAGTCCTTCAAACACAGAAATGAAGAAGATTCTGACCAGGATTAGGGGGGCCCTGCCTCCAGCCAGGGGGAGGAAAGGGACAATCGAGCTTATTGGACTGTGTGGATTCGATGGCCTGGCACGTCAGACGCACAGAAGTATAAGGCTTTAGTAGACACCGGTGCACAATGTACTCTAATGCCATCGAGCTATAAAGGGCCAGAGCCCATCTGTATTTGTGGAGTGACAGGGGGATCTCAGCAGTTGACTGTATTGGAGGCTGAAGTGAGTCTGACTGGGAATGAGTGGGAAAAGCACCGTATTGCGACTGGCCCGGATGCTCCATGTATCCTTGGCATAGACTATCTTAGAAGAGGATATTTCAAGGACCCAAAAGGGTTCCGGTGGGCTTTTGGTATAGCTGCCTTAGAGACAGAGGGCATTAAACAATTATCTACCTTGCCTGGTCTCTCAGAGGACCCCTTTGTTGTGGGGTTGCTGAGGGTCGAAGAACAGCGAGTGCCAATCGCTACCACAACTGTGCACCGGCGGCAATATCGCACTAACCGAGACTCCCTGATTCCCATCCATAAGCTAATTCGTCAATTGGAGAACCAAGGAGTGATCAGCAAGACTCATTCACCTTTCAATAGTCCCATATGGCCAGTGCGAAAGTCTAATGGTGAGTGGAGACTAACAGTGGACTATCGTGGCCTAAACGAAGTCACGCCACCATTGAGTGCTGCAGTGCCGGACATGCTAGAACTCCAGTACGAACTTGAATCGAGGGCAGCCAAGTGGTACGCCACAATTGATATCGCTAATGCATTTTTCTCCATCCCTCTAGCAGCAGAGTGCAGGCCACAATTTGCTTTCACTTGGAGGGGAGTCCAATATACTTGGAATCGGCTGCCCCAGGGGTGGAAACACAGCCCTACCATTTGCCATGGACTGATCCAATCTGCACTGGAGCAGGGGGAAGCTCCTGAACACCTGCAGTACATCGATGACATTATTGTGTGGGGTGACACAGCAGAGGAAGTTTTCGAGAAAGGAAAGAAAATAGTCCAAATCCTTCTGAAAGCCGGTTTAGCCATAAAACAAAATAAAGTCAAAGGACCTGCACGAGAGATCCAGTTTTTAGGAATAAAATGGCAAGATGGACGTCGTCAAATCCCAATGGATGTGATCAACAAAATAACAGCTATGTCTCCACCAACTAGTAAAAAAGAAACAGAGACTTTCCTAGGTGTTGTGGGGTTTTGGAGAATGCACATTCCAAATTACAGTCTGATTGTAAACCCGCTCTACCAAGTAACCCGTAAGAAGAATGAGTTTGAATGGGGCCCTGAGCAACGACAAGCCTTTGAACAAATCAAGCAGGAAATAGTTCATGCAGTAGCCCTTGGGCCAGTTCGAACAGGACCAGATGTAAAGAATGTGCTCTACACTGCAGCCGGGGAGAACGGCCCCACCTGGAGCCTCTGGCAGAAAGAACCTGGGGAAACTCGAGGTCGGCCCCTGGGGTTTTGGAGTCAGGGATACAGAGGATCTGAGGCCCGCTATACTCCAACTGAAAAGGAGATATTGGCAGCATATGAAGGAGTTCGATCTGCTTCGGAGGTGGTCGGTACTGAAGCGCAGCTCCTCCTAGCACCCCGATTGCCAGTACTAGGCTGGATGTTCAGAGGAAGGGTCTCCTCTACACATCATGCAACTGATGCTACATGGAGCAAGTGGGTTGCACTGATTACTCAGCGGGCTCGAATAGGAAACCCCAGTCGCCCAGGAATATTGGAAGTGATTATGGACTGGCCAGAAGGCAAATACTTTGGGGTATCATCAGAGGAGGAGGTGAGTCGTGCTGAAGAAGCCCCACTGTACAACCAGTTACCAGAGAATGAGAAGAAATATGCCTTGTTCACTGACGGGTCCTGTCGTATTGTGGGGAAGCATCGGAGATGGAAGGCTGCTGTATGGAGTCCTACACGACGAGTTGCAGAAGCTGCTGAGGGAGAAGGTGAATCGAGTCAGTTTGCAGAAGTGAAGGCCATTCAGCTGGCTTTAGACATTGCTGAACGAGAAAAATGGCCGGTTCTCTATCTCTACACTGATTCATGGATGGTAGCAAATGCCCTGTGGGGATGGTTACAGCAATGGAAGCAAAACAACTGGCAGCGCAGGGGCAAACCCATCTGGGCTGCTGCATTGTGGCAAGATATTGCTGCTCGGGTAGAGAACCTGTCTGTAAAGGTACGCCACGTAGATGCTCATGTGCCCAAGAATCGGGCTACTGAAGAACATCAAAACAACCAGCAGGTGGATCAGGCTGCTAAGATTGAAGTAGCTCAGGTGGACCTGGATTGGCAGCATAAAGGTGAATTATTTATAGCCCGATGGGCCCATGACACCTCAGGCCATCAAGGTAGAGATGCAACATACAGATGGGCTCGTGATCGAGGGGTGGACCTGACCATGGACGCTGTAGCACAGGTTATTCATGACTGTGAAACATGTGCTGCAATCAAGCAAGCCAAACGGTCAAAGCCGCTTTGGTATGGAGGACGATGGCTGAAATATAAATATGGAGAGGCCTGGCAGATTGATTACATCACACTCCCTCAAACTCGCAATGGCAAGCGCCATGTACTTACAATGGTAGAAGCAACCACCGGATGGCTGGAAACATATCCTGTGCCTCATGCCACCGCTCGGAACACTATCCTGGGCCTTGAAAAGCAAGTCCTATGGCGGCATGGCACCCCAGAAAGAATAGAGTCAGACAATGGAACTCATTTCCGAAACAACCTTATAGACACTTGGGCCAAAGAGCATGGTATTGAGTGGGTGTATCACATCCCCTATCATGCACCAGCGTCCGGGAAAGTTGAACGATACAATGGACTGTTAAAGACTACATTGAAAGCAATGGGTGCTGGGACATTCAAAAATTGGGATATGCATTTGGCAAAGGCCACCTGGTTAGTCAATACTAGGGGATCTGCCAACCGAGCTGGATCTGCCCAATCAAACCTATTACGTACTGTAGATGGGGATAAAGTTCCTGTAGTGCATGTAAGAAATATGCTGGGTAAAACAGTCTGGGCTACTCCTGCCTCAGGAAAAGGCAAACCCATTCGTGGAATTGCTTTTGCTCAGGGACCTGGATACACTTGGTGGGTGATGCAAAAGAACGGAGAAGTCCGGTGTGTACCTCAAGGGGATTTAATACTGGGTGAGAATAGCCCATGAATTGAATTGTACCATGTTAACTACTATATAATACTGTATGTTATTACTACCATGACTATTATATACCCTAGATGAAAATGGTGACTAATTAGAATGTATGGAAAAGAGTGTAACCTGAGCATGACATAAATGGTATGGAATAAGGGGTGGATAGATGTCCTGGTTTCAGTTAGAACAGAGTTAATTTTCTTCCTAGTAGCTGGTAGAATGCTATGTTTTGGCTTAGGAGAAGAAGAGTGCTGATAACACCCCGACGTTTTAATTGTTGCAGAACAGTGCTTATACTAAGCCAAGGACATCTCAGCTTCTTGCTCTGTCCTGCCAATGGGCAGGCTGGGGGTGCAGCAAGAGCTGGGAGGGGACAGACCTAGGACAGGTGACCCAAACTAGCCAAAGAGGTATTCCATACCATCTGACGTCATGCCAAACAATATATAGGGGTGGCTAGCCGGGGGAGGGGGGCCGGACTGCTCGGGGTTAGGCTGGGCATCGGTCAGCGGGTGGTGAGCAATTGCATTGTGCATCACTTGTTTGTACACATTATTAATAGTAGTAATATTATCATCATTGTATTATTATTATTATTATTATTATTATTTTCCAGTCCTATTAAACTGTCTTTATCTCAACTCACGGGCTTCACTTTCCATTTCTCTCCCCCGTCCCAGAGAGGGAGGGGGGAGGGTGAGCGAACGGCTGTGTGGTGTTTAGCTGCCGGCCGGGTTAAACCACGACAGTCTTTTTGGCGCCCAACGTGGGGCACGAAAGGTTGAGATAACGGCAGATCTGATCAGAGTGTGTTAAACTAAAATTGGTATAAGTATTAGACCTGCTTAATAGTCACTTGTCATAATGCTGATTGCTTTAATCTCGAGTCTGCTGCGCCTGTTTTCCAAATTGAGTATTATAGCACATTATTTTCCGTATGTGCTCTCTGTCATGTTGTTTATCCTCTCCGGGCCCTGGTTTCAGATCATTGTGGTACTGTGTGTTGTAACAGTGGCTTATGAGACGATGAAATACCTGGTCATGACTCTAACTTGGTATTTGTATTCAGTAACATCGTCGACTCTATACTTTGGAAACTGTATCTTGGAAACTATTAGCAATTATACCTGTTGCCTTTTTTCATTAGGGAGTCAATCTGTGGAGGGGAAAGGGGAAGATATTTTTTCTTACTCGATCACTCTCCCTTTCTCCTTCACCACCCCCTTATCCTCCTTGGTCACTCTCCCGTTCTCCTTCACCACCCTCTTATCCTCCGAGCTTGTTACAATAGCTCTCCAGGATATTGAATATCCTTGGGATACTCAGACCAGCATGGTCTTGTTGTTATGCCTCCTGAATGTGCTTCAGGTTTTGCTTAAAGTTAAACAACTACTTAGGAAGCTCATCCGGAGATCTGCCCGGAGGCAGTATAGTTGTGGGTGGCAGGGAGTATGGGAGGATATGGGCAGGCATCTAGAGCAGTTGGCACCCCCAGTGTTTTGGAAATTCACCCCTGAACAACTGCAAAATCCTAAAAAACTGGCAGAATGTTTGAAAAAAAGGTGTCATGACTCTGGCAGTTCCAAAGTAACACAAATCATTGTAACGTGCTGGGGCCTGGCTCATGCCTATCGAGCTGCCATTGATACTGCTATCAACTTAGTGACAGACTCTGCGGCTACTCCAAGTCCTGTGACAGATCCGATGGCCACTGCAACCCCTACGGTGGACTCTGCAGCCGCTCCAGTTCCTGCTCCTGCAGACACTCCAGCACTATCATCATATGCCAGTTCCTGTAGCTGCTCCAGCTCCGGTTCCTGCAGCTGCTCCAGTTCCAGCTCCTGCAGCCGCTCCAGTTCCAGCTCCTGCAGCCGCTCCAGTTCCAGTTCCTGCAGACACTCCAGCTCCTGCAGCCGCTCCAGTTCCAGCTCCTGCAGCCGCTCCAGTTCCAGTTCCTGCAGCTGCTCCAGCTCCTGCAGCTGCTCCAGCTCCTGTGGCTGGGTCAGAGAAACGAGCTGTAGCAGTGCAAGTTGACCCTGCAGAGGGTATTCCAACCCCTGTGTCAGACCCTGTAACGGGGTCAGAGAAACGAGCTGTAGCAGTACAAGTTGACCCTACAGAGGGTATTCCAATCCCTGTGGCAGACCCTGTAACGGGGTCAGAGAAACGAGCTGTAGCAGTGCAAGCTGCCCCTGTAGAGAAGGTGAAAAAATGGTATAGAGATTCAAGTCGTTTAGAACGCAGAGAGTCTTCTGCCAAATCTAAGTATAGAGACGACGATGCTGGGCCATCAGGGATTCAGGAGGAGGAAGATGAGGATGCCGAAAAATCAACAGTAACTACCCAAAACCTATACGAGCGTGAGCTACGAGATGTGCAAAAAGATTTTGGTCGCTGTATAGGTGAGCAGCTTGTCACCTGGCTGCTTCGGTGCTGGGACACTGGAGCCAATTGTGTGGAATTAGACGGCAGGGAAGCCAGACGGCTGGGATCCCTTGCTAGAGACGCAGGCATTGACAAAGCAATTGCAGACGAGGCACAATCTCACAGCCTCTGGAGGCGTCTCCTCTCAGCTGTGAGGGAAAGGTATCCCTTCAAGGAAGAGCTTTTATGTCTACCAGGCAAGTGGACCACTATGGAGAAGGGAATCCAGTACCTGAGGGAATTAGCCGTACGGGAAGTGATTTATGAGGATCCAGACCTCAGACAAACATCCAAAGATCCAGATGAAGTCAGGTGTACACGACCCATGTGGCGGAAGTTTGTACGGAGTGCACCATCATCATATGCCAGCTCATTAGCAATAATGGCCTGGAAAGAGGATGAGGAACCCACAGTGGATGAAGTGGCTAAACAACTTCGGCAGTACGAAGAAAGTCTCTCCTCTTCCTTACAGGCCTGCGTCTCAGCTGTGGAGAAACTTTCTGAAGAGTTCCACCAACTTAAAGAGAATCTATCTTCCTCCCCACCTGAACAAACCAGTGTCCACCGACCAAAAGAGAACACTTGGGAGAAACTTTCTGAAAAGGTTCACCAACTTGAAGAGAGATTATTCTCCTCCGCACCTGTACAAAGCAGTGTCTCAGCTATCAGGGGTAGGCGTTCATCCACACAAAGACGATATGGTGGGTACTCACCCCGTGCCACCCTGTGGTTTTACTTACGAGACCATGGAGAGGACATGAGAAAATGGGATGGAAAATCTACCGCGACCCTAGAGGCACGGGTACGTGAGTTGCAAAAGAAAACAATCGGGAAAAAGGGATTCTCTGAAAAGTTTGCTGCTCCAACTTCCAGCAGACAGTCCTTCAAACACAGAAATGAAGAAGATTCTGACCAGGATTAGGGGGGCCCTGCCTCCAGCCAGGGGGAGGAAAGGGACAATCGAGTTTATTGGACTGTGTGGATTCGATGGCCTGGCACGTCAGACGCACAGAAGTATAAGGCTTTAGTAGACACCGGTGCACAATGTACTCTAATGCCATCGAGCTATAAAGGGCCAGAGCCCATCTGTATTTGTGGAGTGACAGGGGGATCTCAGCAGTTGACTGTATTGGAGGCTGAAGTGAGTCTGACTGGGAATGAGTGGGAAAAGCACCGTATTGCGACTGGCCCGGATGCTCCATGTATCCTTGGCATAGACTATCTTAGAAGAGGATATTTCAAGGACCCAAAAGGGTTCCGGTGGGCTTTTGGTATAGCTGCCTTAGAGACAGAGGGCATTAAACAATTATCTACCTTGCCTGGTCTCTCAGAGGACCCCTCTGTTGTGGGGTTGCTGAGGGTCGAAGAACAGCGAGTGCCAATCGCTACCACAACTGTGCACCGGCGGCAATATCGCACTAACCGAGACTCCCTGATTCCCATCCATAAGCTAATTCGTCAATTGGAGAACCAAGGAGTGATCAGCAAGACTCATTCACCTTTCAATAGTCCCATATGGCCAGTGCGAAAGTCTAATGGTGAGTGGAGACTAACAGTGGACTATCGTGGCCTAAACGAAGTCACGCCACCATTGAGTGCTGCAGTGCCGGACATGCTAGAACTCCAGTACGAACTTGAATCGAGGGCAGCCAAGTGGTACGCCACAATTGATATCGCTAATGCATTTTTCTCCATCCCTCTAGCAGCAGAGTGCAGGCCACAATTTGCTTTCACTTGGAGGGGAGTCCAATATACTTGGAATCGGCTGCCCCAGGGGTGGAAACACAGCCCTACCATTTGCCATGGACTGATCCAATCTGCACTGGAGCAGGGGGAAGCTCCTGAACACCTGCAGTACATCGATGACATTATTGTGTGGGGTGACACAGCAGAGGAAGTTTTCGAGAAAGGAAAGAAAATAGTCCAAATCCTTCTGAAAGCCGGTTTAGCCATAAAACAAAATAAAGTCAAAGGACCTGCACGAGAGATCCAGTTTTTAGGAATAAAATGGCAAGATGGACGTCGTCAAATCCCAATGGATGTGATCAACAAAATAACAGCTATGTCTCCACCAACTAGTAAAAAAGAAACAGAGACTTTCCTAGGTGTTGTGGGGTTTTGGAGAATGCACATTCCAAATTACAGTCTGATTGTAAACCCGCTCTACCAAGTAACCCGTAAGAAGAATGAGTTTGAATGGGGCCCTGAGCAACGACAAGCCTTTGAACAAATCAAGCAGGAAATAGTTCATGCAGTAGCCCTTGGGCCAGTTCGAACAGGACCAGATGTAAAGAATGTGCTCTACACTGCAGCCGGGGAGAACGGCCCCACCTGGAGCCTCTGGCAGAAAGAACCTGGGGAAACTCGAGGTCGGCCCCTGGGGTTTTGGAGTCAGGGATACAGAGGATCTGAGGCCCGCTATACTCCAACTGAAAAGGAGATATTGGCAGCATATGAAGGAGTTCGATCTGCTTCGGAGGTGGTCGGTACTGAAGCGCAGCTCCTCCTAGCACCCCGATTGCCAGTACTAGGCTGGATGTTCAGAGGAAGGGTCTCCTCTACACATCATGCAACTGATGCTACATGGAGCAAGTGGGTTGCACTGATTACTCAGCGGGCTCGAATAGGAAACCCCAGTCGCCCAGGAATATTGGAAGTGATTATGGACTGGCCAGAAGGCAAATACTTTGGGGTATCATCAGAGGAGGAGGTGAGTCGTGCTGAAGAAGCCCCACTGTACAACCAGTTACCAGAGAATGAGAAGAAATATGCCTTGTTCACTGACGGGTCCTGTCGTATTGTGGGGAAGCATCGGAGATGGAAGGCTGCTGTATGGAGTCCTACACGACGAGTTGCAGAAGCTGCTGAGGGAGAAGGTGAATCGAGTCAGTTTGCAGAAGTGAAGGCCATTCAGCTGGCTTTAGACATTGCTGAACGAGAAAAATGGCCGGTTCTCTATCTCTACACTGATTCATGGATGGTAGCAAATGCCCTGTGGGGATGGTTACAGCAATGGAAGCAAAACAACTGGCAGCGCAGGGGCAAACCCATCTGGGCTGCTGCATTGTGGCAAGATATTGCTGCTCGGGTAGAGAACCTGTCTGTAAAGGTACGCCACGTAGATGCTCATGTGCCCAAGAATCGGGCTACTGAAGAACATCAAAACAACCAGCAGGTGGATCAGGCTGCTAAGATTGAAGTAGCTCAGGTGGACCTGGATTGGCAGCATAAAGGTGAATTATTTATAGCCCGATGGGCCCATGACACCTCAGGCCATCAAGGTAGAGATGCAACATACAGATGGGCTCGTGATCGAGGGGTGGACCTGACCATGGACGCTGTAGCACAGGTTATTCATGACTGTGAAACATGTGCTGCAATCAAGCAAGCCAAACGGTCAAAGCCGCTTTGGTATGGAGGACGATGGCTGAAATATAAATATGGAGAGGCCTGGCAGATTGATTACATCACACTCCCTCAAACTCGCAATGGCAAGCGCCATGTACTTACAATGGTAGAAGCAACCACCGGATGGCTGGAAACATATCCTGTGCCTCATGCCACCGCTCGGAACACTATCCTGGGCCTTGAAAAGCAAGTCCTATGGCGGCATGGCACCCCAGAAAGAATAGAGTCAGACAATGGAACTCATTTCCGAAACAACCTTATAGACACTTGGGCCAAAGAGCATGGTATTGAGTGGGTGTATCACATCCCCTATCATGCACCAGCGTCCGGGAAAGTTGAACGATACAATGGACTGTTAAAGACTACATTGAAAGCAATGGGTGCTGGGACATTCAAAAATTGGGATATGCATTTGGCAAAGGCCACCTGGTTAGTCAATACTAGGGGATCTGCCAACCGAGCTGGATCTGCCCAATCAAACCTATTACGTACTGTAGATGGGGATAAAGTTCCTGTAGTGCATGTAAGAAATATGCTGGGTAAAACAGTCTGGGCTACTCCTGCCTCAGGAAAAGGCAAACCCATTCGTGGAATTGCTTTTGCTCAGGGACCTGGATACACTTGGTGGGTGATGCAAAAGAACGGAGAAGTCCGGTGTGTACCTCAAGGGGATTTAATACTGGGTGAGAATAGCCCATGAATTGAATTGTACCATGTTAACTACTATATAATACTGTATGTTATTACTACCATGACTATTATATACCCTAGATGAAAATGGTGACTAATTAGAATGTATGGAAAAGAGTGTAACCTGAGCATGACATAAATGGTATGGAATAAGGGGTGGATAGATGTCCTGGTTTCAGTTAGAACAGAGTTAATTTTCTTCCTAGTAGCTGGTAGAATGCTATGTTTTGGCTTAGGAGAAGAAGAGTGCTGATAACACCCCGACGTTTTAATTGTTGCAGAACAGTGCTTATACTAAGCCAAGGACATCTCAGCTTCTTGCTCTGTCCTGCCAATGGGCAGGCTGGGGGTGCAGCAAGAGCTGGGAGGGGACAGACCTAGGACAGGTGACCCAAACTAGCCAAAGAGGTATTCCATACCATCTGACGTCATGCCAAACAATATATAGGGGTGGCTAGCCGGGGGAGGGGGGCCGGACTGCTCGGGGTTAGGCTGGGCATCGGTCAGCGGGTGGTGAGCAATTGCATTGTGCATCACTTGTTTGTACACATTATTAATAGTAGTAATATTATCATCATTGTATTATTATTATTATTATTATTATTATTATTATTATTATTATTTTCCAGTCCTATTAAACTGTCTTTATCTCAACTCACGGGCTTCACTTTCCATTTCTCTCCCCCGTCCCAGAGAGGGAGGGGGGAGGGTGAGCGAACGGCTGTGTGGTGTTTAGCTGCCGGCCGGGTTAAACCACGACAGTCTTTTTGGCGCCCAACGTGGGGCACGAAAGGTTGAGATAACGGCAGATCTGATCAGAGTGTGTTAAACTAAAATTGGTATAAGTATTAGACCTGCTTAATAGTCACTTGTCATAATGCTGATTGCTTTAATCTCGAGTCTGCTGCGCCTGTTTTCCAAATTGAGTATTATAGCACATTATTTTCCGTATGTGCTCTCTGTCATGTTGTTTATCCTCTCCGGGCCCTGGTTTCAGATCATTGTGGTACTGTGTGTTGTAACAGTGGCTTATGAGACGATGAAATACCTGGTCATGACTCTAACTTGGTATTTGTATTCAGTAACATCGTCGACTCTATACTTTGGAAACTGTATCTTGGAAACTATTAGCAATTATACCTGTTGCCTTTTTTCATTAGGGAGTCAATCTGTGGAGGGGAAAGGGGAAGATATTTTTTCTTACTCGATCACTCTCCCTTTCTCCTTCACCACCCCCTTATCCTCCTTGGTCACTCTCCCGTTCTCCTTCACCACCCTCTTATCCTCCGAGCTTGTTACAATAGCTCTCCAGGATATTGAATATCCTTGGGATACTCAGACCAGCATGGTCTTGTTGTTATGCCTCCTGAATGTGCTTCAGGTTTTGCTTAAAGTTAAACAACTACTTAGGAAGCTCATCCGGAGATCTGCCCGGAGGCAGTATAGTTGTGGGTGGCAGGGAGTATGGGAGGATATGGGCAGGCATCTAGAGCAGTTGGCACCCCCAGTGTTTTGGAAATTCACCCCTGAACAACTGCAAAATCCTAAAAAACTGGCAGAATGTTTGAAAAAAAGGTGTCATGACTCTGGCAGTTCCAAAGTAACACAAATCATTGTAACGTGCTGGGGCCTGGCTCATGCCTATCGAGCTGCCATTGATACTGCTATCAACTTAGTGACAGACTCTGCGGCTACTCCAAGTCCTGTGACAGATCCGATGGCCACTGCAACCCCTACGGTGGACTCTGCAGCCGCTCCAGTTCCTGCTCCTGCAGACACTCCAGCACTATCATCATATGCCAGTTCCTGTAGCTGCTCCAGCTCCGGTTCCTGCAGCTGCTCCAGTTCCAGCTCCTGCAGCCGCTCCAGTTCCAGCTCCTGCAGCCGCTCCAGTTCCAGTTCCTGCAGACACTCCAGCTCCTGCAGCCGCTCCAGTTCCAGCTCCTGCAGCCGCTCCAGTTCCAGTTCCTGCAGCTGCTCCAGCTCCTGCAGCTGCTCCAGCTCCTGTGGCTGGGTCAGAGAAACGAGCTGTAGCAGTGCAAGTTGACCCTGCAGAGGGTATTCCAACCCCTGTGTCAGACCCTGTAACGGGGTCAGAGAAACGAGCTGTAGCAGTACAAGTTGACCCTACAGAGGGTATTCCAATCCCTGTGGCAGACCCTGTAACGGGGTCAGAGAAACGAGCTGTAGCAGTGCAAGCTGCCCCTGTAGAGAAGGTGAAAAAATGGTATAGAGATTCAAGTCGTTTAGAACGCAGAGAGTCTTCTGCCAAATCTAAGTATAGAGACGACGATGCTGGGCCATCAGGGATTCAGGAGGAGGAAGATGAGGATGCCGAAAAATCAACAGTAACTACCCAAAACCTATACGAGCGTGAGCTACGAGATGTGCAAAAAGATTTTGGTCGCTGTATAGGTGAGCAGCTTGTCACCTGGCTGCTTCGGTGCTGGGACACTGGAGCCAATTGTGTGGAATTAGACGGCAGGGAAGCCAGACGGCTGGGATCCCTTGCTAGAGACGCAGGCATTGACAAAGCAATTGCAGACGAGGCACAATCTCACAGCCTCTGGAGGCGTCTCCTCTCAGCTGTGAGGGAAAGGTATCCCTTCAAGGAAGAGCTTTTATGTCTACCAGGCAAGTGGACCACTATGGAGAAGGGAATCCAGTACCTGAGGGAATTAGCCGTACGGGAAGTGATTTATGAGGATCCAGACCTCAGACAAACATCCAAAGATCCAGATGAAGTCAGGTGTACACGACCCATGTGGCGGAAGTTTGTACGGAGTGCACCATCATCATATGCCAGCTCATTAGCAATAATGGCCTGGAAAGAGGATGAGGAACCCACAGTGGATGAAGTGGCTAAACAACTTCGGCAGTACGAAGAAAGTCTCTCCTCTTCCTTACAGGCCTGCGTCTCAGCTGTGGAGAAACTTTCTGAAGAGTTCCACCAACTTAAAGAGAATCTATCTTCCTCCCCACCTGAACAAACCAGTGTCCACCGACCAAAAGAGAACACTTGGGAGAAACTTTCTGAAAAGGTTCACCAACTTGAAGAGAGATTATTCTCCTCCGCACCTGTACAAAGCAGTGTCTCAGCTATCAGGGGTAGGCGTTCATCCACACAAAGACGATATGGTGGGTACTCACCCCGTGCCACCCTGTGGTTTTACTTACGAGACCATGGAGAGGACATGAGAAAATGGGATGGAAAATCTACCGCGACCCTAGAGGCACGGGTACGTGAGTTGCAAAAGAAAACAATCGGGAAAAAGGGATTCTCTGAAAAGTTTGCTGCTCCAACTTCCAGCAGACAGTCCTTCAAACACAGAAATGAAGAAGATTCTGACCAGGATTAGGGGGGCCCTGCCTCCAGCCAGGGGGAGGAAAGGGACAATCGAGCTTATTGGACTGTGTGGATTCGATGGCCTGGCACGTCAGACGCACAGAAGTATAAGGCTTTAGTAGACACCGGTGCACAATGTACTCTAATGCCATCGAGCTATAAAGGGCCAGAGCCCATCTGTATTTGTGGAGTGACAGGGGGATCTCAGCAGTTGACTGTATTGGAGGCTGAAGTGAGTCTGACTGGGAATGAGTGGGAAAAGCACCGTATTGCGACTGGCCCGGATGCTCCATGTATCCTTGGCATAGACTATCTTAGAAGAGGATATTTCAAGGACCCAAAAGGGTTCCGGTGGGCTTTTGGTATAGCTGCCTTAGAGACAGAGGGCATTAAACAATTATCTACCTTGCCTGGTCTCTCAGAGGACCCCTTTGTTGTGGGGTTGCTGAGGGTCGAAGAACAGCGAGTGCCAATCGCTACCACAACTGTGCACCGGCGGCAATATCGCACTAACCGAGACTCCCTGATTCCCATCCATAAGCTAATTCGTCAATTGGAGAACCAAGGAGTGATCAGCAAGACTCATTCACCTTTCAATAGTCCCATATGGCCAGTGCGAAAGTCTAATGGTGAGTGGAGACTAACAGTGGACTATCGTGGCCTAAACGAAGTCACGCCACCATTGAGTGCTGCAGTGCCGGACATGCTAGAACTCCAGTACGAACTTGAATCGAGGGCAGCCAAGTGGTACGCCACAATTGATATCGCTAATGCATTTTTCTCCATCCCTCTAGCAGCAGAGTGCAGGCCACAATTTGCTTTCACTTGGAGGGGAGTCCAATATACTTGGAATCGGCTGCCCCAGGGGTGGAAACACAGCCCTACCATTTGCCATGGACTGATCCAATCTGCACTGGAGCAGGGGGAAGCTCCTGAACACCTGCAGTACATCGATGACATTATTGTGTGGGGTGACACAGCAGAGGAAGTTTTCGAGAAAGGAAAGAAAATAGTCCAAATCCTTCTGAAAGCCGGTTTAGCCATAAAACAAAATAAAGTCAAAGGACCTGCACGAGAGATCCAGTTTTTAGGAATAAAATGGCAAGATGGACGTCGTCAAATCCCAATGGATGTGATCAACAAAATAACAGCTATGTCTCCACCAACTAGTAAAAAAGAAACAGAGACTTTCCTAGGTGTTGTGGGGTTTTGGAGAATGCACATTCCAAATTACAGTCTGATTGTAAACCCGCTCTACCAAGTAACCCGTAAGAAGAATGAGTTTGAATGGGGCCCTGAGCAACGACAAGCCTTTGAACAAATCAAGCAGGAAATAGTTCATGCAGTAGCCCTTGGGCCAGTTCGAACAGGACCAGATGTAAAGAATGTGCTCTACACTGCAGCCGGGGAGAACGGCCCCACCTGGAGCCTCTGGCAGAAAGAACCTGGGGAAACTCGAGGTCGGCCCCTGGGGTTTTGGAGTCAGGGATACAGAGGATCTGAGGCCCGCTATACTCCAACTGAAAAGGAGATATTGGCAGCATATGAAGGAGTTCGATCTGCTTCGGAGGTGGTCGGTACTGAAGCGCAGCTCCTCCTAGCACCCCGATTGCCAGTACTAGGCTGGATGTTCAGAGGAAGGGTCTCCTCTACACATCATGCAACTGATGCTACATGGAGCAAGTGGGTTGCACTGATTACTCAGCGGGCTCGAATAGGAAACCCCAGTCGCCCAGGAATATTGGAAGTGATTATGGACTGGCCAGAAGGCAAATACTTTGGGGTATCATCAGAGGAGGAGGTGAGTCGTGCTGAAGAAGCCCCACTGTACAACCAGTTACCAGAGAATGAGAAGAAATATGCCTTGTTCACTGACGGGTCCTGTCGTATTGTGGGGAAGCATCGGAGATGGAAGGCTGCTGTATGGAGTCCTACACGACGAGTTGCAGAAGCTGCTGAGGGAGAAGGTGAATCGAGTCAGTTTGCAGAAGTGAAGGCCATTCAGCTGGCTTTAGACATTGCTGAACGAGAAAAATGGCCGGTTCTCTATCTCTACACTGATTCATGGATGGTAGCAAATGCCCTGTGGGGATGGTTACAGCAATGGAAGCAAAACAACTGGCAGCGCAGGGGCAAACCCATCTGGGCTGCTGCATTGTGGCAAGATATTGCTGCTCGGGTAGAGAACCTGTCTGTAAAGGTACGCCACGTAGATGCTCATGTGCCCAAGAATCGGGCTACTGAAGAACATCAAAACAACCAGCAGGTGGATCAGGCTGCTAAGATTGAAGTAGCTCAGGTGGACCTGGATTGGCAGCATAAAGGTGAATTATTTATAGCCCGATGGGCCCATGACACCTCAGGCCATCAAGGTAGAGATGCAACATACAGATGGGCTCGTGATCGAGGGGTGGACCTGACCATGGACGCTGTAGCACAGGTTATTCATGACTGTGAAACATGTGCTGCAATCAAGCAAGCCAAACGGTCAAAGCTGCTTTGGTATGGAGGACGATGGCTGAAATATAAATATGGAGAGGCCTGGCAGATTGATTACATTACACTCCCTCAAACTCGCAATGGCAAGCGCCATGTACTTACAATGGTAGAAGCAACCACCGGATGGCTGGAAACATATCCTGTGCCTCATGCCACCGCTCGGAACACTATCCTGGGCCTTGAAAAGCAAGTCCTATGGCGGCATGGCACCCCAGAAAGAATAGAGTCAGACAATGGAACTCATTTCCGAAACAACCTTATAGACACTTGGGCCAAAGAGCATGGTATTGAGTGGGTGTATCACATCCCCTATCATGCACCAGCGTCCGGGAAAGTTGAACGATACAATGGACTGTTAAAGACTACATTGAAAGCAATGGGTGCTGGGACATTCAAAAATTGGGATATGCATTTGGCAAAGGCCACCTGGTTAGTCAATACTAGGGGATCTGCCAACCGAGCTGGATCTGCCCAATCAAACCTATTACGTACTGTAGATGGGGATAAAGTTCCTGTAGTGCATGTAAGAAATATGCTGGGTAAAACAGTCTGGGCTACTCCTGCCTCAGGAAAAGGCAAACCCATTCGTGGAATTGCTTTTGCTCAGGGACCTGGATACACTTGGTGGGTGATGCAAAAGAACGGAGAAGTCCGGTGTGTACCTCAAGGGGATTTAATACTGGGTGAGAATAGCCCATGAATTGAATTGTACCATGTTAACTACTATATAATACTGTATGTTATTACTACCATGACTATTATATACCCTAGATGAAAATGGTGACTAATTAGAATGTATGGAAAAGAGTGTAACCTGAGCATGACATAAATGGTATGGAATAAGGGGTGGATAGATGTCCTGGTTTCAGTTAGAACAGAGTTAATTTTCTTCCTAGTAGCTGGTAGAATGCTATGTTTTGGCTTAGGAGAAGAAGAGTGCTGATAACACCCCGACGTTTTAATTGTTGCAGAACAGTGCTTATACTAAGCCAAGGACATCTCAGCTTCTTGCTCTGTCCTGCCAATGGGCAGGCTGGGGGTGCAGCAAGAGCTGGGAGGGGACAGACCTAGGACAGGTGACCCAAACTAGCCAAAGAGGTATTCCATACCATCTGACGTCATGCCAAACAATATATAGGGGTGGCTAGCCGGGGGAGGGGGGCCGGACTGCTCGGGGTTAGGCTGGGCATCGGTCAGCGGGTGGTGAGCAATTGCATTGTGCATCACTTGTTTGTACACATTATTAATAGTAGTAATATTATCATCATTGTATTATTATTATTATTATTATTATTATTATTATTATTATTTTCCAGTCCTATTAAACTGTCTTTATCTCAACTCACGGGCTTCACTTTCCATTTCTCTCCCCCGTCCCAGAGAGGGAGGGGGGAGGGTGAGCGAACGGCTGTGTGGTGTTTAGCTGCCGGCCGGGTTAAACCACGACAGTCTTTTTGGCGCCCAACGTGGGGCACGAAAGGTTGAGATAACGGCAGATCTGATCAGAGTGTGTTAAACTAAAATTGGTATAAGTATTAGACCTGCTTAATAGTCACTTGTCATAATGCTGATTGCTTTAATATCAAGTCTGCTGCGCCTGTTTTCCAAATTGAGTATTATAGCACATTATTTTCCGTATGTGCTCTCTGTCATGTTGTTTATCCTCTCCGGGCCCTGGTTTCAGATCATTGTGGTACTGTGTGTTGTAACAGTGGCTTATGAGACGATGAAATACCTGGTCATGACTCTAACTTGGTATTTGTATTCAGTAACATCGTCGACTCTATACTTTGGAAACTGTATCTTGGAAACTATTAGCAATTATACCTGTTGCCTTTTTTCATTAGGGAGTCAATCTGTGGAGGGGAAAGGGGAAGATATTTTTTCTTACTCGATCACTCTCCCTTTCTCCTTCACCACCCCCTTATCCTCCTTGGTCACTCTCCCGTTCTCCTTCACCACCCTCTTATCCTCCGAGCTTGTTACAATAACTCTCCAGGATATTGAATATCCTTGGGATACTCAGACCAGCATGGTCTTGTTGTTATGCCTCCTGAATGTGCTTCAGGTTTTGCTTAAAGTTAAACAACTACTTAGGAAGCTCATCCGGAGATCTGCCCGGAGGCAGTATAGTTGTGGGTGGCAGGGAGTATGGGAGGATATGGGCAGGCATCTAGAGCAGTTGGCACCCCCAGTGTTTTGGAAATTCACCCCTGAACAACTGCAAAATCCTAAAAAACTGGCAGAATGTTTGAAAAAAAGGTGTCATGACTCTGGCAGTTCCAAAGTAACACAAATCATTGTAACGTGCTGGGGCCTGGCTCATGCCTATCGAGCTGCCATTGATACTGCTATCAACTTAGTGACAGACTCTGCGGCTACTCCAAGTCCTGTGACAGATCCGATGGCCACTGCAACCCCTACGGTGGACTCTGCAGCCGCTCCAGTTCCTGCTCCTGCAGACACTCCAGCACTATCATCATATGCCAGTTCCTGTAGCTGCTCCAGCTCCGGTTCCTGCAGCTGCTCCAGTTCCAGCTCCTGCAGCCGCTCCAGTTCCAGCTCCTGCAGCCGCTCCAGTTCCAGTTCCTGCAGACACTCCAGCTCCTGCAGCCGCTCCAGTTCCAGCTCCTGCAGCCGCTCCAGTTCCAGTTCCTGCAGACACTCCAGCTCCTGCAGCCGCTCCAGTTCCAGCTCCTGCAGCCGCTCCAGTTCCAGTTCCTGCAGCTGCTCCAGCTCCTGCAGCTGCTCCAGCTCCTGTGGCTGGGTCAGAGAAACGAGCTGTAGCAGTGCAAGTTGACCCTGCAGAGGGTATTCCAACCCCTGTGTCAGACCCTGTAACGGGGTCAGAGAAACGAGCTGTAGCAGTACAAGTTGACCCTACAGAGGGTATTCCAATCCCTGTGGCAGACCCTGTAACGGGGTCAGAGAAACGAGCTGTAGCAGTGCAAGCTGCCCCTGTAGAGAAGGTGAAAAAATGGTATAGAGATTCAAGTCGTTTAGAACGCAGAGAGTCTTCTGCCAAATCTAAGTATAGAGACGACGATGCTGGGCCATCAGGGATTCAGGAGGAGGAAGATGAGGATGCCGAAAAATCAACAGTAACTACCCAAAACCTATACGAGCGTGAGCTACGAGATGTGCAAAAAGATTTTGGTCGCTGTATAGGTGAGCAGCTTGTCACCTGGCTGCTTCGGTGCTGGGACACTGGAGCCAATTGTGTGGAATTAGACGGCAGGGAAGCCAGACGGCTGGGATCCCTTGCTAGAGACGCAGGCATTGACAAAGCAATTGCAGACGAGGCACAATCTCACAGCCTCTGGAGGCGTCTCCTCTCAGCTGTGAGGGAAAGGTATCCCTTCAAGGAAGAGCTTTTATGTCTACCAGGCAAGTGGACCACTATGGAGAAGGGAATCCAGTACCTGAGGGAATTAGCCGTACGGGAAGTGATTTATGAGGATCCAGACCTCAGACAAACATCCAAAGATCCAGATGAAGTCAGGTGTACACGACCCATGTGGCGGAAGTTTGTACGGAGTGCACCATCATCATATGCCAGCTCATTAGCAATAATGGCCTGGAAAGAGGATGAGGAACCCACAGTGGATGAAGTGGCTAAACAACTTCGGCAGTACGAAGAAAGTCTCTCCTCTTCCTTACAGGCCTGCGTCTCAGCTGTGGAGAAACTTTCTGAAGAGTTCCACCAACTTAAAGAGAATCTATCTTCCTCCCCACCTGAACAAACCAGTGTCCACCGACCAAAAGAGAACACTTGGGAGAAACTTTCTGAAAAGGTTCACCAACTTGAAGAGAGATTATTCTCCTCCGCACCTGTACAAAGCAGTGTCTCAGCTATCAGGGGTAGGCGTTCATCCACACAAAGACGATATGGTGGGTACTCACCCCGTGCCACCCTGTGGTTTTACTTACGAGACCATGGAGAGGACATGAGAAAATGGGATGGAAAATCTACCGCGACCCTAGAGGCACGGGTACGTGAGTTGCAAAAGAAAACAATCGGGAAAAAGGGATTCTCTGAAAAGTTTGCTGCTCCAACTTCCAGCAGACAGTCCTTCAAACACAGAAATGAAGAAGATTCTGACCAGGATTAGGGGGGCCCTGCCTCCAGCCAGGGGGAGGAAAGGGACAATCGAGCTTATTGGACTGTGTGGATTCGATGGCCTGGCACGTCAGACGCACAGAAGTATAAGGCTTTAGTAGACACCGGTGCACAATGTACTCTAATGCCATCGAGCTATAAAGGGCCAGAGCCCATCTGTATTTGTGGAGTGACAGGGGGATCTCAGCAGTTGACTGTATTGGAGGCTGAAGTGAGTCTGACTGGGAATGAGTGGGAAAAGCACCGTATTGCGACTGGCCCGGATGCTCCATGTATCCTTGGCATAGACTATCTTAGAAGAGGATATTTCAAGGACCCAAAAGGGTTCCGGTGGGCTTTTGGTATAGCTGCCTTAGAGACAGAGGGCATTAAACAATTATCTACCTTGCCTGGTCTCTCAGAGGACCCCTTTGTTGTGGGGTTGCTGAGGGTCGAAGAACAGCGAGTGCCAATCGCTACCACAACTGTGCACCGGCGGCAATATCGCACTAACCGAGACTCCCTGATTCCCATCCATAAGCTAATTCGTCAATTGGAGAACCAAGGAGTGATCAGCAAGACTCATTCACCTTTCAATAGTCCCATATGGCCAGTGCGAAAGTCTAATGGTGAGTGGAGACTAACAGTGGACTATCGTGGCCTAAACGAAGTCACGCCACCATTGAGTGCTGCAGTGCCGGACATGCTAGAACTCCAGTACGAACTTGAATCGAGGGCAGCCAAGTGGTACGCCACAATTGATATCGCTAATGCATTTTTCTCCATCCCTCTAGCAGCAGAGTGCAGGCCACAATTTGCTTTCACTTGGAGGGGAGTCCAATATACTTGGAATCGGCTGCCCCAGGGGTGGAAACACAGCCCTACCATTTGCCATGGACTGATCCAATCTGCACTGGAGCAGGGGGAAGCTCCTGAACACCTGCAGTACATCGATGACATTATTGTGTGGGGTGACACAGCAGAGGAAGTTTTCGAGAAAGGAAAGAAAATAGTCCAAATCCTTCTGAAAGCCGGTTTAGCCATAAAACAAAATAAAGTCAAAGGACCTGCACGAGAGATCCAGTTTTTAGGAATAAAATGGCAAGATGGACGTCGTCAAATCCCAATGGATGTGATCAACAAAATAACAGCTATGTCTCCACCAACTAGTAAAAAAGAAACAGAGACTTTCCTAGGTGTTGTGGGGTTTTGGAGAATGCACATTCCAAATTACAGTCTGATTGTAAACCCGCTCTACCAAGTAACCCGTAAGAAGAATGAGTTTGAATGGGGCCCTGAGCAACGACAAGCCTTTGAACAAATCAAGCAGGAAATAGTTCATGCAGTAGCCCTTGGGCCAGTTCGAACAGGACCAGATGTAAAGAATGTGCTCTACACTGCAGCCGGGGAGAACGGCCCCACCTGGAGCCTCTGGCAGAAAGAACCTGGGGAAACTCGAGGTCGGCCCCTGGGGTTTTGGAGTCAGGGATACAGAGGATCTGAGGCCCGCTATACTCCAACTGAAAAGGAGATATTGGCAGCATATGAAGGAGTTCGATCTGCTTCGGAGGTGGTCGGTACTGAAGCGCAGCTCCTCCTAGCACCCCGATTGCCAGTACTAGGCTGGATGTTCAGAGGAAGGGTCTCCTCTACACATCATGCAACTGATGCTACATGGAGCAAGTGGGTTGCACTGATTACTCAGCGGGCTCGAATAGGAAACCCCAGTCGCCCAGGAATATTGGAAGTGATTATGGACTGGCCAGAAGGCAAATACTTTGGGGTATCATCAGAGGAGGAGGTGAGTCGTGCTGAAGAAGCCCCACTGTACAACCAGTTACCAGAGAATGAGAAGAAATATGCCTTGTTCACTGACGGGTCCTGTCGTATTGTGGGGAAGCATCAGAGATGGAAGGCTGCTGTATGGAGTCCTACACGACGAGTTGCAGAAGCTGCTGAGGGAGAAGGTGAATCGAGTCAGTTTGCAGAAGTGAAGGCCATTCAGCTGGCTTTAGACATTGCTGAACGAGAAAAATGGCCGGTTCTCTATCTCTACACTGATTCATGGATGGTAGCAAATGCCCTGTGGGGATGGTTACAGCAATGGAAGCAAAACAACTGGCAGCGCAGGGGCAAACCCATCTGGGCTGCTGCATTGTGGCAAGATATTGCTGCTCGGGTAGAGAACCTGTCTGTAAAGGTACGCCACGTAGATGCTCATGTGCCCAAGAATCGGGCTACTGAAGAACATCAAAACAACCAGCAGGTGGATCAGGCTGCTAAGATTGAAGTAGCTCAGGTGGACCTGGATTGGCAGCATAAAGGTGAATTATTTATAGCCCGATGGGCCCATGACACCTCAGGCCATCAAGGTAGAGATGCAACATACAGATGGGCTCGTGATCGAGGGGTGGACCTGACCATGGACGCTGTAGCACAGGTTATTCATGACTGTGAAACATGTGCTGCAATCAAGCAAGCCAAACGGTCAAAGCCGCTTTGGTATGGAGGACGATGGCTGAAATATAAATATGGAGAGGCCTGGCAGATTGATTACATCACACTCCCTCAAACTCGCAATGGCAAGCGCCATGTACTTACAATGGTAGAAGCAACCACCGGATGGCTGGAAACATATCCTGTGCCTCATGCCACCGCTCGGAACACTATCCTGGGCCTTGAAAAGCAAGTCCTATGGCGGCATGGCACCCCAGAAAGAATAGAGTCAGACAATGGAACTCATTTCCGAAACAACCTTATAGACACTTGGGCCAAAGAGCATGGTATTGAGTGGGTGTATCACATCCCCTATCATGCACCAGCGTCCGGGAAAGTTGAACGATACAATGGACTGTTAAAGACTACATTGAAAGCAATGGGTGCTGGGACATTCAAAAATTGGGATATGCATTTGGCAAAGGCCACCTGGTTAGTCAATACTAGGGGATCTGCCAACCGAGCTGGATCTGCCCAATCAAACCTATTACGTACTGTAGATGGGGATAAAGTTCCTGTAGTGCATGTAAGAAATATGCTGGGTAAAACAGTCTGGGCTACTCCTGCCTCAGGAAAAGGCAAACCCATTCGTGGAATTGCTTTTGCTCAGGGACCTGGATACACTTGGTGGGTGATGCAAAAGAACGGAGAAGTCCGGTGTGTACCTCAAGGGGATTTAATACTGGGTGAGAATAGCCCATGAATTGAATTGTACCATGTTAACTACTATATAATACTGTATGTTATTACTACCATGACTATTATATACCCTAGATGAAAATGGTGACTAATTAGAATGTATGGAAAAGAGTGTAACCTGAGCATGACATAAATGGTATGGAATAAGGGGTGGATAGATGTCCTGGTTTCAGTTAGAACAGAGTTAATTTTCTTCCTAGTAGCTGGTAGAATGCTATGTTTTGGCTTAGGAGAAGAAGAGTGCTGATAACACCCCGACGTTTTAATTGTTGCAGAACAGTGCTTATACTAAGCCAAGGACATCTCAGCTTCTTGCTCTGTCCTGCCAATGGGCAGGCTGGGGGTGCAGCAAGAGCTGGGAGGGGACAGACCTAGGACAGGTGACCCAAACTAGCCAAAGAGGTATTCCATACCATCTGACGTCATGCCAAACAATATATAGGGGTGGCTAGCCGGGGGAGGGGGGCCGGACTGCTCGGGGTTAGGCTGGGCATCGGTCAGCGGGTGGTGAGCAATTGCATTGTGCATCACTTGTTTGTACACATTATTAATAGTAGTAATATTATCATCATTGTATTATTATTATTATTATTATTATTATTTTCCAGTCCTATTAAACTGTCTTTATCTCAACTCACGGGCTTCACTTTCCATTTCTCTCCCCCGTCCCAGAGAGGGAGGGGGGAGGGTGAGCGAACGGCTGTGTGGTGTTTAGCTGCCGGCCGGGTTAAACCACGACAGTCTTTTTGGCGCCCAACGTGGGGCACGAAAGGTTGAGATAACGGCAGATCTGATCAGAGTGTGTTAAACTAAAATTGGTATAAGTATTAGACCTGCTTAATAGTCACTTGTCATAATGCTGATTGCTTTAATCTCGAGTCTGCTGCGCCTGTTTTCCAAATTGAGTATTATAGCACATTATTTTCCGTATGTGCTCTCTGTCATGTTGTTTATCCTCTCCGGGCCCTGGTTTCAGATCATTGTGGTACTGTGTGTTGTAACAGTGGCTTATGAGACGATGAAATACCTGGTCATGACTCTAACTTGGTATTTGTATTCAGTAACATCGTCGACTCTATACTTTGGAAACTGTATCTTGGAAACTATTAGCAATTATACCTGTTGCCTTTTTTCATTAGGGAGTCAATCTGTGGAGGGGAAAGGGGAAGATATTTTTTCTTACTCGATCACTCTCCCTTTCTCCTTCACCACCCCCTTATCCTCCTTGGTCACTCTCCCGTTCTCCTTCACCACCCTCTTATCCTCCGAGCTTGTTACAATAGCTCTCCAGGATATTGAATATCCTTGGGATACTCAGACCAGCATGGTCTTGTTGTTATGCCTCCTGAATGTGCTTCAGGTTTTGCTTAAAGTTAAACAACTACTTAGGAAGCTCATCCGGAGATCTGCCCGGAGGCAGTATAGTTGTGGGTGGCAGGGAGTATGGGAGGATATGGGCAGGCATCTAGAGCAGTTGGCACCCCCAGTGTTTTGGAAATTCACCCCTGAACAACTGCAAAATCCTAAAAAACTGGCAGAATGTTTGAAAAAAAGGTGTCATGACTCTGGCAGTTCCAAAGTAACACAAATCATTGTAACGTGCTGGGGCCTGGCTCATGCCTATCGAGCTGCCATTGATACTGCTATCAACTTAGTGACAGACTCTGCGGCTACTCCAAGTCCTGTGACAGATCCGATGGCCACTGCAACCCCTACGGTGGACTCTGCAGCCGCTCCAGTTCCTGCTCCTGCAGACACTCCAGCACTATCATCATATGCCAGTTCCTGTAGCTGCTCCAGCTCCGGTTCCTGCAGCTGCTCCAGTTCCAGCTCCTGCAGCCGCTCCAGTTCCAGCTCCTGCAGCCGCTCCAGTTCCAGTTCCTGCAGACACTCCAGCTCCTGCAGCCGCTCCAGTTCCAGCTCCTGCAGCCGCTCCAGTTCCAGTTCCTGCAGCTGCTCCAGCTCCTGCAGCTG
Organism: Somateria mollissima; assembly: GCA_951411735.1. Lineage (NCBI taxonomy): Eukaryota > Metazoa > Chordata > Aves > Anseriformes > Anatidae > Somateria > Somateria mollissima. Next base: position 259,203 of record CATOCB010000392.1, on the reverse strand, counting down.
CTCCAGCTCCTGTGGCTGGGTCAGAGAAACGAGCTGTAGCAGTGCAAGTTGACCCTGCAGAGGGTATTCCAACCCCTGTGTCAGACCCTGTAACGGGGTCAGAGAAACGAGCTGTAGCAGTACAAGTTGACCCTACAGAGGGTATTCCAATCCCTGTGGCAGACCCTGTAACGGGGTCAGAGAAACGAGCTGTAGCAGTGCAAGCTGCCCCTGTAGAGAAGGTGAAAAAATGGTATAGAGATTCAAGTCGTTTAGAACGCAGAGAGTCTTCTGCCAAATCTAAGTATAGAGACGACGATGCTGGGCCATCAGGGATTCAGGAGGAGGAAGATGAGGATGCCGAAAAATCAACAGTAACTACCCAAAACCTATACGAGCGTGAGCTACGAGATGTGCAAAAAGATTTTGGTCGCTGTATAGGTGAGCAGCTTGTCACCTGGCTGCTTCGGTGCTGGGACACTGGAGCCAATTGTGTGGAATTAGACGGCAGGGAAGCCAGACGGCTGGGATCCCTTGCTAGAGACGCAGGCATTGACAAAGCAATTGCAGACGAGGCACAATCTCACAGCCTCTGGAGGCGTCTCCTCTCAGCTGTGAGGGAAAGGTATCCCTTCAAGGAAGAGCTTTTATGTCTACCAGGCAAGTGGACCACTATGGAGAAGGGAATCCAGTACCTGAGGGAATTAGCCGTACGGGAAGTGATTTATGAGGATCCAGACCTCAGACAAACATCCAAAGATCCAGATGAAGTCAGGTGTACACGACCCATGTGGCGGAAGTTTGTACGGAGTGCACCATCATCATATGCCAGCTCATTAGCAATAATGGCCTGGAAAGAGGATGAGGAACCCACAGTGGATGAAGTGGCTAAACAACTTCGGCAGTATGAAGAAAGTCTCTCCTCTTCCTTACAGGCCTGCGTCTCAGCTGTGGAGAAACTTTCTGAAGAGTTCCACCAACTTAAAGAGAATCTATCTTCCTCCCCACCTGAACAAACCAGTGTCCACCGACCAAAAGAGAACACTTGGGAGAAACTTTCTGAAAAGGTTCACCAACTTGAAGAGAGATTATTCTCCTCCGCACCTGTACAAAGCAGTGTCTCAGCTATCAGGGGTAGGCGTTCATCCACACAAAGACGATATGGTGGGTACTCACCCCGTGCCACCCTGTGGTTTTACTTACGAGACCATGGAGAGGACATGAGAAAATGGGATGGAAAATCTACCGCGACCCTAGAGGCACGGGTACGTGAGTTGCAAAAGAAAACAATCGGGAAAAAGGGATTCTCTGAAAAGTTTGCTGCTCCAACTTCCAGCAGACAGTCCTTCAAACACAGAAATGAAGAAGATTCTGACCAGGATTAGGGGGGCCCTGCCTCCAGCCAGGGGGAGGAAAGGGACAATCGAGCTTATTGGACTGTGTGGATTCGATGGCCTGGCACGTCAGACGCACAGAAGTATAAGGCTTTAGTAGACACCGGTGCACAATGTACTCTAATGCCATCGAGCTATAAAGGGCCAGAGCCCATCTGTATTTGTGGAGTGACAGGGGGATCTCAGCAGTTGACTGTATTGGAGGCTGAAGTGAGTCTGACTGGGAATGAGTGGGAAAAGCACCGTATTGCGACTGGCCCGGATGCTCCATGTATCCTTGGCATAGACTATCTTAGAAGAGGATATTTCAAGGACCCAAAAGGGTTCCGGTGGGCTTTTGGTATAGCTGCCTTAGAGACAGAGGGCATTAAACAATTATCTACCTTGCCTGGTCTCTCAGAGGACCCCTTTGTTGTGGGGTTGCTGAGGGTCGAAGAACAGCGAGTGCCAATCGCTACCACAACTGTGCACCGGCGGCAATATCGCACTAACCGAGACTCCCTGATTCCCATCCATAAGCTAATTCGTCAATTGGAGAACCAAGGAGTGATCAGCAAGACTCATTCACCTTTCAATAGTCCCATATGGCCAGTGCGAAAGTCTAATGGTGAGTGGAGACTAACAGTGGACTATCGTGGCCTAAACGAAGTCACGCCACCATTGAGTGCTGCAGTGCCGGACATGCTAGAACTCCAGTACGAACTTGAATCGAGGGCAGCCAAGTGGTACGCCACAATTGATATCGCTAATGCATTTTTCTCCATCCCTCTAGCAGCAGAGTGCAGGCCACAATTTGCTTTCACTTGGAGGGGAGTCCAATATACTTGGAATCGGCTGCCCCAGGGGTGGAAACACAGCCCTACCATTTGCCATGGACTGATCCAATCTGCACTGGAGCAGGGGGAAGCTCCTGAACACCTGCAGTACATCGATGACATTATTGTGTGGGGTGACACAGCAGAGGAAGTTTTCGAGAAAGGAAAGAAAATAGTCCAAATCCTTCTGAAAGCCGGTTTAGCCATAAAACAAAATAAAGTCAAAGGACCTGCACGAGAGATCCAGTTTTTAGGAATAAAATGGCAAGATGGACGTCGTCAAATCCCAATGGATGTGATCAACAAAATAACAGCTATGTCTCCACCAACTAGTAAAAAAGAAACAGAGACTTTCCTAGGTGTTGTGGGGTTTTGGAGAATGCACATTCCAAATTACAGTCTGATTGTAAACCCGCTCTACCAAGTAACCCGTAAGAAGAATGAGTTTGAATGGGGCCCTGAGCAACGACAAGCCTTTGAACAAATCAAGCAGGAAATAGTTCATGCAGTAGCCCTTGGGCCAGTTCGAACAGGACCAGATGTAAAGAATGTGCTCTACACTGCAGCCGGGGAGAACGGCCCCACCTGGAGCCTCTGGCAGAAAGAACCTGGGGAAACTCGAGGTCGGCCCCTGGGGTTTTGGAGTCAGGGATACAGAGGATCTGAGGCCCGCTATACTCCAACTGAAAAGGAGATATTGGCAGCATATGAAGGAGTTCGATCTGCTTCGGAGGTGGTCGGTACTGAAGCGCAGCTCCTCCTAGCACCCCGATTGCCAGTACTAGGCTGGATGTTCAGAGGAAGGGTCTCCTCTACACATCATGCAACTGATGCTACATGGAGCAAGTGGGTTGCACTGATTACTCAGCGGGCTCGAATAGGAAACCCCAGTCGCCCAGGAATATTGGAAGTGATTATGGACTGGCCAGAAGGCAAATACTTTGGGGTATCATCAGAGGAGGAGGTGAGTCGTGCTGAAGAAGCCCCACTGTACAACCAGTTACCAGAGAATGAGAAGAAATATGCCTTGTTCACTGACGGGTCCTGTCGTATTGTGGGGAAGCATCGGAGATGGAAGGCTGCTGTATGGAGTCCTACACGACGAGTTGCAGAAGCTGCTGAGGGAGAAGGTGAATCGAGTCAGTTTGCAGAAGTGAAGGCCATTCAGCTGGCTTTAGACATTGCTGAACGAGAAAAATGGCCGGTTCTCTATCTCTACACTGATTCATGGATGGTAGCAAATGCCCTGTGGGGATGGTTACAGCAATGGAAGCAAAACAACTGGCAGCGCAGGGGCAAACCCATCTGGGCTGCTGCATTGTGGCAAGATATTGCTGCTCGGGTAGAGAACCTGTCTGTAAAGGTACGCCACGTAGATGCTCATGTGCCCAAGAATCGGGCTACTGAAGAACATCAAAACAACCAGCAGGTGGATCAGGCTGCTAAGATTGAAGTAGCTCAGGTGGACCTGGATTGGCAGCATAAAGGTGAATTATTTATAGCCCGATGGGCCCATGACACCTCAGGCCATCAAGGTAGAGATGCAACATACAGATGGGCTCGTGATCGAGGGGTGGACCTGACCATGGACGCTGTAGCACAGGTTATTCATGACTGTGAAACATGTGCTGCAATCAAGCAAGCCAAACGGTCAAAGCCGCTTTGGTATGGAGGACGATGGCTGAAATATAAATATGGAGAGGCCTGGCAGATTGATTACATCACACTCCCTCAAACTCGCAATGGCAAGCGCCATGTACTTACAATGGTAGAAGCAACCACCGGATGGCTGGAAACATATCCTGTGCCTCATGCCACCGCTCGGAACACTATCCTGGGCCTTGAAAAGCAAGTCCTATGGCGGCATGGCACCCCAGAAAGAATAGAGTCAGACAATGGAACTCATTTCCGAAACAACCTTATAGACACTTGGGCCAAAGAGCATGGTATTGAGTGGGTGTATCACATCCCCTATCATGCACCAGCGTCCGGGAAAGTTGAACGATACAATGGACTGTTAAAGACTACATTGAAAGCAATGGGTGCTGGGACATTCAAAAATTGGGATATGCATTTGGCAAAGGCCACCTGGTTAGTCAATACTAGGGGATCTGCCAACCGAGCTGGATCTGCCCAATCAAACCTATTACGTACTGTAGATGGGGATAAAGTTCCTGTAGTGCATGTAAGAAATATGCTGGGTAAAACAGTCTGGGCTACTCCTGCCTCAGGAAAAGGCAAACCCATTCGTGGAATTGCTTTTGCTCAGGGACCTGGATACACTTGGTGGGTGATGCAAAAGAACGGAGAAGTCCGGTGTGTACCTCAAGGGGATTTAATACTGGGTGAGAATAGCCCATGAATTGAATTGTACCATGTTAACTACTATATAATACTGTATGTTATTACTACCATGACTATTATATACCCTAGATGAAAATGGTGACTAATTAGAATGTATGGAAAAGAGTGTAACCTGAGCATGACATAAATGGTATGGAATAAGGGGTGGATAGATGTCCTGGTTTCAGTTAGAACAGAGTTAATTTTCTTCCTAGTAGCTGGTAGAATGCTATGTTTTGGCTTAGGAGAAGAAGAGTGCTGATAACACCCCGACGTTTTAATTGTTGCAGAACAGTGCTTATACTAAGCCAAGGACATCTCAGCTTCTTGCTCTGTCCTGCCAATGGGCAGGCTGGGGGTGCAGCAAGAGCTGGGAGGGGACAGACCTAGGACAGGTGACCCAAACTAGCCAAAGAGGTATTCCATACCATCTGACGTCATGCCAAACAATATATAGGGGTGGCTAGCCGGGGGAGGGGGGCCGGACTGCTCGGGGTTAGGCTGGGCATCGGTCAGCGGGTGGTGAGCAATTGCATTGTGCATCACTTGTTTGTACACATTATTAATAGTAGTAATATTATCATCATTGTATTATTATTATTATTATTATTATTATTATTATTATTATTTTCCAGTCCTATTAAACTGTCTTTATCTCAACTCACGGGCTTCACTTTCCATTTCTCTCCCCCGTCCCAGAGAGGGAGGGGGGAGGGTGAGCGAACGGCTGTGTGGTGTTTAGCTGCCGGCCGGGTTAAACCACGACAGTCTTTTTGGCGCCCAACGTGGGGCACGAAAGGTTGAGATAACGGCAGATCTGATCAGAGTGTGTTAAACTAAAATTGGTATAAGTATTAGACCTGCTTAATAGTCACTTGTCATAATGCTGATTGCTTTAATCTCGAGTCTGCTGCGCCTGTTTTCCAAATTGAGTATTATAGCACATTATTTTCCGTATGTGCTCTCTGTCATGTTGTTTATCCTCTCCGGGCCCTGGTTTCAGATCATTGTGGTACTGTGTGTTGTAACAGTGGCTTATGAGACGATGAAATACCTGGTCATGACTCTAACTTGGTATTTGTATTCAGTAACATCGTCGACTCTATACTTTGGAAACTGTATCTTGGAAACTATTAGCAATTATACCTGTTGCCTTTTTTCATTAGGGAGTCAATCTGTGGAGGGGAAAGGGGAAGATATTTTTTCTTACTCGATCACTCTCCCTTTCTCCTTCACCACCCCCTTATCCTCCTTGGTCACTCTCCCGTTCTCCTTCACCACCCTCTTATCCTCCGAGCTTGTTACAATAGCTCTCCAGGATATTGAATATCCTTGGGATACTCAGACCAGCATGGTCTTGTTGTTATGCCTCCTGAATGTGCTTCAGGTTTTGCTTAAAGTTAAACAACTACTTAGGAAGCTCATCCGGAGATCTGCCCGGAGGCAGTATAGTTGTGGGTGGCAGGGAGTATGGGAGGATATGGGCAGGCATCTAGAGCAGTTGGCACCCCCAGTGTTTTGGAAATTCACCCCTGAACAACTGCAAAATCCTAAAAAACTGGCAGAATGTTTGAAAAAAAGGTGTCATGACTCTGGCAGTTCCAAAGTAACACAAATCATTGTAACGTGCTGGGGCCTGGCTCATGCCTATCGAGCTGCCATTGATACTGCTATCAACTTAGTGACAGACTCTGCGGCTACTCCAAGTCCTGTGACAGATCCGATGGCCACTGCAACCCCTACGGTGGACTCTGCAGCCGCTCCAGTTCCTGCTCCTGCAGACACTCCAGCACTATCATCATATGCCAGTTCCTGTAGCTGCTCCAGCTCCGGTTCCTGCAGCTGCTCCAGTTCCAGCTCCTGCAGCCGCTCCAGTTCCAGCTCCTGCAGCCGCTCCAGTTCCAGTTCCTGCAGACACTCCAGCTCCTGCAGCCGCTCCAGTTCCAGCTCCTGCAGCCGCTCCAGTTCCAGTTCCTGCAGCTGCTCCAGCTCCTGCAGCTGCTCCAGCTCCTGTGGCTGGGTCAGAGAAACGAGCTGTAGCAGTGCAAGTTGACCCTGCAGAGGGTATTCCAACCCCTGTGTCAGACCCTGTAACGGGGTCAGAGAAACGAGCTGTAGCAGTACAAGTTGACCCTACAGAGGGTATTCCAATCCCTGTGGCAGACCCTGTAACGGGGTCAGAGAAACGAGCTGTAGCAGTGCAAGCTGCCCCTGTAGAGAAGGTGAAAAAATGGTATAGAGATTCAAGTCGTTTAGAACGCAGAGAGTCTTCTGCCAAATCTAAGTATAGAGACGACGATGCTGGGCCATCAGGGATTCAGGAGGAGGAAGATGAGGATGCCGAAAAATCAACAGTAACTACCCAAAACCTATACGAGCGTGAGCTACGAGATGTGCAAAAAGATTTTGGTCGCTGTATAGGTGAGCAGCTTGTCACCTGGCTGCTTCGGTGCTGGGACACTGGAGCCAATTGTGTGGAATTAGACGGCAGGGAAGCCAGACGGCTGGGATCCCTTGCTAGAGACGCAGGCATTGACAAAGCAATTGCAGACGAGGCACAATCTCACAGCCTCTGGAGGCGTCTCCTCTCAGCTGTGAGGGAAAGGTATCCCTTCAAGGAAGAGCTTTTATGTCTACCAGGCAAGTGGACCACTATGGAGAAGGGAATCCAGTACCTGAGGGAATTAGCCGTACGGGAAGTGATTTATGAGGATCCAGACCTCAGACAAACATCCAAAGATCCAGATGAAGTCAGGTGTACACGACCCATGTGGCGGAAGTTTGTACGGAGTGCACCATCATCATATGCCAGCTCATTAGCAATAATGGCCTGGAAAGAGGATGAGGAACCCACAGTGGATGAAGTGGCTAAACAACTTCGGCAGTACGAAGAAAGTCTCTCCTCTTCCTTACAGGCCTGCGTCTCAGCTGTGGAGAAACTTTCTGAAGAGTTCCACCAGCTTAAAGAGAATCTATCTTCCTCCCCACCTGAACAAACCAGTGTCCACCGACCAAAAGAGAACACTTGGGAGAAACTTTCTGAAAAGGTTCACCAACTTGAAGAGAGATTATTCTCCTCCGCACCTGTACAAAGCAGTGTCTCAGCTATCAGGGGTAGGCGTTCATCCACACAAAGACGATATGGTGGGTACTCACCCCGTGCCACCCTGTGGTTTTACTTACGAGACCATGGAGAGGACATGAGAAAATGGGATGGAAAATCTACCGCGACCCTAGAGGCACGGGTACGTGAGTTGCAAAAGAAAACAATCGGGAAAAAGGGATTCTCTGAAAAGTTTGCTGCTCCAACTTCCAGCAGACAGTCCTTCAAACACAGAAATGAAGAAGATTCTGACCAGGATTAGGGGGGCCCTGCCTCCAGCCAGGGGGAGGAAAGGGACAATCGAGTTTATTGGACTGTGTGGATTCGATGGCCTGGCACGTCAGACGCACAGAAGTATAAGGCTTTAGTAGACACCGGTGCACAATGTACTCTAATGCCATCGAGCTATAAAGGGCCAGAGCCCATCTGTATTTGTGGAGTGACAGGGGGATCTCAGCAGTTGACTGTATTGGAGGCTGAAGTGAGTCTGACTGGGAATGAGTGGGAAAAGCACCGTATTGCGACTGGCCCGGATGCTCCATGTATCCTTGGCATAGACTATCTTAGAAGAGGATATTTCAAGGACCCAAAAGGGTTCCGGTGGGCTTTTGGTATAGCTGCCTTAGAGACAGAGGGCATTAAACAATTATCTACCTTGCCTGGTCTCTCAGAGGACCCCTCTGTTGTGGGGTTGCTGAGGGTCGAAGAACAGCGAGTGCCAATCGCTACCACAACTGTGCACCGGCGGCAATATCGCACTAACCGAGACTCCCTGATTCCCATCCATAAGCTAATTCGTCAATTGGAGAACCAAGGAGTGATCAGCAAGACTCATTCACCTTTCAATAGTCCCATATGGCCAGTGCGAAAGTCTAATGGTGAGTGGAGACTAACAGTGGACTATCGTGGCCTAAACGAAGTCACGCCACCATTGAGTGCTGCAGTGCCGGACATGCTAGAACTCCAGTACGAACTTGAATCGAGGGCAGCCAAGTGGTACGCCACAATTGATATCGCTAATGCATTTTTCTCCATCCCTCTAGCAGCAGAGTGCAGGCCACAATTTGCTTTCACTTGGAGGGGAGTCCAATATACTTGGAATCGGCTGCCCCAGGGGTGGAAACACAGCCCTACCATTTGCCATGGACTGATCCAATCTGCACTGGAGCAGGGGGAAGCTCCTGAACACCTGCAGTACATCGATGACATTATTGTGTGGGGTGACACAGCAGAGGAAGTTTTCGAGAAAGGAAAGAAAATAGTCCAAATCCTTCTGAAAGCCGGTTTAGCCATAAAACAAAATAAAGTCAAAGGACCTGCACGAGAGATCCAGTTTTTAGGAATAAAATGGCAAGATGGACGTCGTCAAATCCCAATGGATGTGATCAACAAAATAACAGCTATGTCTCCACCAACTAGTAAAAAAGAAACAGAGACTTTCCTAGGTGTTGTGGGGTTTTGGAGAATGCACATTCCAAATTACAGTCTGATTGTAAACCCGCTCTACCAAGTAACCCGTAAGAAGAATGAGTTTGAATGGGGCCCTGAGCAACGACAAGCCTTTGAACAAATCAAGCAGGAAATAGTTCATGCAGTAGCCCTTGGGCCAGTTCGAACAGGACCAGATGTAAAGAATGTGCTCTACACTGCAGCCGGGGAGAACGGCCCCACCTGGAGCCTCTGGCAGAAAGAACCTGGGGAAACTCGAGGTCGGCCCCTGGGGTTTTGGAGTCAGGGATACAGAGGATCTGAGGCCCGCTATACTCCAACTGAAAAGGAGATATTGGCAGCATATGAAGGAGTTCGATCTGCTTCGGAGGTGGTCGGTACTGAAGCGCAGCTCCTCCTAGCACCCCGATTGCCAGTACTAGGCTGGATGTTCAGAGGAAGGGTCTCCTCTACACATCATGCAACTGATGCTACATGGAGCAAGTGGGTTGCACTGATTACTCAGCGGGCTCGAATAGGAAACCCCAGTCGCCCAGGAATATTGGAAGTGATTATGGACTGGCCAGAAGGCAAATACTTTGGGGTATCATCAGAGGAGGAGGTGAGTCGTGCTGAAGAAGCCCCACTGTACAACCAGTTACCAGAGAATGAGAAGAAATATGCCTTGTTCACTGACGGGTCCTGTCGTATTGTGGGGAAGCATCGGAGATGGAAGGCTGCTGTATGGAGTCCTACACGACGAGTTGCAGAAGCTGCTGAGGGAGAAGGTGAATCGAGTCAGTTTGCAGAAGTGAAGGCCATTCAGCTGGCTTTAGACATTGCTGAACGAGAAAAATGGCCGGTTCTCTATCTCTACACTGATTCATGGATGGTAGCAAATGCCCTGTGGGGATGGTTACAGCAATGGAAGCAAAACAACTGGCAGCGCAGGGGCAAACCCATCTGGGCTGCTGCATTGTGGCAAGATATTGCTGCTCGGGTAGAGAACCTGTCTGTAAAGGTACGCCACGTAGATGCTCATGTGCCCAAGAATCGGGCTACTGAAGAACATCAAAACAACCAGCAGGTGGATCAGGCTGCTAAGATTGAAGTAGCTCAGGTGGACCTGGATTGGCAGCATAAAGGTGAATTATTTATAGCCCGATGGGCCCATGACACCTCAGGCCATCAAGGTAGAGATGCAACATACAGATGGGCTCGTGATCGAGGGGTGGACCTGACCATGGACGCTGTAGCACAGGTTATTCATGACTGTGAAACATGTGCTGCAATCAAGCAAGCCAAACGGTCAAAGCCGCTTTGGTATGGAGGACGATGGCTGAAATATAAATATGGAGAGGCCTGGCAGATTGATTACATCACACTCCCTCAAACTCGCAATGGCAAGCGCCATGTACTTACAATGGTAGAAGCAACCACCGGATGGCTGGAAACATATCCTGTGCCTCATGCCACCGCTCGGAACACTATCCTGGGCCTTGAAAAGCAAGTCCTATGGCGGCATGGCACCCCAGAAAGAATAGAGTCAGACAATGGAACTCATTTCCGAAACAACCTTATAGACACTTGGGCCAAAGAGCATGGTATTGAGTGGGTGTATCACATCCCCTATCATGCACCAGCGTCCGGGAAAGTTGAACGATACAATGGACTGTTAAAGACTACATTGAAAGCAATGGGTGCTGGGACATTCAAAAATTGGGATATGCATTTGGCAAAGGCCACCTGGTTAGTCAATACTAGGGGATCTGCCAACCGAGCTGGATCTGCCCAATCAAACCTATTACGTACTGTAGATGGGGATAAAGTTCCTGTAGTGCATGTAAGAAATATGCTGGGTAAAACAGTCTGGGCTACTCCTGCCTCAGGAAAAGGCAAACCCATTCGTGGAATTGCTTTTGCTCAGGGACCTGGATACACTTGGTGGGTGATGCAAAAGAACGGAGAAGTCCGGTGTGTACCTCAAGGGGATTTAATACTGGGTGAGAATAGCCCATGAATTGAATTGTACCATGTTAACTACTATATAATACTGTATGTTATTACTACCATGACTATTATATACCCTAGATGAAAATGGTGACTAATTAGAATGTATGGAAAAGAGTGTAACCTGAGCATGACATAAATGGTATGGAATAAGGGGTGGATAGATGTCCTGGTTTCAGTTAGAACAGAGTTAATTTTCTTCCTAGTAGCTGGTAGAATGCTATGTTTTGGCTTAGGAGAAGAAGAGTGCTGATAACACCCCGACGTTTTAATTGTTGCAGAACAGTGCTTATACTAAGCCAAGGACATCTCAGCTTCTTGCTCTGTCCTGCCAATGGGCAGGCTGGGGGTGCAGCAAGAGCTGGGAGGGGACAGACCTAGGACAGGTGACCCAAACTAGCCAAAGAGGTATTCCATACCATCTGACGTCATGCCAAACAATATATAGGGGTGGCTAGCCGGGGGAGGGGGGCCGGACTGCTCGGGGTTAGGCTGGGCATCGGTCAGCGGGTGGTGAGCAATTGCATTGTGCATCACTTGTTTGTACACATTATTAATAGTAGTAATATTATCATCATTGTATTATTATTATTATTATTATTATTATTATTATTTTCCAGTCCTATTAAACTGTCTTTATCTCAACTCACGGGCTTCACTTTCCATTTCTCTCCCCCGTCCCAGAGAGGGAGGGGGGAGGGTGAGCGAACGGCTGTGTGGTGTTTAGCTGCCGGCCGGGTTAAACCACGACAGTCTTTTTGGCGCCCAACGTGGGGCACGAAAGGTTGAGATAACGGCAGATCTGATCAGAGTGTGTTAAACTAAAATTGGTATAAGTATTAGACCTGCTTAATAGTCACTTGTCATAATGCTGATTGCTTTAATCTCGAGTCTGCTGCGCCTGTTTTCCAAATTGAGTATTATAGCACATTATTTTCCGTATGTGCTCTCTGTCATGTTGTTTATCCTCTCCGGGCCCTGGTTTCAGATCATTGTGGTACTGTGTGTTGTAACAGTGGCTTATGAGACGATGAAATACCTGGTCATGACTCTAACTTGGTATTTGTATTCAGTAACATCGTCGACTCTATACTTTGGAAACTGTATCTTGGAAACTATTAGCAATTATACCTGTTGCCTTTTTTCATTAGGGAGTCAATCTGTGGAGGGGAAAGGGGAAGATATTTTTTCTTACTCGATCACTCTCCCTTTCTCCTTCACCACCCCCTTATCCTCCTTGGTCACTCTCCCGTTCTCCTTCACCACCCTCTTATCCTCCGAGCTTGTTACAATAGCTCTCCAGGATATTGAATATCCTTGGGATACTCAGACCAGCATGGTCTTGTTGTTATGCCTCCTGAATGTGCTTCAGGTTTTGCTTAAAGTTAAACAACTACTTAGGAAGCTCATCCGGAGATCTGCCCGGAGGCAGTATAGTTGTGGGTGGCAGGGAGTATGGGAGGATATGGGCAGGCATCTAGAGCAGTTGGCACCCCCAGTGTTTTGGAAATTCACCCCTGAACAACTGCAAAATCCTAAAAAACTGGCAGAATGTTTGAAAAAAAGGTGTCATGACTCTGGCAGTTCCAAAGTAACACAAATCATTGTAACGTGCTGGGGCCTGGCTCATGCCTATCGAGCTGCCATTGATACTGCTATCAACTTAGTGACAGACTCTGCGGCTACTCCAAGTCCTGTGACAGATCCGATGGCCACTGCAACCCCTACGGTGGACTCTGCAGCCGCTCCAGTTCCTGCTCCTGCAGACACTCCAGCACTATCATCATATGCCAGTTCCTGTAGCTGCTCCAGCTCCGGTTCCTGCAGCTGCTCCAGTTCCAGCTCCTGCAGCCGCTCCAGTTCCAGCTCCTGCAGCCGCTCCAGTTCCAGTTCCTGCAGACACTCCAGCTCCTGCAGCCGCTCCAGTTCCAGCTCCTGCAGCCGCTCCAGTTCCAGTTCCTGCAGCTGCTCCAGCTCCTGCAGCTGCTCCAGCTCCTGTGGCTGGGTCAGAGAAACGAGCTGTAGCAGTGCAAGTTGACCCTGCAGAGGGTATTCCAACCCCTGTGTCAGACCCTGTAACGGGGTCAGAGAAACGAGCTGTAGCAGTACAAGTTGACCCTACAGAGGGTATTCCAATCCCTGTGGCAGACCCTGTAACGGGGTCAGAGAAACGAGCTGTAGCAGTGCAAGCTGCCCCTGTAGAGAAGGTGAAAAAATGGTATAGAGATTCAAGTCGTTTAGAACGCAGAGAGTCTTCTGCCAAATCTAAGTATAGAGACGACGATGCTGGGCCATCAGGGATTCAGGAGGAGGAAGATGAGGATGCCGAAAAATCAACAGTAACTACCCAAAACCTATACGAGCGTGAGCTACGAGATGTGCAAAAAGATTTTGGTCGCTGTATAGGTGAGCAGCTTGTCACCTGGCTGCTTCGGTGCTGGGACACTGGAGCCAATTGTGTGGAATTAGACGGCAGGGAAGCCAGACGGCTGGGATCCCTTGCTAGAGACGCAGGCATTGACAAAGCAATTGCAGACGAGGCACAATCTCACAGCCTCTGGAGGCGTCTCCTCTCAGCTGTGAGGGAAAGGTATCCCTTCAAGGAAGAGCTTTTATGTCTACCAGGCAAGTGGACCACTATGGAGAAGGGAATCCAGTACCTGAGGGAATTAGCCGTACGGGAAGTGATTTATGAGGATCCAGACCTCAGACAAACATCCAAAGATCCAGATGAAGTCAGGTGTACACGACCCATGTGGCGGAAGTTTGTACGGAGTGCACCATCATCATATGCCAGCTCATTAGCAATAATGGCCTGGAAAGAGGATGAGGAACCCACAGTGGATGAAGTGGCTAAACAACTTCGGCAGTACGAAGAAAGTCTCTCCTCTTCCTTACAGGCCTGCGTCTCAGCTGTGGAGAAACTTTCTGAAGAGTTCCACCAGCTTAAAGAGAATCTATCTTCCTCCCCACCTGAACAAACCAGTGTCCACCGACCAAAAGAGAACACTTGGGAGAAACTTTCTGAAAAGGTTCACCAACTTGAAGAGAGATTATTCTCCTCCGCACCTGTACAAAGCAGTGTCTCAGCTATCAGGGGTAGGCGTTCATCCACACAAAGACGATATGGTGGGTACTCACCCCGTGCCACCCTGTGGTTTTACTTACGAGACCATGGAGAGGACATGAGAAAATGGGATGGAAAATCTACCGCGACCCTAGAGGCACGGGTACGTGAGTTGCAAAAGAAAACAATCGGGAAAAAGGGATTCTCTGAAAAGTTTGCTGCTCCAACTTCCAGCAGACAGTCCTTCAAACACAGAAATGAAGAAGATTCTGACCAGGATTAGGGGGGCCCTGCCTCCAGCCAGGGGGAGGAAAGGGACAATCGAGTTTATTGGACTGTGTGGATTCGATGGCCTGGCACGTCAGACGCACAGAAGTATAAGGCTTTAGTAGACACCGGTGCACAATGTACTCTAATGCCATCGAGCTATAAAGGGCCAGAGCCCATCTGTATTTGTGGAGTGACAGGGGGATCTCAGCAGTTGACTGTATTGGAGGCTGAAGTGAGTCTGACTGGGAATGAGTGGGAAAAGCACCGTATTGCGACTGGCCCGGATGCTCCATGTATCCTTGGCATAGACTATCTTAGAAGAGGATATTTCAAGGACCCAAAAGGGTTCCGGTGGGCTTTTGGTATAGCTGCCTTAGAGACAGAGGGCATTAAACAATTATCTACCTTGCCTGGTCTCTCAGAGGACCCCTCTGTTGTGGGGTTGCTGAGGGTCGAAGAACAGCGAGTGCCAATCGCTACCACAACTGTGCACCGGCGGCAATATCGCACTAACCGAGACTCCCTGATTCCCATCCATAAGCTAATTCGTCAATTGGAGAACCAAGGAGTGATCAGCAAGACTCATTCACCTTTCAATAGTCCCATATGGCCAGTGCGAAAGTCTAATGGTGAGTGGAGACTAACAGTGGACTATCGTGGCCTAAACGAAGTCACGCCACCATTGAGTGCTGCAGTGCCGGACATGCTAGAACTCCAGTACGAACTTGAATCGAGGGCAGCCAAGTGGTACGCCACAATTGATATCGCTAATGCATTTTTCTCCATCCCTCTAGCAGCAGAGTGCAGGCCACAATTTGCTTTCACTTGGAGGGGAGTCCAATATACTTGGAATCGGCTGCCCCAGGGGTGGAAACACAGCCCTACCATTTGCCATGGACTGATCCAATCTGCACTGGAGCAGGGGGAAGCTCCTGAACACCTGCAGTACATCGATGACATTATTGTGTGGGGTGACACAGCAGAGGAAGTTTTCGAGAAAGGAAAGAAAATAGTCCAAATCCTTCTGAAAGCCGGTTTAGCCATAAAACAAAATAAAGTCAAAGGACCTGCACGAGAGATCCAGTTTTTAGGAATAAAATGGCAAGATGGACGTCGTCAAATCCCAATGGATGTGATCAACAAAATAACAGCTATGTCTCCACCAACTAGTAAAAAAGAAACAGAGACTTTCCTAGGTGTTGTGGGGTTTTGGAGAATGCACATTCCAAATTACAGTCTGATTGTAAACCCGCTCTACCAAGTAACCCGTAAGAAGAATGAGTTTGAATGGGGCCCTGAGCAACGACAAGCCTTTGAACAAATCAAGCAGGAAATAGTTCATGCAGTAGCCCTTGGGCCAGTTCGAACAGGACCAGATGTAAAGAATGTGCTCTACACTGCAGCCGGGGAGAACGGCCCCACCTGGAGCCTCTGGCAGAAAGAACCTGGGGAAACTCGAGGTCGGCCCCTGGGGTTTTGGAGTCAGGGATACAGAGGATCTGAGGCCCGCTATACTCCAACTGAAAAGGAGATATTGGCAGCATATGAAGGAGTTCGATCTGCTTCGGAGGTGGTCGGTACTGAAGCGCAGCTCCTCCTAGCACCCCGATTGCCAGTACTAGGCTGGATGTTCAGAGGAAGGGTCTCCTCTACACATCATGCAACTGATGCTACATGGAGCAAGTGGGTTGCACTGATTACTCAGCGGGCTCGAATAGGAAACCCCAGTCGCCCAGGAATATTGGAAGTGATTATGGACTGGCCAGAAGGCAAATACTTTGGGGTATCATCAGAGGAGGAGGTGAGTCGTGCTGAAGAAGCCCCACTGTACAACCAGTTACCAGAGAATGAGAAGAAATATGCCTTGTTCACTGACGGGTCCTGTCGTATTGTGGGGAAGCATCGGAGATGGAAGGCTGCTGTATGGAGTCCTACACGACGAGTTGCAGAAGCTGCTGAGGGAGAAGGTGAATCGAGTCAGTTTGCAGAAGTGAAGGCCATTCAGCTGGCTTTAGACATTGCTGAACGAGAAAAATGGCCGGTTCTCTATCTCTACACTGATTCATGGATGGTAGCAAATGCCCTGTGGGGATGGTTACAGCAATGGAAGCAAAACAACTGGCAGCGCAGGGGCAAACCCATCTGGGCTGCTGCATTGTGGCAAGATATTGCTGCTCGGGTAGAGAACCTGTCTGTAAAGGTACGCCACGTAGATGCTCATGTGCCCAAGAATCGGGCTACTGAAGAACATCAAAACAACCAGCAGGTGGATCAGGCTGCTAAGATTGAAGTAGCTCAGGTGGACCTGGATTGGCAGCATAAAGGTGAATTATTTATAGCCCGATGGGCCCATGACACCTCAGGCCATCAAGGTAGAGATGCAACATACAGATGGGCTCGTGATCGAGGGGTGGACCTGACCATGGACGCTGTAGCACAGGTTATTCATGACTGTGAAACATGTGCTGCAATCAAGCAAGCCAAACGGTCAAAGCCGCTTTGGTATGGAGGACGATGGCTGAAATATAAATATGGAGAGGCCTGGCAGATTGATTACATCACACTCCCTCAAACTCGCAATGGCAAGCGCCATGTACTTACAATGGTAGAAGCAACCACCGGATGGCTGGAAACATATCCTGTGCCTCATGCCACCGCTCGGAACACTATCCTGGGCCTTGAAAAGCAAGTCCTATGGCGGCATGGCACCCCAGAAAGAATAGAGTCAGACAATGGAACTCATTTCCGAAACAACCTTATAGACACTTGGGCCAAAGAGCATGGTATTGAGTGGGTGTATCACATCCCCTATCATGCACCAGCGTCCGGGAAAGTTGAACGATACAATGGACTGTTAAAGACTACATTGAAAGCAATGGGTGCTGGGACATTCAAAAATTGGGATATGCATTTGGCAAAGGCCACCTGGTTAGTCAATACTAGGGGATCTGCCAACCGAGCTGGATCTGCCCAATCAAACCTATTACGTACTGTAGATGGGGATAAAGTTCCTGTAGTGCATGTAAGAAATATGCTGGGTAAAACAGTCTGGGCTACTCCTGCCTCAGGAAAAGGCAAACCCATTCGTGGAATTGCTTTTGCTCAGGGACCTGGATACACTTGGTGGGTGATGCAAAAGAACGGAGAAGTCCGGTGTGTACCTCAAGGGGATTTAATACTGGGTGAGAATAGCCCATGAATTGAATTGTACCATGTTAACTACTATATAATACTGTATGTTATTACTACCATGACTATTATATACCCTAGATGAAAATGGTGACTAATTAGAATGTATGGAAAAGAGTGTAACCTGAGCATGACATAAATGGTATGGAATAAGGGGTGGATAGATGTCCTGGTTTCAGTTAGAACAGAGTTAATTTTCTTCCTAGTAGCTGGTAGAATGCTATGTTTTGGCTTAGGAGAAGAAGAGTGCTGATAACACCCCGACGTTTTAATTGTTGCAGAACAGTGCTTATACTAAGCCAAGGACATCTCAGCTTCTTGCTCTGTCCTGCCAATGGGCAGGCTGGGGGTGCAGCAAGAGCTGGGAGGGGACAGACCTAGGACAGGTGACCCAAACTAGCCAAAGAGGTATTCCATACCATCTGACGTCATGCCAAACAATATATAGGGGTGGCTAGCCGGGGGAGGGGGGCCGGACTGCTCGGGGTTAGGCTGGGCATCGGTCAGCGGGTGGTGAGCAATTGCATTGTGCATCACTTGTTTGTACACATTATTAATAGTAGTAATATTATCATCATTGTATTATTATTATTATTATTATTATTATTATTATTTTCCAGTCCTATTAAACTGTCTTTATCTCAACTCACGGGCTTCACTTTCCATTTCTCTCCCCCGTCCCAGAGAGGGAGGGGGGAGGGTGAGCGAACGGCTGTGTGGTGTTTAGCTGCCGGCCGGGTTAAACCACGACAGTCTTTTTGGCGCCCAACGTGGGGCACGAAAGGTTGAGATAACGGCAGATCTGATCAGAGTGTGTTAAACTAAAATTGGTATAAGTATTAGACCTGCTTAATAGTCACTTGTCATAATGCTGATTGCTTTAATCTCGAGTCTGCTGCGCCTGTTTTCCAAATTGAGTATTATAGCACATTATTTTCCGTATGTGCTCTCTGTCATGTTGTTTATCCTCTCCGGGCCCTGGTTTCAGATCATTGTGGTACTGTGTGTTGTAACAGTGGCTTATGAGACGATGAAATACCTGGTCATGACTCTAACTTGGTATTTGTATTCAGTAACATCGTCGACTCTATACTTTGGAAACTGTATCTTGGAAACTATTAGCAATTATACCTGTTGCCTTTTTTCATTAGGGAGTCAATCTGTGGAGGGGAAAGGGGAAGATATTTTTTCTTACTCGATCACTCTCCCTTTCTCCTTCACCACCCTCTTATCCTCCGAGCTTGTTACAATAGCTCTCCAGGATATTGAATATCCTTGGGATACTCAGACCAGCATGGTCTTGTTGTTATGCCTCCTGAATGTGCTTCAGGTTTTGCTTAAAGTTAAACAACTACTTAGGAAGCTCATCCGGAGATCTGCCCGGAGGCAGTATAGTTGTGGGTGGCAGGGAGTATGGGAGGATATGGGCAGGCATCTAGAGCAGTTGGCACCCCCAGTGTTTTGGAAATTCACCCCTGAACAACTGCAAAATCCTAAAAAACTGGCAGAATGTTTGAAAAAAAGGTGTCATGACTCTGGCAGTTCCAAAGTAACACAAATCATTGTAACGTGCTGGGGCCTGGCTCATGCCTATCGAGCTGCCATTGATACTGCTATCAACTTAGTGACAGACTCTGCGGCTACTCCAAGTCCTGTGACAGATCCGATGGCCACTGCAACCCCTACGGTGGACTCTGCAGCCGCTCCAGTTCCTGCTCCTGCAGACACTCCAGCACTATCATCATATGCCAGTTCCTGTAGCTGCTCCAGCTCCGGTTCCTGCAGCTGCTCCAGTTCCAGCTCCTGCAGCCGCTCCAGTTCCAGCTCCTGCAGCCGCTCCAGTTCCAGTTCCTGCAGACACTCCAGCTCCTGCAGCCGCTCCAGTTCCAGCTCCTGCAGCCGCTCCAGTTCCAGTTCCTGCAGCTGCTCCAGCTCCTGCAGCTGCTCCAGCTCCTGTGGCTGGGTCAGAGAAACGAGCTGTAGCAGTGCAAGTTGACCCTGCAGAGGGTATTCCAACCCCTGTGTCAGACCCTGTAACGGGGTCAGAGAAACGAGCTGTAGCAGTACAAGTTGACCCTACAGAGGGTATTCCAATCCCTGTGGCAGACCCTGTAACGGGGTCAGAGAAACGAGCTGTAGCAGTGCAAGCTGCCCCTGTAGAGAAGGTGAAAAAATGGTATAGAGATTCAAGTCGTTTAGAATGCAGAGAGTCTTCTGCCAAATCTAAGTATAGAGACGACGATGCTGGGCCATCAGGGATTCAGGAGGAGGAAGATGAGGATGCCGAAAAATCAACAGTAACTACCCAAAACCTATACGAGCGTGAGCTACGAGATGTGCAAAAAGATTTTGGTCGCTGTATAGGTGAGCAGCTTGTCACCTGGCTGCTTCGGTGCTGGGACACTGGAGCCAATTGTGTGGAATTAGACGGCAGGGAAGCCAGACGGCTGGGATCCCTTGCTAGAGACGCAGGCATTGACAAAGCAATTGCAGACGAGGCACAATCTCACAGCCTCTGGAGGCGTCTCCTCTCAGCTGTGAGGGAAAGGTATCCCTTCAAGGAAGAGCTTTTATGTCTACCAGGCAAGTGGACCACTATGGAGAAGGGAATCCAGTACCTGAGGGAATTAGCCGTACGGGAAGTGATTTATGAGGATCCAGACCTCAGACAAACATCCAAAGATCCAGATGAAGTCAGGTGTACACGACCCATGTGGCGGAAGTTTGTACGGAGTGCACCATCATCATATGCCAGCTCATTAGCAATAATGGCCTGGAAAGAGGATGAGGAACCCACAGTGGATGAAGTGGCTAAACAACTTCGGCAGTACGAAGAAAGTCTCTCCTCTTCCTTACAGGCCTGCGTCTCAGCTGTGGAGAAACTTTCTGAAGAGTTCCACCAACTTAAAGAGAATCTATCTTCCTCCCCACCTGAACAAACCAGTGTCCACCGACCAAAAGAGAACACTTGGGAGAAACTTTCTGAAAAGGTTCACCAACTTGAAGAGAGATTATTCTCCTCCGCACCTGTACAAAGCAGTGTCTCAGCTATCAGGGGTAGGCGTTCATCCACACAAAGACGATATGGTGGGTACTCACCCCGTGCCACCCTGTGGTTTTACTTACGAGACCATGGAGAGGACATGAGAAAATGGGATGGAAAATCTACCGCGACCCTAGAGGCACGGGTACGTGAGTTGCAAAAGAAAACAATCGGGAAAAAGGGATTCTCTGAAAAGTTTGCTGCTCCAACTTCCAGCAGACAGTCCTTCAAACACAGAAATGAAGAAGATTCTGACCAGGATTAGGGGGGCCCTGCCTCCAGCCAGGGGGAGGAAAGGGACAATCGAGTTTATTGGACTGTGTGGATTCGATGGCCTGGCACGTCAGACGCACAGAAGTATAAGGCTTTAGTAGACACCGGTGCACAATGTACTCTAATGCCATCGAGCTATAAAGGGCCAGAGCCCATCTGTATTTGTGGAGTGACAGGGGGATCTCAGCAGTTGACTGTATTGGAGGCTGAAGTGAGTCTGACTGGGAATGAGTGGGAAAAGCACCGTATTGCGACTGGCCCGGATGCTCCATGTATCCTTGGCATAGACTATCTTAGAAGAGGATATTTCAAGGACCCAAAAGGGTTCCGGTGGGCTTTTGGTATAGCTGCCTTAGAGACAGAGGGCATTAAACAATTATCTACCTTGCCTGGTCTCTCAGAGGACCCCTCTGTTGTGGGGTTGCTGAGGGTCGAAGAACAGCGAGTGCCAATCGCTACCACAACTGTGCACCGGCGGCAATATCGCACTAACCGAGACTCCCTGATTCCCATCCATAAGCTAATTCGTCAATTGGAGAACCAAGGAGTGATCAGCAAGACTCATTCACCTTTCAATAGTCCCATATGGCCAGTGCGAAAGTCTAATGGTGAGTGGAGACTAACAGTGGACTATCGTGGCCTAAACGAAGTCACGCCACCATTGAGTGCTGCAGTGCCGGACATGCTAGAACTCCAGTACGAACTTGAATCGAGGGCAGCCAAGTGGTACGCCACAATTGATATCGCTAATGCATTTTTCTCCATCCCTCTAGCAGCAGAGTGCAGGCCACAATTTGCTTTCACTTGGAGGGGAGTCCAATATACTTGGAATCGGCTGCCCCAGGGGTGGAAACACAGCCCTACCATTTGCCATGGACTGATCCAATCTGCACTGGAGCAGGGGGAAGCTCCTGAACACCTGCAGTACATCGATGACATTATTGTGTGGGGTGACACAGCAGAGGAAGTTTTCGAGAAAGGAAAGAAAATAGTCCAAATCCTTCTGAAAGCCGGTTTAGCCATAAAACAAAATAAAGTCAAAGGACCTGCACGAGAGATCCAGTTTTTAGGAATAAAATGGCAAGATGGACGTCGTCAAATCCCAATGGATGTGATCAACAAAATAACAGCTATGTCTCCACCAACTAGTAAAAAAGAAACAGAGACTTTCCTAGGTGTTGTGGGGTTTTGGAGAATGCACATTCCAAATTACAGTCTGATTGTAAACCCGCTCTACCAAGTAACCCGTAAGAAGAATGAGTTTGAATGGGGCCCTGAGCAACGACAAGCCTTTGAACAAATCAAGCAGGAAATAGTTCATGCAGTAGCCCTTGGGCCAGTTCGAACAGGACCAGATGTAAAGAATGTGCTCTACACTGCAGCCGGGGAGAACGGCCCCACCTGGAGCCTCTGGCAGAAAGAACCTGGGGAAACTCGAGGTCGGCCCCTGGGGTTTTGGAGTCAGGGATACAGAGGATCTGAGGCCCGCTATACTCCAACTGAAAAGGAGATATTGGCAGCATATGAAGGAGTTCGATCTGCTTCGGAGGTGGTCGGTACTGAAGCGCAGCTCCTCCTAGCACCCCGATTGCCAGTACTAGGCTGGATGTTCAGAGGAAGGGTCTCCTCTACACATCATGCAACTGATGCTACATGGAGCAAGTGGGTTGCACTGATTACTCAGCGGGCTCGAATAGGAAACCCCAGTCGCCCAGGAATATTGGAAGTGATTATGGACTGGCCAGAAGGCAAATACTTTGGGGTATCATCAGAGGAGGAGGTGAGTCGTGCTGAAGAAGCCCCACTGTACAACCAGTTACCAGAGAATGAGAAGAAATATGCCTTGTTCACTGACGGGTCCTGTCGTATTGTGGGGAAGCATCGGAGATGGAAGGCTGCTGTATGGAGTCCTACACGACGAGTTGCAGAAGCTGCTGAGGGAGAAGGTGAATCGAGTCAGTTTGCAGAAGTGAAGGCCATTCAGCTGGCTTTAGACATTGCTGAACGAGAAAAATGGCCGGTTCTCTATCTCTACACTGATTCATGGATGGTAGCAAATGCCCTGTGGGGATGGTTACAGCAATGGAAGCAAAACAACTGGCAGCGCAGGGGCAAACCCATCTGGGCTGCTGCATTGTGGCAAGATATTGCTGCTCGGGTAGAGAACCTGTCTGTAAAGGTACGCCACGTAGATGCTCATGTGCCCAAGAATCGGGCTACTGAAGAACATCAAAACAACCAGCAGGTGGATCAGGCTGCTAAGATTGAAGTAGCTCAGGTGGACCTGGATTGGCAGCATAAAGGTGAATTATTTATAGCCCGATGGGCCCATGACACCTCAGGCCATCAAGGTAGAGATGCAACATACAGATGGGCTCGTGATCGAGGGGTGGACCTGACCATGGACGCTGTAGCACAGGTTATTCATGACTGTGAAACATGTGCTGCAATCAAGCAAGCCAAACGGTCAAAGCCGCTTTGGTATGGAGGACGATGGCTGAAATATAAATATGGAGAGGCCTGGCAGATTGATTACATCACACTCCCTCAAACTCGCAATGGCAAGCGCCATGTACTTACAATGGTAGAAGCAACCACCGGATGGCTGGAAACATATCCTGTGCCTCATGCCACCGCTCGGAACACTATCCTGGGCCTTGAAAAGCAAGTCCTATGGCGGCATGGCACCCCAGAAAGAATAGAGTCAGACAATGGAACTCATTTCCGAAACAACCTTATAGACACTTGGGCCAAAGAGCATGGTATTGAGTGGGTGTATCACATCCCCTATCATGCACCAGCGTCCGGGAAAGTTGAACGATACAATGGACTGTTAAAGACTACATTGAAAGCAATGGGTGCTGGGACATTCAAAAATTGGGATATGCATTTGGCAAAGGCCACCTGGTTAGTCAATACTAGGGGATCTGCCAACCGAGCTGGATCTGCCCAATCAAACCTATTACGTACTGTAGATGGGGATAAAGTTCCTGTAGTGCATGTAAGAAATATGCTGGGTAAAACAGTCTGGGCTACTCCTGCCTCAGGAAAAGGCAAACCCATTCGTGGAATTGCTTTTGCTCAGGGACCTGGATACACTTGGTGGGTGATGCAAAAGAACGGAGAAGTCCGGTGTGTACCTCAAGGGGATTTAATACTGGGTGAGAATAGCCCATGAATTGAATTGTACCATGTTAACTACTATATAATACTGTATGTTATTACTACCATGACTATTATATACCCTAGATGAAAATGGTGACTAATTAGAATGTATGGAAAAGAGTGTAACCTGAGCATGACATAAATGGTATGGAATAAGGGGTGGATAGATGTCCTGGTTTCAGTTAGAACAGAGTTAATTTTCTTCCTAGTAGCTGGTAGAATGCTATGTTTTGGCTTAGGAGAAGAAGAGTGCTGATAACACCCCGACGTTTTAATTGTTGCAGAACAGTGCTTATACTAAGCCAAGGACATCTCAGCTTCTTGCTCTGTCCTGCCAATGGGCAGGCTGGGGGTGCAGCAAGAGCTGGGAGGGGACAGACCTAGGACAGGTGACCCAAACTAGCCAAAGAGGTATTCCATACCATCTGACGTCATGCCAAACAATATATAGGGGTGGCTAGCCGGGGGAGGGGGGCCGGACTGCTCGGGGTTAGGCTGGGCATCGGTCAGCGGGTGGTGAGCAATTGCATTGTGCATCACTTGTTTGTACACATTATTAATAGTAGTAATATTATCATCATTGTATTATTATTATTATTATTATTATTATTATTATTATTTTCCAGTCCTATTAAACTGTCTTTATCTCAACTCACGGGCTTCACTTTCCATTTCTCTCCCCCGTCCCAGAGAGGGAGGGGGGAGGGTGAGCGAACGGCTGTGTGGTGTTTAGCTGCCGGCCGGGTTAAACCACGACAGTCTTTTTGGCGCCCAACGTGGGGCACGAAAGGTTGAGATAACGGCAGATCTGATCAGAGTGTGTTAAACTAAAATTGGTATAAGTATTAGACCTGCTTAATAGTCACTTGTCATAATGCTGATTGCTTTAATCTCGAGTCTGCTGCGCCTGTTTTCCAAATTGAGTATTATAGCACATTATTTTCCGTATGTGCTCTCTGTCATGTTGTTTATCCTCTCCGGGCCCTGGTTTCAGATCATTGTGGTACTGTGTGTTGTAACAGTGGCTTATGAGACGATGAAATACCTGGTCATGACTCTAACTTGGTATTTGTATTCAGTAACATCGTCGACTCTATACTTTGGAAACTGTATCTTGGAAACTATTAGCAATTATACCTGTTGCCTTTTTTCATTAGGGAGTCAATCTGTGGAGGGGAAAGGGGAAGATATTTTTTCTTACTCGATCACTCTCCCTTTCTCCTTCACCACCCCCTTATCCTCCTTGGTCACTCTCCCGTTCTCCTTCACCACCCTCTTATCCTCCAAGCTTGTTACAATAGCTCTCCAGGATATTGAATATCCTTGGGATACTCAGACCAGCATGGTCTTGTTGTTATGCCTCCTGAATGTGCTTCAGGTTTTGCTTAAAGTTAAACAACTACTTAGGAAGCTCATCCGGAGATCTGCCCGGAGGCAGTATAGTTGTGGGTGGCAGGGAGTATGGGAGGATATGGGCAGGCATCTAGAGCAGTTGGCACCCCCAGTGTTTTGGAAATTCACCCCTGAACAACTGCAAAATCCTAAAAAACTGGCAGAATGTTTGAAAAAAAGGTGTCATGACTCTGGCAGTTCCAAAGTAACACAAATCATTGTAACGTGCTGGGGCCTGGCTCATGCCTATCGAGCTGCCATTGATACTGCTATCAACTTAGTGACAGACTCTGCGGCTACTCCAAGTCCTGTGACAGATCCGATGGCCACTGCAACCCCTACGGTGGACTCTGCAGCCGCTCCAGTTCCTGCTCCTGCAGACACTCCAGCACTATCATCATATGCCAGTTCCTGTAGCTGCTCCAGCTCCGGTTCCTGCAGCTGCTCCAGTTCCAGCTCCTGCAGCCGCTCCAGTTCCAGCTCCTGCAGCCGCTCCAGTTCCAGTTCCTGCAGACACTCCAGCTCCTGCAGCCGCTCCAGTTCCAGCTCCTGCAGCCGCTCCAGTTCCAGTTCCTGCAGCTGCTCCAGCTCCTGCAGCTGCTCCAGCTCCTGTGGCTGGGTCAGAGAAACGAGCTGTAGCAGTGCAAGTTGACCCTGCAGAGGGTATTCCAACCCCTGTGTCAGACCCTGTAACGGGGTCAGAGAAACGAGCTGTAGCAGTACAAGTTGACCCTACAGAGGGTATTCCAATCCCTGTGGCAGACCCTGTAACGGGGTCAGAGAAACGAGCTGTAGCAGTGCAAGCTGCCCCTGTAGAGAAGGTGAAAAAATGGTATAGAGATTCAAGTCGTTTAGAACGCAGAGAGTCTTCTGCCAAATCTAAGTATAGAGACGACGATGCTGGGCCATCAGGGATTCAGGAGGAGGAAGATGAGGATGCCGAAAAATCAACAGTAACTACCCAAAACCTATACGAGCGTGAGCTACGAGATGTGCAAAAAGATTTTGGTCGCTGTATAGGTGAGCAGCTTGTCACCTGGCTGCTTCGGTGCTGGGACACTGGAGCCAATTGTGTGGAATTAGACGGCAGGGAAGCCAGACGGCTGGGATCCCTTGCTAGAGACGCAGGCATTGACAAAGCAATTGCAGACGAGGCACAATCTCACAGCCTCTGGAGGCGTCTCCTCTCAGCTGTGAGGGAAAGGTATCCCTTCAAGGAAGAGCTTTTATGTCTACCAGGCAAGTGGACCACTATGGAGAAGGGAATCCAGTACCTGAGGGAATTAGCCGTACGGGAAGTGATTTATGAGGATCCAGACCTCAGACAAACATCCAAAGATCCAGATGAAGTCAGGTGTACACGACCCATGTGGCGGAAGTTTGTACGGAGTGCACCATCATCATATGCCAGCTCATTAGCAATAATGGCCTGGAAAGAGGATGAGGAACCCACAGTGGATGAAGTGGCTAAACAACTTCGGCAGTACGAAGAAAGTCTCTCCTCTTCCTTACAGGCCTGCGTCTCAGCTGTGGAGAAACTTTCTGAAGAGTTCCACCAGCTTAAAGAGAATCTATCTTCCTCCCCACCTGAACAAACCAGTGTCCACCGACCAAAAGAGAACACTTGGGAGAAACTTTCTGAAAAGGTTCACCAACTTGAAGAGAGATTATTCTCCTCCGCACCTGTACAAAGCAGTGTCTCAGCTATCAGGGGTAGGCGTTCATCCACACAAAGACGATATGGTGGGTACTCACCCCGTGCCACCCTGTGGTTTTACTTACGAGACCATGGAGAGGACATGAGAAAATGGGATGGAAAATCTACCGCGACCCTAGAGGCACGGGTACGTGAGTTGCAAAAGAAAACAATCGGGAAAAAGGGATTCTCTGAAAAGTTTGCTGCTCCAACTTCCAGCAGACAGTCCTTCAAACACAGAAATGAAGAAGATTCTGACCAGGATTAGGGGGGCCCTGCCTCCAGCCAGGGGGAGGAAAGGGACAATCGAGTTTATTGGACTGTGTGGATTCGATGGCCTGGCACGTCAGACGCACAGAAGTATAAGGCTTTAGTAGACACCGGTGCACAATGTACTCTAATGCCATCGAGCTATAAAGGGCCAGAGCCCATCTGTATTTGTGGAGTGACAGGGGGATCTCAGCAGTTGACTGTATTGGAGGCTGAAGTGAGTCTGACTGGGAATGAGTGGGAAAAGCACCGTATTGCGACTGGCCCGGATGCTCCATGTATCCTTGGCATAGACTATCTTAGAAGAGGATATTTCAAGGACCCAAAAGGGTTCCGGTGGGCTTTTGGTATAGCTGCCTTAGAGACAGAGGGCATTAAACAATTATCTACCTTGCCTGGTCTCTCAGAGGACCCCTCTGTTGTGGGGTTGCTGAGGGTCGAAGAACAGCGAGTGCCAATCGCTACCACAACTGTGCACCGGCGGCAATATCGCACTAACCGAGACTCCCTGATTCCCATCCATAAGCTAATTCGTCAATTGGAGAACCAAGGAGTGATCAGCAAGACTCATTCACCTTTCAATAGTCCCATATGGCCAGTGCGAAAGTCTAATGGTGAGTGGAGACTAACAGTGGACTATCGTGGCCTAAACGAAGTCACGCCACCATTGAGTGCTGCAGTGCCGGACATGCTAGAACTCCAGTACGAACTTGAATCGAGGGCAGCCAAGTGGTACGCCACAATTGATATCGCTAATGCATTTTTCTCCATCCCTCTAGCAGCAGAGTGCAGGCCACAATTTGCTTTCACTTGGAGGGGAGTCCAATATACTTGGAATCGGCTGCCCCAGGGGTGGAAACACAGCCCTACCATTTGCCATGGACTGATCCAATCTGCACTGGAGCAGGGGGAAGCTCCTGAACACCTGCAGTACATCGATGACATTATTGTGTGGGGTGACACAGCAGAGGAAGTTTTCGAGAAAGGAAAGAAAATAGTCCAAATCCTTCTGAAAGCCGGTTTAGCCATAAAACAAAATAAAGTCAAAGGACCTGCACGAGAGATCCAGTTTTTAGGAATAAAATGGCAAGATGGACGTCGTCAAATCCCAATGGATGTGATCAACAAAATAACAGCTATGTCTCCACCAACTAGTAAAAAAGAAACAGAGACTTTCCTAGGTGTTGTGGGGTTTTGGAGAATGCACATTCCAAATTACAGTCTGATTGTAAACCCGCTCTACCAAGTAACCCGTAAGAAGAATGAGTTTGAATGGGGCCCTGAGCAACGACAAGCCTTTGAACAAATCAAGCAGGAAATAGTTCATGCAGTAGCCCTTGGGCCAGTTCGAACAGGACCAGATGTAAAGAATGTGCTCTACACTGCAGCCGGGGAGAACGGCCCCACCTGGAGCCTCTGGCAGAAAGAACCTGGGGAAACTCGAGGTCGGCCCCTGGGGTTTTGGAGTCAGGGATACAGAGGATCTGAGGCCCGCTATACTCCAACTGAAAAGGAGATATTGGCAGCATATGAAGGAGTTCGATCTGCTTCGGAGGTGGTCGGTACTGAAGCGCAGCTCCTCCTAGCACCCCGATTGCCAGTACTAGGCTGGATGTTCAGAGGAAGGGTCTCCTCTACACATCATGCAACTGATGCTACATGGAGCAAGTGGGTTGCACTGATTACTCAGCGGGCTCGAATAGGAAACCCCAGTCGCCCAGGAATATTGGAAGTGATTATGGACTGGCCAGAAGGCAAATACTTTGGGGTATCATCAGAGGAGGAGGTGAGTCGTGCTGAAGAAGCCCCACTGTACAACCAGTTACCAGAGAATGAGAAGAAATATGCCTTGTTCACTGACGGGTCCTGTCGTATTGTGGGGAAGCATCGGAGATGGAAGGCTGCTGTATGGAGTCCTACACGACGAGTTGCAGAAGCTGCTGAGGGAGAAGGTGAATCGAGTCAGTTTGCAGAAGTGAAGGCCATTCAGCTGGCTTTAGACATTGCTGAACGAGAAAAATGGCCGGTTCTCTATCTCTACACTGATTCATGGATGGTAGCAAATGCCCTGTGGGGATGGTTACAGCAATGGAAGCAAAACAACTGGCAGCGCAGGGGCAAACCCATCTGGGCTGCTGCATTGTGGCAAGATATTGCTGCTCGGGTAGAGAACCTGTCTGTAAAGGTACGCCACGTAGATGCTCATGTGCCCAAGAATCGGGCTACTGAAGAACATCAAAACAACCAGCAGGTGGATCAGGCTGCTAAGATTGAAGTAGCTCAGGTGGACCTGGATTGGCAGCATAAAGGTGAATTATTTATAGCCCGATGGGCCCATGACACCTCAGGCCATCAAGGTAGAGATGCAACATACAGATGGGCTCGTGATCGAGGGGTGGACCTGACCATGGACGCTGTAGCACAGGTTATTCATGACTGTGAAACATGTGCTGCAATCAAGCAAGCCAAACGGTCAAAGCCGCTTTGGTATGGAGGACGATGGCTGAAATATAAATATGGAGAGGCCTGGCAGATTGATTACATCACACTCCCTCAAACTCGCAATGGCAAGCGCCATGTACTTACAATGGTAGAAGCAACCACCGGATGGCTGGAAACATATCCTGTGCCTCATGCCACCGCTCGGAACACTATCCTGGGCCTTGAAAAGCAAGTCCTATGGCGGCATGGCACCCCAGAAAGAATAGAGTCAGACAATGGAACTCATTTCCGAAACAACCTTATAGACACTTGGGCCAAAGAGCATGGTATTGAGTGGGTGTATCACATCCCCTATCATGCACCAGCGTCCGGGAAAGTTGAACGATACAATGGACTGTTAAAGACTACATTGAAAGCAATGGGTGCTGGGACATTCAAAAATTGGGATATGCATTTGGCAAAGGCCACCTGGTTAGTCAATACTAGGGGATCTGCCAACCGAGCTGGATCTGCCCAATCAAACCTATTACGTACTGTAGATGGGGATAAAGTTCCTGTAGTGCATGTAAGAAATATGCTGGGTAAAACAGTCTGGGCTACTCCTGCCTCAGGAAAAGGCAAACCCATTCGTGGAATTGCTTTTGCTCAGGGACCTGGATACACTTGGTGGGTGATGCAAAAGAACGGAGAAGTCCGGTGTGTACCTCAAGGGGATTTAATACTGGGTGAGAATAGCCCATGAATTGAATTGTACCATGTTAACTACTATATAATACTGTATGTTATTACTACCATGACTATTATATACCCTAGATGAAAATGGTGACTAATTAGAATGTATGGAAAAGAGTGTAACCTGAGCATGACATAAATGGTATGGAATAAGGGGTGGATAGATGTCCTGGTTTCAGTTAGAACAGAGTTAATTTTCTTCCTAGTAGCTGGTAGAATGCTATGTTTTGGCTTAGGAGAAGAAGAGTGCTGATAACACCCCGACGTTTTAATTGTTGCAGAACAGTGCTTATACTAAGCCAAGGACATCTCAGCTTCTTGCTCTGTCCTGCCAATGGGCAGGCTGGGGGTGCAGCAAGAGCTGGGAGGGGACAGACCTAGGACAGGTGACCCAAACTAGCCAAAGAGGTATTCCATACCATCTGACGTCATGCCAAACAATATATAGGGGTGGCTAGCCGGGGGAGGGGGGCCGGACTGCTCGGGGTTAGGCTGGGCATCGGTCAGCGGGTGGTGAGCAATTGCATTGTGCATCACTTGTTTGTACACATTATTAATAGTAGTAATATTATCATCATTGTATTATTATTATTATTATTATTATTATTATTATTATTATTATTATTATTATTATTATTATTTTCCAGTCCTATTAAACTGTCTTTATCTCAACTCACGGGCTTCACTTTCCATTTCTCTCCCCCGTCCCAGAGAGGGAGGGGGGAGGGTGAGCGAACGGCTGTGTGGTGTTTAGCTGCCGGCCGGGTTAAACCACGACAGTCTTTTTGGCGCCCAACGTGGGGCACGAAAGGTTGAGATAACGGCAGATCTGATCAGAGTGTGTTAAACTAAAATTGGTATAAGTATTAGACCTGCTTAATAGTCACTTGTCATAATGCTGATTGCTTTAATCTCGAGTCTGCTGCGCCTGTTTTCCAAATTGAGTATTATAGCACATTATTTTCCGTATGTGCTCTCTGTCATGTTGTTTATCCTCTCCGGGCCCTGGTTTCAGATCATTGTGGTACTGTGTGTTGTAACAGTGGCTTATGAGACGATGAAATACCTGGTCATGACTCTAACTTGGTATTTGTATTCAGTAACATCGTCGACTCTATACTTTGGAAACTGTATCTTGGAAACTATTAGCAATTATACCTGTTGCCTTTTTTCATTAGGGAGTCAATCTGTGGAGGGGAAAGGGGAAGATATTTTTTCTTACTCGATCACTCTCCCTTTCTCCTTCACCACCCCCTTATCCTCCTTGGTCACTCTCCCGTTCTCCTTCACCACCCTCTTATCCTCCGAGCTTGTTACAATAGCTCTCCAGGATATTGAATATCCTTGGGATACTCAGACCAGCATGGTCTTGTTGTTATGCCTCCTGAATGTGCTTCAGGTTTTGCTTAAAGTTAAACAACTACTTAGGAAGCTCATCCGGAGATCTGCCCGGAGGCAGTATAGTTGTGGGTGGCAGGGAGTATGGGAGGATATGGGCAGGCATCTAGAGCAGTTGGCACCCCCAGTGTTTTGGAAATTCACCCCTGAACAACTGCAAAATCCTAAAAAACTGGCAGAATGTTTGAAAAAAAGGTGTCATGACTCTGGCAGTTCCAAAGTAACACAAATCATTGTAACGTGCTGGGGCCTGGCTCATGCCTATCGAGCTGCCATTGATACTGCTATCAACTTAGTGACAGACTCTGCGGCTACTCCAAGTCCTGTGACAGATCCGATGGCCACTGCAACCCCTACGGTGGACTCTGCAGCCGCTCCAGTTCCTGCTCCTGCAGACACTCCAGCACTATCATCATATGCCAGTTCCTGTAGCTGCTCCAGCTCCGGTTCCTGCAGCTGCTCCAGTTCCAGCTCCTGCAGCCGCTCCAGTTCCAGCTCCTGCAGCCGCTCCAGTTCCAGTTCCTGCAGACACTCCAGCTCCTGCAGCCGCTCCAGTTCCAGCTCCTGCAGCCGCTCCAGTTCCAGTTCCTGCAGCTGCTCCAGCTCCTGCAGCTGCTCCAGCTCCTGTGGCTGGGTCAGAGAAACGAGCTGTAGCAGTGCAAGTTGACCCTGCAGAGGGTATTCCAACCCCTGTGTCAGACCCTGTAACGGGGTCAGAGAAACGAGCTGTAGCAGTACAAGTTGACCCTACAGAGGGTATTCCAATCCCTGTGGCAGACCCTGTAACGGGGTCAGAGAAACGAGCTGTAGCAGTGCAAGCTGCCCCTGTAGAGAAGGTGAAAAAATGGTATAGAGATTCAAGTCATTTAGAATGCAGAGAGTCTTCTGCCAAATCTAAGTATAGAGACGACGATGCTGGGCCATCAGGGATTCAGGAGGAGGAAGATGAGGATGCCGAAAAATCAACAGTAACTACCCAAAACCTATACGAGCGTGAGCTACGAGATGTGCAAAAAGATTTTGGTCGCTGTATAGGTGAGCAGCTTGTCACCTGGCTGCTTCGGTGCTGGGACACTGGAGCCAATTGTGTGGAATTAGACGGCAGGGAAGCCAGACGGCTGGGATCCCTTGCTAGAGACGCAGGCATTGACAAAGCAATTGCAGACGAGGCACAATCTCACAGCCTCTGGAGGCGTCTCCTCTCAGCTGTGAGGGAAAGGTATCCCTTCAAGGAAGAGCTTTTATGTCTACCAGGCAAGTGGACCACTATGGAGAAGGGAATCCAGTACCTGAGGGAATTAGCCGTACGGGAAGTGATTTATGAGGATCCAGACCTCAGACAAACATCCAAAGATCCAGATGAAGTCAGGTGTACACGACCCATGTGGCGGAAGTTTGTACGGAGTGCACCATCATCATATGCCAGCTCATTAGCAATAATGGCCTGGAAAGAGGATGAGGAACCCACAGTGGATGAAGTGGCTAAACAACTTCGGCAGTACGAAGAAAGTCTCTCCTCTTCCTTACAGGCCTGCGTCTCAGCTGTGGAGAAACTTTCTGAAGAGTTCCACCAGCTTAAAGAGAATCTATCTTCCTCCCCACCTGAACAAACCAGTGTCCACCGACCAAAAGAGAACACTTGGGAGAAACTTTCTGAAAAGGTTCACCAACTTGAAGAGAGATTATTCTCCTCCGCACCTGTACAAAGCAGTGTCTCAGCTATCAGGGGTAGGCGTTCATCCACACAAAGACGATATGGTGGGTACTCACCCCGTGCCACCCTGTGGTTTTACTTACGAGACCATGGAGAGGACATGAGAAAATGGGATGGAAAATCTACCGCGACCCTAGAGGCACGGGTACGTGAGTTGCAAAAGAAAACAATCGGGAAAAAGGGATTCTCTGAAAAGTTTGCTGCTCCAACTTCCAGCAGACAGTCCTTCAAACACAGAAATGAAGAAGATTCTGACCAGGATTAGGGGGGCCCTGCCTCCAGCCAGGGGGAGGAAAGGAACAATCGAGCTTATTGGACTGTGTGGATTCGATGGCCTGGCACGTCAGACGCACAGAAGTATAAGGCTTTAGTAGACACCGGTGCACAATGTACTCTAATGCCATCGAGCTATAAAGGGCCAGAGCCCATCTGTATTTGTGGAGTGACAGGGGGATCTCAGCAGTTGACTGTATTGGAGGCTGAAGTGAGTCTGACTGGGAATGAGTGGGAAAAGCACCGTATTGCGACTGGCCCGGATGCTCCATGTATCCTTGGCATAGACTATCTTAGAAGAGGATATTTCAAGGACCCAAAAGGGTTCCGGTGGGCTTTTGGTATAGCTGCCTTAGAGACAGAGGGCATTAAACAATTATCTACCTTGCCTGGTCTCTCAGAGGACCCCTTTGTTGTGGGGTTGCTGAGGGTCGAAGAACAGCGAGTGCCAATCGCTACCACAACTGTGCACCGGCGGCAATATCGCACTAACCGAGACTCCCTGATTCCCATCCATAAGCTAATTCGTCAATTGGAGAACCAAGGAGTGATCAGCAAGACTCATTCACCTTTCAATAGTCCCATATGGCCAGTGCGAAAGTCTAATGGTGAGTGGAGACTAACAGTGGACTATCGTGGCCTAAACGAAGTCACGCCACCATTGAGTGCTGCAGTGCCGGACATGCTAGAACTCCAGTACGAACTTGAATCGAGGGCAGCCAAGTGGTACGCCACAATTGATATCGCTAATGCATTTTTCTCCATCCCTCTAGCAGCAGAGTGCAGGCCACAATTTGCTTTCACTTGGAGGGGAGTCCAATATACTTGGAATCGGCTGCCCCAGGGGTGGAAACACAGCCCTACCATTTGCCATGGACTGATCCAATCTGCACTGGAGCAGGGGGAAGCTCCTGAACACCTGCAGTACATCGATGACATTATTGTGTGGGGTGACACAGCAGAGGAAGTTTTCGAGAAAGGAAAGAAAATAGTCCAAATCCTTCTGAAAGCCGGTTTAGCCATAAAACAAAATAAAGTCAAAGGACCTGCACGAGAGATCCAGTTTTTAGGAATAAAATGGCAAGATGGACGTCGTCAAATCCCAATGGATGTGATCAACAAAATAACAGCTATGTCTCCACCAACTAGTAAAAAAGAAACAGAGACTTTCCTAGGTGTTGTGGGGTTTTGGAGAATGCACATTCCAAATTACAGTCTGATTGTAAACCCGCTCTACCAAGTAACCCGTAAGAAGAATGAGTTTGAATGGGGCCCTGAGCAACGACAAGCCTTTGAACAAATCAAGCAGGAAATAGTTCATGCAGTAGCCCTTGGGCCAGTTCGAACAGGACCAGATGTAAAGAATGTGCTCTACACTGCAGCCGGGGAGAACGGCCCCACCTGGAGCCTCTGGCAGAAAGAACCTGGGGAAACTCGAGGTCGGCCCCTGGGGTTTTGGAGTCAGGGATACAGAGGATCTGAGGCCCGCTATACTCCAACTGAAAAGGAGATATTGGCAGCATATGAAGGAGTTCGATCTGCTTCGGAGGTGGTCGGTACTGAAGCGCAGCTCCTCCTAGCACCCCGATTGCCAGTACTAGGCTGGATGTTCAGAGGAAGGGTCTCCTCTACACATCATGCAACTGATGCTACATGGAGCAAGTGGGTTGCACTGATTACTCAGCGGGCTCGAATAGGAAACCCCAGTCGCCCAGGAATATTGGAAGTGATTATGGACTGGCCAGAAGGCAAATACTTTGGGGTATCATCAGAGGAGGAGGTGAGTCGTGCTGAAGAAGCCCCACTGTACAACCAGTTACCAGAGAATGAGAAGAAATATGCCTTGTTCACTGACGGGTCCTGTCGTATTGTGGGGAAGCATCGGAGATGGAAGGCTGCTGTATGGAGTCCTACACGACGAGTTGCAGAAGCTGCTGAGGGAGAAGGTGAATCGAGTCAGTTTGCAGAAGTGAAGGCCATTCAGCTGGCTTTAGACATTGCTGAACGAGAAAAATGGCCGGTTCTCTATCTCTACACTGATTCATGGATGGTAGCAAATGCCCTGTGGGGATGGTTACAGCAATGGAAGCAAAACAACTGGCAGCGCAGGGGCAAACCCATCTGGGCTGCTGCATTGTGGCAAGATATTGCTGCTCGGGTAGAGAACCTGTCTGTAAAGGTACGCCACGTAGATGCTCATGTGCCCAAGAATCGGGCTACTGAAGAACATCAAAACAACCAGCAGGTGGATCAGGCTGCTAAGATTGAAGTAGCTCAGGTGGACCTGGATTGGCAGCATAAAGGTGAATTATTTATAGCCCGATGGGTCCATGACACCTCAGGCCATCAAGGTAGAGATGCAACATACAGATGGGCTCGTGATCGAGGGGTGGACCTGACCATGGACGCTGTAGCACAGGTTATTCATGACTGTGAAACATGTGCTGCAATCAAGCAAGCCAAACGGTCAAAGCTGCTTTGGTATGGAGGACGATGGCTGAAATATAAATATGGAGAGGCCTGGCAGATTGATTACATCACACTCCCTCAAACTCGCAATGGCAAGCGCCATGTACTTACAATGGTAGAAGCAACCACCGGATGGCTGGAAACATATCCTGTGCCTCATGCCACCGCTCGGAACACTATCCTGGGCCTTGAAAAGCAAGTCCTATGGCGGCATGGCACCCCAGAAAGAATAGAGTCAGACAATGGAACTCATTTCCGAAACAACCTTATAGACACTTGGGCCAAAGAGCATGGTATTGAGTGGGTGTATCACATCCCCTATCATGCACCAGCGTCCGGGAAAGTTGAACGATACAATGGACTGTTAAAGACTACATTGAAAGCAATGGGTGCTGGGACATTCAAAAATTGGGATATGCATTTGGCAAAGGCCACCTGGTTAGTCAATACTAGGGGATCTGCCAACCGAGCTGGATCTGCCCAATCAAACCTATTACGTACTGTAGATGGGGATAAAGTTCCTGTAGTGCATGTAAGAAATATGCTGGGTAAAACAGTCTGGGCTACTCCTGCCTCAGGAAAAGGCAAACCCATTCGTGGAATTGCTTTTGCTCAGGGACCTGGATACACTTGGTGGGTGATGCAAAAGAACGGAGAAGTCCGGTGTGTACCTCAAGGGGATTTAATACTGGGTGAGAATAGCCCATGAATTGAATTGTACCATGTTAACTACTATATAATACTGTATGTTATTACTACCATGACTATTATATACCCTAGATGAAAATGGTGACTAATTAGAATGTATGGAAAAGAGTGTAACCTGAGCATGACATAAATGGTATGGAATAAGGGGTGGATAGATGTCCTGGTTTCAGTTAGAACAGAGTTAATTTTCTTCCTAGTAGCTGGTAGAATGCTATGTTTTGGCTTAGGAGAAGAAGAGTGCTGATAACACCCCGACGTTTTAATTGTTGCAGAACAGTGCTTATACTAAGCCAAGGACATCTCAGCTTCTTGCTCTGTCCTGCCAATGGGCAGGCTGGGGGTGCAGCAAGAGCTGGGAGGGGACAGACCTAGGACAGGTGACCCAAACTAGCCAAAGAGGTATTCCATACCATCTGACGTCATGCCAAACAATATATAGGGGTGGCTAGCCGGGGGAGGGGGGCCGGACTGCTCGGGGTTAGGCTGGGCATCGGTCAGCGGGTGGTGAGCAATTGCATTGTGCATCACTTGTTTGTACACATTATTAATAGTAGTAATATTATCATCATTGTATTATTATTATTATTATTATTATTATTATTATTATTATTTTCCAGTCCTATTAAACTGTCTTTATCTCAACTCACGGGCTTCACTTTCCATTTCTCTCCCCCGTCCCAGAGAGGGAGGGGGGAGGGTGAGCGAACGGCTGTGTGGTGTTTAGCTGCCGGCCGGGTTAAACCACGACAGTCTTTTTGGCGCCCAACGTGGGGCACGAAAGGTTGAGATAACGGCAGATCTGATCAGAGTGTGTTAAACTAAAATTGGTATAAGTATTAGACCTGCTTAATAGTCACTTGTCATAATGCTGATTGCTTTAATCTCGAGTCTGCTGCGCCTGTTTTCCAAATTGAGTATTATAGCACATTATTTTCCGTATGTGCTCTCTGTCATGTTGTTTATCCTCTCCGGGCCCTGGTTTCAGATCATTGTGGTACTGTGTGTTGTAACAGTGGCTTATGAGACGATGAAATACCTGGTCATGACTCTAACTTGGTATTTGTATTCAGTAACATCGTCGACTCTATACTTTGGAAACTGTATCTTGGAAACTATTAGCAATTATACCTGTTGCCTTTTTTCATTAGGGAGTCAATCTGTGGAGGGGAAAGGGGAAGATATTTTTTCTTACTCGATCACTCTCCCTTTCTCCTTCACCACCCCCTTATCCTCCTTGGTCACTCTCCCGTTCTCCTTCACCACCCTCTTATCCTCCGAGCTTGTTACAATAGCTCTCCAGGATATTGAATATCCTTGGGATACTCAGACCAGCATGGTCTTGTTGTTATGCCTCCTGAATGTGCTTCAGGTTTTGCTTAAAGTTAAACAACTACTTAGGAAGCTCATCCGGAGATCTGCCCGGAGGCAGTATAGTTGTGGGTGGCAGGGAGTATGGGAGGATATGGGCAGGCATCTAGAGCAGTTGGCACCCCCAGTGTTTTGGAAATTCACCCCTGAACAACTGCAAAATCCTAAAAAACTGGCAGAATGTTTGAAAAAAAGGTGTCATGACTCTGGCAGTTCCAAAGTAACACAAATCATTGTAACGTGCTGGGGCCTGGCTCATGCCTATCGAGCTGCCATTGATACTGCTATCAACTTAGTGACAGACTCTGCGGCTACTCCAAGTCCTGTGACAGATCCGATGGCCACTGCAACCCCTACGGTGGACTCTGCAGCCGCTCCAGTTCCTGCTCCTGCAGACACTCCAGCACTATCATCATATGCCAGTTCCTGTAGCTGCTCCAGCTCCGGTTCCTGCAGCTGCTCCAGTTCCAGCTCCTGCAGCCGCTCCAGTTCCAGCTCCTGCAGCCGCTCCAGTTCCAGTTCCTGCAGACACTCCAGCTCCTGCAGCCGCTCCAGTTCCAGCTCCTGCAGCCGCTCCAGTTCCAGTTCCTGCAGACACTCCAGCTCCTGCAGCCGCTCCAGTTCCAGCTCCTGCAGCCGCTCCAGTTCCAGTTCCTGCAGCTGCTCCAGCTCCTGCAGCTGCTCCAGCTCCTGTGGCTGGGTCAGAGAAACGAGCTGTAGCAGTGCAAGTTGACCCTGCAGAGGGTATTCCAACCCCTGTGTCAGACCCTGTAACGGGGTCAGAGAAACGAGCTGTAGCAGTACAAGTTGACCCTACAGAGGGTATTCCAATCCCTGTGGCAGACCCTGTAACGGGGTCAGAGAAACGAGCTGTAGCAGTGCAAGCTGCCCCTGTAGAGAAGGTGAAAAAATGGTATAGAGATTCAAGTCGTTTAGAACGCAGAGAGTCTTCTGCCAAATCTAAGTATAGAGACGACGATGCTGGGCCATCAGGGATTCAGGAGGAGGAAGATGAGGATGCCGAAAAATCAACAGTAACTACCCAAAACCTATACGAGCGTGAGCTACGAGATGTGCAAAAAGATTTTGGTCGCTGTATAGGTGAGCAGCTTGTCACCTGGCTGCTTCGGTGCTGGGACACTGGAGCCAATTGTGTGGAATTAGACGGCAGGGAAGCCAGACGGCTGGGATCCCTTGCTAGAGACGCAGGCATTGACAAAGCAATTGCAGACGAGGCACAATCTCACAGCCTCTGGAGGCGTCTCCTCTCAGCTGTGAGGGAAAGGTATCCCTTCAAGGAAGAGCTTTTATGTCTACCAGGCAAGTGGACCACTATGGAGAAGGGAATCCAGTACCTGAGGGAATTAGCCGTACGGGAAGTGATTTATGAGGATCCAGACCTCAGACAAACATCCAAAGATCCAGATGAAGTCAGGTGTACACGACCCATGTGGCGGAAGTTTGTACGGAGTGCACCATCATCATATGCCAGCTCATTAGCAATAATGGCCTGGAAAGAGGATGAGGAACCCACAGTGGATGAAGTGGCTAAACAACTTCGGCAGTACGAAGAAAGTCTCTCCTCTTCCTTACAGGCCTGCGTCTCAGCTGTGGAGAAACTTTCTGAAGAGTTCCACCAACTTAAAGAGAATCTATCTTCCTCCCCACCTGAACAAACCAGTGTCCACCGACCAAAAGAGAACACTTGGGAGAAACTTTCTGAAAAGGTTCACCAACTTGAAGAGAGATTATTCTCCTCCGCACCTGTACAAAGCAGTGTCTCAGCTATCAGGGGTAGGCGTTCATCCACACAAAGACGATATGGTGGGTACTCACCCCGTGCCACCCTGTGGTTTTACTTACGAGACCATGGAGAGGACATGAGAAAATGGGATGGAAAATCTACCGCGACCCTAGAGGCACGGGTACGTGAGTTGCAAAAGAAAACAATCGGGAAAAAGGGATTCTCTGAAAAGTTTGCTGCTCCAACTTCCAGCAGACAGTCCTTCAAACACAGAAATGAAGAAGATTCTGACCAGGATTAGGGGGGCCCTGCCTCCAGCCAGGGGGAGGAAAGGGACAATCGAGCTTATTGGACTGTGTGGATTCGATGGCCTGGCACGTCAGACGCACAGAAGTATAAGGCTTTAGTAGACACCGGTGCACAATGTACTCTAATGCCATCGAGCTATAAAGGGCCAGAGCCCATCTGTATTTGTGGAGTGACAGGGGGATCTCAGCAGTTGACTGTATTGGAGGCTGAAGTGAGTCTGACTGGGAATGAGTGGGAAAAGCACCGTATTGCGACTGGCCCGGATGCTCCATGTATCCTTGGCATAGACTATCTTAGAAGAGGATATTTCAAGGACCCAAAAGGGTTCCGGTGGGCTTTTGGTATAGCTGCCTTAGAGACAGAGGGCATTAAACAATTATCTACCTTGCCTGGTCTCTCAGAGGACCCCTTTGTTGTGGGGTTGCTGAGGGTCGAAGAACAGCGAGTGCCAATCGCTACCACAACTGTGCACCGGCGGCAATATCGCACTAACCGAGACTCCCTGATTCCCATCCATAAGCTAATTCGTCAATTGGAGAACCAAGGAGTGATCAGCAAGACTCATTCACCTTTCAATAGTCCCATATGGCCAGTGCGAAAGTCTAATGGTGAGTGGAGACTAACAGTGGACTATCGTGGCCTAAACGAAGTCACGCCACCATTGAGTGCTGCAGTGCCGGACATGCTAGAACTCCAGTACGAACTTGAATCGAGGGCAGCCAAGTGGTACGCCACAATTGATATCGCTAATGCATTTTTCTCCATCCCTCTAGCAGCAGAGTGCAGGCCACAATTTGCTTTCACTTGGAGGGGAGTCCAATATACTTGGAATCGGCTGCCCCAGGGGTGGAAACACAGCCCTACCATTTGCCATGGACTGATCCAATCTGCACTGGAGCAGGGGGAAGCTCCTGAACACCTGCAGTACATCGATGACATTATTGTGTGGGGTGACACAGCAGAGGAAGTTTTCGAGAAAGGAAAGAAAATAGTCCAAATCCTTCTGAAAGCCGGTTTAGCCATAAAACAAAATAAAGTCAAAGGACCTGCACGAGAGATCCAGTTTTTAGGAATAAAATGGCAAGATGGACGTCGTCAAATCCCAATGGATGTGATCAACAAAATAACAGCTATGTCTCCACCAACTAGTAAAAAAGAAACAGAGACTTTCCTAGGTGTTGTGGGGTTTTGGAGAATGCACATTCCAAATTACAGTCTGATTGTAAACCCGCTCTACCAAGTAACCCGTAAGAAGAATGAGTTTGAATGGGGCCCTGAGCAACGACAAGCCTTTGAACAAATCAAGCAGGAAATAGTTCATGCAGTAGCCCTTGGGCCAGTTCGAACAGGACCAGATGTAAAGAATGTGCTCTACACTGCAGCCGGGGAGAACGGCCCCACCTGGAGCCTCTGGCAGAAAGAACCTGGGGAAACTCGAGGTCGGCCCCTGGGGTTTTGGAGTCAGGGATACAGAGGATCTGAGGCCCGCTATACTCCAACTGAAAAGGAGATATTGGCAGCATATGAAGGAGTTCGATCTGCTTCGGAGGTGGTCGGTACTGAAGCGCAGCTCCTCCTAGCACCCCGATTGCCAGTACTAGGCTGGATGTTCAGAGGAAGGGTCTCCTCTACACATCATGCAACTGATGCTACATGGAGCAAGTGGGTTGCACTGATTACTCAGCGGGCTCGAATAGGAAACCCCAGTCGCCCAGGAATATTGGAAGTGATTATGGACTGGCCAGAAGGCAAATACTTTGGGGTATCATCAGAGGAGGAGGTGAGTCGTGCTGAAGAAGCCCCACTGTACAACCAGTTACCAGAGAATGAGAAGAAATATGCCTTGTTCACTGACGGGTCCTGTCGTATTGTGGGGAAGCATCGGAGATGGAAGGCTGCTGTATGGAGTCCTACACGACGAGTTGCAGAAGCTGCTGAGGGAGAAGGTGAATCGAGTCAGTTTGCAGAAGTGAAGGCCATTCAGCTGGCTTTAGACATTGCTGAACGAGAAAAATGGCCGGTTCTCTATCTCTACACTGATTCATGGATGGTAGCAAATGCCCTGTGGGGATGGTTACAGCAATGGAAGCAAAACAACTGGCAGCGCAGGGGCAAACCCATCTGGGCTGCTGCATTGTGGCAAGATATTGCTGCTCGGGTAGAGAACCTGTCTGTAAAGGTACGCCACGTAGATGCTCATGTGCCCAAGAATCGGGCTACTGAAGAACATCAAAACAACCAGCAGGTGGATCAGGCTGCTAAGATTGAAGTAGCTCAGGTGGACCTGGATTGGCAGCATAAAGGTGAATTATTTATAGCCCGATGGGCCCATGACACCTCAGGCCATCAAGGTAGAGATGCAACATACAGATGGGCTCGTGATCGAGGGGTGGACCTGACCATGGACGCTGTAGCACAGGTTATTCATGACTGTGAAACATGTGCTGCAATCAAGCAAGCCAAACGGTCAAAGCCGCTTTGGTATGGAGGACGATGGCTGAAATATAAATATGGAGAGGCCTGGCAGATTGATTACATCACACTCCCTCAAACTCGCAATGGCAAGCGCCATGTACTTACAATGGTAGAAGCAACCACCGGATGGCTGGAAACATATCCTGTGCCTCATGCCACCGCTCGGAACACTATCCTGGGCCTTGAAAAGCAAGTCCTATGGCGGCATGGCACCCCAGAAAGAATAGAGTCAGACAATGGAACTCATTTCCGAAACAACCTTATAGACACTTGGGCCAAAGAGCATGGTATTGAGTGGGTGTATCACATCCCCTATCATGCACCAGCGTCCGGGAAAGTTGAACGATACAATGGACTGTTAAAGACTACATTGAAAGCAATGGGTGCTGGGACATTCAAAAATTGGGATATGCATTTGGCAAAGGCCACCTGGTTAGTCAATACTAGGGGATCTGCCAACCGAGCTGGATCTGCCCAATCAAACCTATTACGTACTGTAGATGGGGATAAAGTTCCTGTAGTGCATGTAAGAAATATGCTGGGTAAAACAGTCTGGGCTACTCCTGCCTCAGGAAAAGGCAAACCCATTCGTGGAATTGCTTTTGCTCAGGGACCTGGATACACTTGGTGGGTGATGCAAAAGAACGGAGAAGTCCGGTGTGTACCTCAAGGGGATTTAATACTGGGTGAGA
Organism: Somateria mollissima; assembly: GCA_951411735.1. Lineage (NCBI taxonomy): Eukaryota > Metazoa > Chordata > Aves > Anseriformes > Anatidae > Somateria > Somateria mollissima. The sequence continues at coordinate 215,442 of CATOCB010000392.1, read as the reverse complement.
ATAGCCCATGAATTGAATTGTACCATGTTAACTACTATATAATACTGTATGTTATTACTACCATGACTATTATATACCCTAGATGAAAATGGTGACTAATTAGAATGTATGGAAAAGAGTGTAACCTGAGCATGACATAAATGGTATGGAATAAGGGGTGGATAGATGTCCTGGTTTCAGTTAGAACAGAGTTAATTTTCTTCCTAGTAGCTGGTAGAATGCTATGTTTTGGCTTAGGAGAAGAAGAGTGCTGATAACACCCCGACGTTTTAATTGTTGCAGAACAGTGCTTATACTAAGCCAAGGACATCTCAGCTTCTTGCTCTGTCCTGCCAATGGGCAGGCTGGGGGTGCAGCAAGAGCTGGGAGGGGACAGACCTAGGACAGGTGACCCAAACTAGCCAAAGAGGTATTCCATACCATCTGACGTCATGCCAAACAATATATAGGGGTGGCTAGCCGGGGGAGGGGGGCCGGACTGCTCGGGGTTAGGCTGGGCATCGGTCAGCGGGTGGTGAGCAATTGCATTGTGCATCACTTGTTTGTACACATTATTAATAGTAGTAATATTATCATCATTGTATTATTATTATTATTATTATTATTATTATTATTTTCCAGTCCTATTAAACTGTCTTTATCTCAACTCACGGGCTTCACTTTCCATTTCTCTCCCCCGTCCCAGAGAGGGAGGGGGGAGGGTGAGCGAACGGCTGTGTGGTGTTTAGCTGCCGGCCGGGTTAAACCACGACAGTCTTTTTGGCGCCCAACGTGGGGCACGAAAGGTTGAGATAACGGCAGATCTGATCAGAGTGTGTTAAACTAAAATTGGTATAAGTATTAGACCTGCTTAATAGTCACTTGTCATAATGCTGATTGCTTTAATCTCGAGTCTGCTGCGCCTGTTTTCCAAATTGAGTATTATAGCACATTATTTTCCGTATGTGCTCTCTGTCATGTTGTTTATCCTCTCCGGGCCCTGGTTTCAGATCATTGTGGTACTGTGTGTTGTAACAGTGGCTTATGAGACGATGAAATACCTGGTCATGACTCTAACTTGGTATTTGTATTCAGTAACATCGTCGACTCTATACTTTGGAAACTGTATCTTGGAAACTATTAGCAATTATACCTGTTGCCTTTTTTCATTAGGGAGTCAATCTGTGGAGGGGAAAGGGGAAGATATTTTTTCTTACTCGATCACTCTCCCTTTCTCCTTCACCACCCCCTTATCCTCCTTGGTCACTCTCCCGTTCTCCTTCACCACCCTCTTATCCTCCGAGCTTGTTACAATAGCTCTCCAGGATATTGAATATCCTTGGGATACTCAGACCAGCATGGTCTTGTTGTTATGCCTCCTGAATGTGCTTCAGGTTTTGCTTAAAGTTAAACAACTACTTAGGAAGCTCATCCGGAGATCTGCCCGGAGGCAGTATAGTTGTGGGTGGCAGGGAGTATGGGAGGATATGGGCAGGCATCTAGAGCAGTTGGCACCCCCAGTGTTTTGGAAATTCACCCCTGAACAACTGCAAAATCCTAAAAAACTGGCAGAATGTTTGAAAAAAAGGTGTCATGACTCTGGCAGTTCCAAAGTAACACAAATCATTGTAACGTGCTGGGGCCTGGCTCATGCCTATCGAGCTGCCATTGATACTGCTATCAACTTAGTGACAGACTCTGCGGCTACTCCAAGTCCTGTGACAGATCCGATGGCCACTGCAACCCCTACGGTGGACTCTGCAGCCGCTCCAGTTCCTGCTCCTGCAGACACTCCAGCACTATCATCATATGCCAGTTCCTGTAGCTGCTCCAGCTCCGGTTCCTGCAGCTGCTCCAGTTCCAGCTCCTGCAGCCGCTCCAGTTCCAGCTCCTGCAGCCGCTCCAGTTCCAGTTCCTGCAGACACTCCAGCTCCTGCAGCCGCTCCAGTTCCAGCTCCTGCAGCCGCTCCAGTTCCAGTTCCTGCAGCTGCTCCAGCTCCTGCAGCTGCTCCAGCTCCTGTGGCTGGGTCAGAGAAACGAGCTGTAGCAGTGCAAGTTGACCCTGCAGAGGGTATTCCAACCCCTGTGTCAGACCCTGTAACGGGGTCAGAGAAACGAGCTGTAGCAGTACAAGTTGACCCTACAGAGGGTATTCCAATCCCTGTGGCAGACCCTGTAACGGGGTCAGAGAAACGAGCTGTAGCAGTGCAAGCTGCCCCTGTAGAGAAGGTGAAAAAATGGTATAGAGATTCAAGTCGTTTAGAACGCAGAGAGTCTTCTGCCAAATCTAAGTATAGAGACGACGATGCTGGGCCATCAGGGATTCAGGAGGAGGAAGATGAGGATGCCGAAAAATCAACAGTAACTACCCAAAACCTATACGAGCGTGAGCTACGAGATGTGCAAAAAGATTTTGGTCGCTGTATAGGTGAGCAGCTTGTCACCTGGCTGCTTCGGTGCTGGGACACTGGAGCCAATTGTGTGGAATTAGACGGCAGGGAAGCCAGACGGCTGGGATCCCTTGCTAGAGACGCAGGCATTGACAAAGCAATTGCAGACGAGGCACAATCTCACAGCCTCTGGAGGCGTCTCCTCTCAGCTGTGAGGGAAAGGTATCCCTTCAAGGAAGAGCTTTTATGTCTACCAGGCAAGTGGACCACTATGGAGAAGGGAATCCAGTACCTGAGGGAATTAGCCGTACGGGAAGTGATTTATGAGGATCCAGACCTCAGACAAACATCCAAAGATCCAGATGAAGTCAGGTGTACACGACCCATGTGGCGGAAGTTTGTACGGAGTGCACCATCATCATATGCCAGCTCATTAGCAATAATGGCCTGGAAAGAGGATGAGGAACCCACAGTGGATGAAGTGGCTAAACAACTTCGGCAGTACGAAGAAAGTCTCTCCTCTTCCTTACAGGCCTGCGTCTCAGCTGTGGAGAAACTTTCTGAAGAGTTCCACCAGCTTAAAGAGAATCTATCTTCCTCCCCACCTGAACAAACCAGTGTCCACCGACCAAAAGAGAACACTTGGGAGAAACTTTCTGAAAAGGTTCACCAACTTGAAGAGAGATTATTCTCCTCCGCACCTGTACAAAGCAGTGTCTCAGCTATCAGGGGTAGGCGTTCATCCACACAAAGACGATATGGTGGGTACTCACCCCGTGCCACCCTGTGGTTTTACTTACGAGACCATGGAGAGGACATGAGAAAATGGGATGGAAAATCTACCGCGACCCTAGAGGCACGGGTACGTGAGTTGCAAAAGAAAACAATCGGGAAAAAGGGATTCTCTGAAAAGTTTGCTGCTCCAACTTCCAGCAGACAGTCCTTCAAACACAGAAATGAAGAAGATTCTGACCAGGATTAGGGGGGCCCTGCCTCCAGCCAGGGGGAGGAAAGGGACAATCGAGTTTATTGGACTGTGTGGATTCGATGGCCTGGCACGTCAGACGCACAGAAGTATAAGGCTTTAGTAGACACCGGTGCACAATGTACTCTAATGCCATCGAGCTATAAAGGGCCAGAGCCCATCTGTATTTGTGGAGTGACAGGGGGATCTCAGCAGTTGACTGTATTGGAGGCTGAAGTGAGTCTGACTGGGAATGAGTGGGAAAAGCACCGTATTGCGACTGGCCCGGATGCTCCATGTATCCTTGGCATAGACTATCTTAGAAGAGGATATTTCAAGGACCCAAAAGGGTTCCGGTGGGCTTTTGGTATAGCTGCCTTAGAGACAGAGGGCATTAAACAATTATCTACCTTGCCTGGTCTCTCAGAGGACCCCTCTGTTGTGGGGTTGCTGAGGGTCGAAGAACAGCGAGTGCCAATCGCTACCACAACTGTGCACCGGCGGCAATATCGCACTAACCGAGACTCCCTGATTCCCATCCATAAGCTAATTCGTCAATTGGAGAACCAAGGAGTGATCAGCAAGACTCATTCACCTTTCAATAGTCCCATATGGCCAGTGCGAAAGTCTAATGGTGAGTGGAGACTAACAGTGGACTATCGTGGCCTAAACGAAGTCACGCCACCATTGAGTGCTGCAGTGCCGGACATGCTAGAACTCCAGTACGAACTTGAATCGAGGGCAGCCAAGTGGTACGCCACAATTGATATCGCTAATGCATTTTTCTCCATCCCTCTAGCAGCAGAGTGCAGGCCACAATTTGCTTTCACTTGGAGGGGAGTCCAATATACTTGGAATCGGCTGCCCCAGGGGTGGAAACACAGCCCTACCATTTGCCATGGACTGATCCAATCTGCACTGGAGCAGGGGGAAGCTCCTGAACACCTGCAGTACATCGATGACATTATTGTGTGGGGTGACACAGCAGAGGAAGTTTTCGAGAAAGGAAAGAAAATAGTCCAAATCCTTCTGAAAGCCGGTTTAGCCATAAAACAAAATAAAGTCAAAGGACCTGCACGAGAGATCCAGTTTTTAGGAATAAAATGGCAAGATGGACGTCGTCAAATCCCAATGGATGTGATCAACAAAATAACAGCTATGTCTCCACCAACTAGTAAAAAAGAAACAGAGACTTTCCTAGGTGTTGTGGGGTTTTGGAGAATGCACATTCCAAATTACAGTCTGATTGTAAACCCGCTCTACCAAGTAACCCGTAAGAAGAATGAGTTTGAATGGGGCCCTGAGCAACGACAAGCCTTTGAACAAATCAAGCAGGAAATAGTTCATGCAGTAGCCCTTGGGCCAGTTCGAACAGGACCAGATGTAAAGAATGTGCTCTACACTGCAGCCGGGGAGAACGGCCCCACCTGGAGCCTCTGGCAGAAAGAACCTGGGGAAACTCGAGGTCGGCCCCTGGGGTTTTGGAGTCAGGGATACAGAGGATCTGAGGCCCGCTATACTCCAACTGAAAAGGAGATATTGGCAGCATATGAAGGAGTTCGATCTGCTTCGGAGGTGGTCGGTACTGAAGCGCAGCTCCTCCTAGCACCCCGATTGCCAGTACTAGGCTGGATGTTCAGAGGAAGGGTCTCCTCTACACATCATGCAACTGATGCTACATGGAGCAAGTGGGTTGCACTGATTACTCAGCGGGCTCGAATAGGAAACCCCAGTCGCCCAGGAATATTGGAAGTGATTATGGACTGGCCAGAAGGCAAATACTTTGGGGTATCATCAGAGGAGGAGGTGAGTCGTGCTGAAGAAGCCCCACTGTACAACCAGTTACCAGAGAATGAGAAGAAATATGCCTTGTTCACTGACGGGTCCTGTCGTATTGTGGGGAAGCATCGGAGATGGAAGGCTGCTGTATGGAGTCCTACACGACGAGTTGCAGAAGCTGCTGAGGGAGAAGGTGAATCGAGTCAGTTTGCAGAAGTGAAGGCCATTCAGCTGGCTTTAGACATTGCTGAACGAGAAAAATGGCCGGTTCTCTATCTCTACACTGATTCATGGATGGTAGCAAATGCCCTGTGGGGATGGTTACAGCAATGGAAGCAAAACAACTGGCAGCGCAGGGGCAAACCCATCTGGGCTGCTGCATTGTGGCAAGATATTGCTGCTCGGGTAGAGAACCTGTCTGTAAAGGTACGCCACGTAGATGCTCATGTGCCCAAGAATCGGGCTACTGAAGAACATCAAAACAACCAGCAGGTGGATCAGGCTGCTAAGATTGAAGTAGCTCAGGTGGACCTGGATTGGCAGCATAAAGGTGAATTATTTATAGCCCGATGGGCCCATGACACCTCAGGCCATCAAGGTAGAGATGCAACATACAGATGGGCTCGTGATCGAGGGGTGGACCTGACCATGGACGCTGTAGCACAGGTTATTCATGACTGTGAAACATGTGCTGCAATCAAGCAAGCCAAACGGTCAAAGCCGCTTTGGTATGGAGGACGATGGCTGAAATATAAATATGGAGAGGCCTGGCAGATTGATTACATCACACTCCCTCAAACTCGCAATGGCAAGCGCCATGTACTTACAATGGTAGAAGCAACCACCGGATGGCTGGAAACATATCCTGTGCCTCATGCCACCGCTCGGAACACTATCCTGGGCCTTGAAAAGCAAGTCCTATGGCGGCATGGCACCCCAGAAAGAATAGAGTCAGACAATGGAACTCATTTCCGAAACAACCTTATAGACACTTGGGCCAAAGAGCATGGTATTGAGTGGGTGTATCACATCCCCTATCATGCACCAGCGTCCGGGAAAGTTGAACGATACAATGGACTGTTAAAGACTACATTGAAAGCAATGGGTGCTGGGACATTCAAAAATTGGGATATGCATTTGGCAAAGGCCACCTGGTTAGTCAATACTAGGGGATCTGCCAACCGAGCTGGATCTGCCCAATCAAACCTATTACGTACTGTAGATGGGGATAAAGTTCCTGTAGTGCATGTAAGAAATATGCTGGGTAAAACAGTCTGGGCTACTCCTGCCTCAGGAAAAGGCAAACCCATTCGTGGAATTGCTTTTGCTCAGGGACCTGGATACACTTGGTGGGTGATGCAAAAGAACGGAGAAGTCCGGTGTGTACCTCAAGGGGATTTAATACTGGGTGAGAATAGCCCATGAATTGAATTGTACCATGTTAACTACTATATAATACTGTATGTTATTACTACCATGACTATTATATACCCTAGATGAAAATGGTGACTAATTAGAATGTATGGAAAAGAGTGTAACCTGAGCATGACATAAATGGTATGGAATAAGGGGTGGATAGATGTCCTGGTTTCAGTTAGAACAGAGTTAATTTTCTTCCTAGTAGCTGGTAGAATGCTATGTTTTGGCTTAGGAGAAGAAGAGTGCTGATAACACCCCGACGTTTTAATTGTTGCAGAACAGTGCTTATACTAAGCCAAGGACATCTCAGCTTCTTGCTCTGTCCTGCCAATGGGCAGGCTGGGGGTGCAGCAAGAGCTGGGAGGGGACAGACCTAGGACAGGTGACCCAAACTAGCCAAAGAGGTATTCCATACCATCTGACGTCATGCCAAACAATATATAGGGGTGGCTAGCCGGGGGAGGGGGGCCGGACTGCTCGGGGTTAGGCTGGGCATCGGTCAGCGGGTGGTGAGCAATTGCATTGTGCATCACTTGTTTGTACACATTATTAATAGTAGTAATATTATCATCATTGTAGTATTATTATTATTATTATTATTATTATTATTATTATTATTATTATTATTTTCCAGTCCTATTAAACTGTCTTTATCTCAACTCACGGGCTTCACTTTCCATTTCTCTCCCCCGTCCCAGAGAGGGAGGGGGGAGGGTGAGCGAACGGCTGTGTGGTGTTTAGCTGCCGGCCGGGTTAAACCACGACAGTCTTTTTGGCGCCCAACGTGGGGCACGAAAGGTTGAGATAACGGCAGATCTGATCAGAGTGTGTTAAACTAAAATTGGTATAAGTATTAGACCTGCTTAATAGTCACTTGTCATAATGCTGATTGCTTTAATCTCGAGTCTGCTGCGCCTGTTTTCCAAATTGAGTATTATAGCACATTATTTTCCGTATGTGCTCTCTGTCATGTTGTTTATCCTCTCCGGGCCCTGGTTTCAGATCATTGTGGTACTGTGTGTTGTAACAGTGGCTTATGAGACGATGAAATACCTGGTCATGACTCTAACTTGGTATTTGTATTCAGTAACATCGTCGACTCTATACTTTGGAAACTGTATCTTGGAAAGTATTAGCAATTATACCTGTTGCCTTTTTTCATTAGGGAGTCAATCTGTGGAGGGGAAAGGGGAAGATATTTTTTCTTACTCGATCACTCTCCCTTTCTCCTTCACCACCCCCTTATCCTCCTTGGTCACTCTCCCGTTCTCCTTCACCACCCTCTTATCCTCCGAGCTTGTTACAATAGCTCTCCAGGATATTGAATATCCTTGGGATACTCAGACCAGCATGGTCTTGTTGTTATGCCTCCTGAATGTGCTTCAGGTTTTGCTTAAAGTTAAACAACTACTTAGGAAGCTCATCCGGAGATCTGCCCGGAGGCAGTATAGTTGTGGGTGGCAGGGAGTATGGGAGGATATGGGCAGGCATCTAGAGCAGTTGGCACCCCCAGTGTTTTGGAAATTCACCCCTGAACAACTGCAAAATCCTAAAAAACTGGCAGAATGTTTGAAAAAAAGGTGTCATGACTCTGGCAGTTCCAAAGTAACACAAATCATTGTAACGTGCTGGGGCCTGGCTCATGCCTATCGAGCTGCCATTGATACTGCTATCAACTTAGTGACAGACTCTGCGGCTACTCCAAGTCCTGTGACAGATCCGATGGCCACTGCAACCCCTACGGTGGACTCTGCAGCCGCTCCAGTTCCTGCTCCTGCAGACACTCCAGCACTATCATCATATGCCAGTTCCTGTAGCTGCTCCAGCTCCGGTTCCTGCAGCTGCTCCAGTTCCAGCTCCTGCAGCCGCTCCAGTTCCAGCTCCTGCAGCCGCTCCAGTTCCAGTTCCTGCAGACACTCCAGCTCCTGCAGCCGCTCCAGTTCCAGCTCCTGCAGCCGCTCCAGTTCCAGTTCCTGCAGCTGCTCCAGCTCCTGCAGCTGCTCCAGCTCCTGTGGCTGGGTCAGAGAAACGAGCTGTAGCAGTGCAAGTTGACCCTGCAGAGGGTATTCCAACCCCTGTGTCAGACCCTGTAACGGGGTCAGAGAAACGAGCTGTAGCAGTACAAGTTGACCCTACAGAGGGTATTCCAATCCCTGTGGCAGACCCTGTAACGGGGTCAGAGAAACGAGCTGTAGCAGTGCAAGCTGCCCCTGTAGAGAAGGTGAAAAAATGGTATAGAGATTCAAGTCGTTTAGAATGCAGAGAGTCTTCTGCCAAATCTAAGTATAGAGACGACGATGCTGGGCCATCAGGGATTCAGGAGGAGGAAGATGAGGATGCCGAAAAATCAACAGTAACTACCCAAAACCTATACGAGCGTGAGCTACGAGATGTGCAAAAAGATTTTGGTCGCTGTATAGGTGAGCAGCTTGTCACCTGGCTGCTTCGGTGCTGGGACACTGGAGCCAATTGTGTGGAATTAGACGGCAGGGAAGCCAGACGGCTGGGATCCCTTGCTAGAGACGCAGGCATTGACAAAGCAATTGCAGACGAGGCACAATCTCACAGCCTCTGGAGGCGTCTCCTCTCAGCTGTGAGGGAAAGGTATCCCTTCAAGGAAGAGCTTTTATGTCTACCAGGCAAGTGGACCACTATGGAGAAGGGAATCCAGTACCTGAGGGAATTAGCCGTACGGGAAGTGATTTATGAGGATCCAGACCTCAGACAAACATCCAAAGATCCAGATGAAGTCAGGTGTACACGACCCATGTGGCGGAAGTTTGTACGGAGTGCACCATCATCATATGCCAGCTCATTAGCAATAATGGCCTGGAAAGAGGATGAGGAACCCACAGTGGATGAAGTGGCTAAACAACTTCGGCAGTACGAAGAAAGTCTCTCCTCTTCCTTACAGGCCTGCGTCTCAGCTGTGGAGAAACTTTCTGAAGAGTTCCACCAACTTAAAGAGAATCTATCTTCCTCCCCACCTGAACAAACCAGTGTCCACCGACCAAAAGAGAACACTTGGGAGAAACTTTCTGAAAAGGTTCACCAACTTGAAGAGAGATTATTCTCCTCCGCACCTGTACAAAGCAGTGTCTCAGCTATCAGGGGTAGGCGTTCATCCACACAAAGACGATATGGTGGGTACTCACCCCGTGCCACCCTGTGGTTTTACTTACGAGACCATGGAGAGGACATGAGAAAATGGGATGGAAAATCTACCGCGACCCTAGAGGCACGGGTACGTGAGTTGCAAAAGAAAACAATCGGGAAAAAGGGATTCTCTGAAAAGTTTGCTGCTCCAACTTCCAGCAGACAGTCCTTCAAACACAGAAATGAAGAAGATTCTGACCAGGATTAGGGGGGCCCTGCCTCCAGCCAGGGGGAGGAAAGGGACAATCGAGTTTATTGGACTGTGTGGATTCGATGGCCTGGCACGTCAGACGCACAGAAGTATAAGGCTTTAGTAGACACCGGTGCACAATGTACTCTAATGCCATCGAGCTATAAAGGGCCAGAGCCCATCTGTATTTGTGGAGTGACAGGGGGATCTCAGCAGTTGACTGTATTGGAGGCTGAAGTGAGTCTGACTGGGAATGAGTGGGAAAAGCACCGTATTGCGACTGGCCCGGATGCTCCATGTATCCTTGGCATAGACTATCTTAGAAGAGGATATTTCAAGGACCCAAAAGGGTTCCGGTGGGCTTTTGGTATAGCTGCCTTAGAGACAGAGGGCATTAAACAATTATCTACCTTGCCTGGTCTCTCAGAGGACCCCTCTGTTGTGGGGTTGCTGAGGGTCGAAGAACAGCGAGTGCCAATCGCTACCACAACTGTGCACCGGCGGCAATATCGCACTAACCGAGACTCCCTGATTCCCATCCATAAGCTAATTCGTCAATTGGAGAACCAAGGAGTGATCAGCAAGACTCATTCACCTTTCAATAGTCCCATATGGCCAGTGCGAAAGTCTAATGGTGAGTGGAGACTAACAGTGGACTATCGTGGCCTAAACGAAGTCACGCCACCATTGAGTGCTGCAGTGCCGGACATGCTAGAACTCCAGTACGAACTTGAATCGAGGGCAGCCAAGTGGTACGCCACAATTGATATCGCTAATGCATTTTTCTCCATCCCTCTAGCAGCAGAGTGCAGGCCACAATTTGCTTTCACTTGGAGGGGAGTCCAATATACTTGGAATCGGCTGCCCCAGGGGTGGAAACACAGCCCTACCATTTGCCATGGACTGATCCAATCTGCACTGGAGCAGGGGGAAGCTCCTGAACACCTGCAGTACATCGATGACATTATTGTGTGGGGTGACACAGCAGAGGAAGTTTTCGAGAAAGGAAAGAAAATAGTCCAAATCCTTCTGAAAGCCGGTTTAGCCATAAAACAAAATAAAGTCAAAGGACCTGCACGAGAGATCCAGTTTTTAGGAATAAAATGGCAAGATGGACGTCGTCAAATCCCAATGGATGTGATCAACAAAATAACAGCTATGTCTCCACCAACTAGTAAAAAAGAAACAGAGACTTTCCTAGGTGTTGTGGGGTTTTGGAGAATGCACATTCCAAATTACAGTCTGATTGTAAACCCGCTCTACCAAGTAACCCGTAAGAAGAATGAGTTTGAATGGGGCCCTGAGCAACGACAAGCCTTTGAACAAATCAAGCAGGAAATAGTTCATGCAGTAGCCCTTGGGCCAGTTCGAACAGGACCAGATGTAAAGAATGTGCTCTACACTGCAGCCGGGGAGAACGGCCCCACCTGGAGCCTCTGGCAGAAAGAACCTGGGGAAACTCGAGGTCGGCCCCTGGGGTTTTGGAGTCAGGGATACAGAGGATCTGAGGCCCGCTATACTCCAACTGAAAAGGAGATATTGGCAGCATATGAAGGAGTTCGATCTGCTTCGGAGGTGGTCGGTACTGAAGCGCAGCTCCTCCTAGCACCCCGATTGCCAGTACTAGGCTGGATGTTCAGAGGAAGGGTCTCCTCTACACATCATGCAACTGATGCTACATGGAGCAAGTGGGTTGCACTGATTACTCAGCGGGCTCGAATAGGAAACCCCAGTCGCCCAGGAATATTGGAAGTGATTATGGACTGGCCAGAAGGCAAATACTTTGGGGTATCATCAGAGGAGGAGGTGAGTCGTGCTGAAGAAGCCCCACTGTACAACCAGTTACCAGAGAATGAGAAGAAATATGCCTTGTTCACTGACGGGTCCTGTCGTATTGTGGGGAAGCATCGGAGATGGAAGACTGCTGTATGGAGTCCTACACGACGAGTTGCAGAAGCTGCTGAGGGAGAAGGTGAATCGAGTCAGTTTGCAGAAGTGAAGGCCATTCAGCTGGCTTTAGACATTGCTGAACGAGAAAAATGGCCGGTTCTCTATCTCTACACTGATTCATGGATGGTAGCAAATGCCCTGTGGGGATGGTTACAGCAATGGAAGCAAAACAACTGGCAGCGCAGGGGCAAACCCATCTGGGCTGCTGCATTGTGGCAAGATATTGCTGCTCGGGTAGAGAACCTGTCTGTAAAGGTACGCCACGTAGATGCTCATGTGCCCAAGAATCGGGCTACTGAAGAACATCAAAACAACCAGCAGGTGGATCAGGCTGCTAAGATTGAAGTAGCTCAGGTGGACCTGGATTGGCAGCATAAAGGTGAATTATTTATAGCCCGATGGGCCCATGACACCTCAGGCCATCAAGGTAGAGATGCAACATACAGATGGGCTCGTGATCGAGGGGTGGACCTGACCATGGACGCTGTAGCACAGGTTATTCATGACTGTGAAACATGTGCTGCAATCAAGCAAGCCAAACGGTCAAAGCCGCTTTGGTATGGAGGACGATGGCTGAAATATAAATATGGAGAGGCCTGGCAGATTGATTACATCACACTCCCTCAAACTCGCAATGGCAAGCGCCATGTACTTACAATGGTAGAAGCAACCACCGGATGGCTGGAAACATATCCTGTGCCTCATGCCACCGCTCGGAACACTATCCTGGGCCTTGAAAAGCAAGTCCTATGGCGGCATGGCACCCCAGAAAGAATAGAGTCAGACAATGGAACTCATTTCCGAAACAACCTTATAGACACTTGGGCCAAAGAGCATGGTATTGAGTGGGTGTATCACATCCCCTATCATGCACCAGCGTCCGGGAAAGTTGAACGATACAATGGACTGTTAAAGACTACATTGAAAGCAATGGGTGCTGGGACATTCAAAAATTGGGATATGCATTTGGCAAAGGCCACCTGGTTAGTCAATACTAGGGGATCTGCCAACCGAGCTGGATCTGCCCAATCAAACCTATTACGTACTGTAGATGGGGATAAAGTTCCTGTAGTGCATGTAAGAAATATGCTGGGTAAAACAGTCTGGGCTACTCCTGCCTCAGGAAAAGGCAAACCCATTCGTGGAATTGCTTTTGCTCAGGGACCTGGATACACTTGGTGGGTGATGCAAAAGAACGGAGAAGTCCGGTGTGTACCTCAAGGGGATTTAATACTGGGTGAGAATAGCCCATGAATTGAATTGTACCATGTTAACTACTATATAATACTGTATGTTATTACTACCATGACTATTATATACCCTAGATGAAAATGGTGACTAATTAGAATGTATGGAAAAGAGTGTAACCTGAGCATGACATAAATGGTATGGAATAAGGGGTGGATAGATGTCCTGGTTTCAGTTAGAACAGAGTTAATTTTCTTCCTAGTAGCTGGTAGAATGCTATGTTTTGGCTTAGGAGAAGAAGAGTGCTGATAACACCCCGACGTTTTAATTGTTGCAGAACAGTGCTTATACTAAGCCAAGGACATCTCAGCTTCTTGCTCTGTCCTGCCAATGGGCAGGCTGGGGGTGCAGCAAGAGCTGGGAGGGGACAGACCTAGGACAGGTGACCCAAACTAGCCAAAGAGGTATTCCATACCATCTGACGTCATGCCAAACAATATATAGGGGTGGCTAGCCGGGGGAGGGGGGCCGGACTGCTCGGGGTTAGGCTGGGCATCGGTCAGCGGGTGGTGAGCAATTGCATTGTGCATCACTTGTTTGTACACATTATTAATAGTAGTAATATTATCATCATTGTATTATTATTATTATTATTATTATTATTATTATTATTTTCCAGTCCTATTAAACTGTCTTTATCTCAACTCACGGGCTTCACTTTCCATTTCTCTCCCCCGTCCCAGAGAGGGAGGGGGGAGGGTGAGCGAACGGCTGTGTGGTGTTTAGCTGCCGGCCGGGTTAAACCACGACAGTCTTTTTGGCGCCCAACGTGGGGCACGAAAGGTTGAGATAACGGCAGATCTGATCAGAGTGTGTTAAACTAAAATTGGTATAAGTATTAGACCTGCTTAATAGTCACTTGTCATAATGCTGATTGCTTTAATCTCGAGTCTGCTGCGCCTGTTTTCCAAATTGAGTATTATAGCACATTATTTTCCGTATGTGCTCTCTGTCATGTTGTTTATCCTCTCCGGGCCCTGGTTTCAGATCATTGTGGTACTGTGTGTTGTAACAGTGGCTTATGAGACGATGAAATACCTGGTCATGACTCTAACTTGGTATTTGTATTCAGTAACATCGTCGACTCTATACTTTGGAAACTGTATCTTGGAAACTATTAGCAATTATACCTGTTGCCTTTTTTCATTAGGGAGTCAATCTGTGGAGGGGAAAGGGGAAGATATTTTTTCTTACTCGATCACTCTCCCTTTCTCCTTCACCACCCCCTTATCCTCCTTGGTCACTCTCCCGTTCTCCTTCACCACCCTCTTATCCTCCGAGCTTGTTACAATAGCTCTCCAGGATATTGAATATCCTTGGGATACTCAGACCAGCATGGTCTTGTTGTTATGCCTCCTGAATGTGCTTCAGGTTTTGCTTAAAGTTAAACAACTACTTAGGAAGCTCATCCGGAGATCTGCCCGGAGGCAGTATAGTTGTGGGTGGCAGGGAGTATGGGAGGATATGGGCAGGCATCTAGAGCAGTTGGCACCCCCAGTGTTTTGGAAATTCACCCCTGAACAACTGCAAAATCCTAAAAAACTGGCAGAATGTTTGAAAAAAAGGTGTCATGACTCTGGCAGTTCCAAAGTAACACAAATCATTGTAACGTGCTGGGGCCTGGCTCATGCCTATCGAGCTGCCATTGATACTGCTATCAACTTAGTGACAGACTCTGCGGCTACTCCAAGTCCTGTGACAGATCCGATGGCCACTGCAACCCCTACGGTGGACTCTGCAGCCGCTCCAGTTCCTGCTCCTGCAGACACTCCAGCACTATCATCATATGCCAGTTCCTGTAGCTGCTCCAGCTCCGGTTCCTGCAGCTGCTCCAGTTCCAGCTCCTGCAGCCGCTCCAGTTCCAGCTCCTGCAGCCGCTCCAGTTCCAGTTCCTGCAGACACTCCAGCTCCTGCAGCCGCTCCAGTTCCAGCTCCTGCAGCCGCTCCAGTTCCAGTTCCTGCAGCTGCTCCAGCTCCTGCAGCTGCTCCAGCTCCTGTGGCTGGGTCAGAGAAACGAGCTGTAGCAGTGCAAGTTGACCCTGCAGAGGGTATTCCAACCCCTGTGTCAGACCCTGTAACGGGGTCAGAGAAACGAGCTGTAGCAGTACAAGTTGACCCTACAGAGGGTATTCCAATCCCTGTGGCAGACCCTGTAACGGGGTCAGAGAAACGAGCTGTAGCAGTGCAAGCTGCCCCTGTAGAGAAGGTGAAAAAATGGTATAGAGATTCAAGTCGTTTAGAACGCAGAGAGTCTTCTGCCAAATCTAAGTATAGAGACGACGATGCTGGGCCATCAGGGATTCAGGAGGAGGAAGATGAGGATGCCGAAAAATCAACAGTAACTACCCAAAACCTATACGAGCGTGAGCTACGAGATGTGCAAAAAGATTTTGGTCGCTGTATAGGTGAGCAGCTTGTCACCTGGCTGCTTCGGTGCTGGGACACTGGAGCCAATTGTGTGGAATTAGACGGCAGGGAAGCCAGACGGCTGGGATCCCTTGCTAGAGACGCAGGCATTGACAAAGCAATTGCAGACGAGGCACAATCTCACAGCCTCTGGAGGCGTCTCCTCTCAGCTGTGAGGGAAAGGTATCCCTTCAAGGAAGAGCTTTTATGTCTACCAGGCAAGTGGACCACTATGGAGAAGGGAATCCAGTACCTGAGGGAATTAGCCGTACGGGAAGTGATTTATGAGGATCCAGACCTCAGACAAACATCCAAAGATCCAGATGAAGTCAGGTGTACACGACCCATGTGGCGGAAGTTTGTACGGAGTGCACCATCATCATATGCCAGCTCATTAGCAATAATGGCCTGGAAAGAGGATGAGGAACCCACAGTGGATGAAGTGGCTAAACAACTTCGGCAGTACGAAGAAAGTCTCTCCTCTTCCTTACAGGCCTGCGTCTCAGCTGTGGAGAAACTTTCTGAAGAGTTCCACCAGCTTAAAGAGAATCTATCTTCCTCCCCACCTGAACAAACCAGTGTCCACCGACCAAAAGAGAACACTTGGGAGAAACTTTCTGAAAAGGTTCACCAACTTGAAGAGAGATTATTCTCCTCCGCACCTGTACAAAGCAGTGTCTCAGCTATCAGGGGTAGGCGTTCATCCACACAAAGACGATATGGTGGGTACTCACCCCGTGCCACCCTGTGGTTTTACTTACGAGACCATGGAGAGGACATGAGAAAATGGGATGGAAAATCTACCGCGACCCTAGAGGCACGGGTACGTGAGTTGCAAAAGAAAACAATCGGGAAAAAGGGATTCTCTGAAAAGTTTGCTGCTCCAACTTCCAGCAGACAGTCCTTCAAACACAGAAATGAAGAAGATTCTGACCAGGATTAGGGGGGCCCTGCCTCCAGCCAGGGGGAGGAAAGGGACAATCGAGTTTATTGGACTGTGTGGATTCGATGGCCTGGCACGTCAGACGCACAGAAGTATAAGGCTTTAGTAGACACCGGTGCACAATGTACTCTAATGCCATCGAGCTATAAAGGGCCAGAGCCCATCTGTATTTGTGGAGTGACAGGGGGATCTCAGCAGTTGACTGTATTGGAGGCTGAAGTGAGTCTGACTGGGAATGAGTGGGAAAAGCACCGTATTGCGACTGGCCCGGATGCTCCATGTATCCTTGGCATAGACTATCTTAGAAGAGGATATTTCAAGGACCCAAAAGGGTTCCGGTGGGCTTTTGGTATAGCTGCCTTAGAGACAGAGGGCATTAAACAATTATCTACCTTGCCTGGTCTCTCAGAGGACCCCTCTGTTGTGGGGTTGCTGAGGGTCGAAGAACAGCGAGTGCCAATCGCTACCACAACTGTGCACCGGCGGCAATATCGCACTAACCGAGACTCCCTGATTCCCATCCATAAGCTAATTCGTCAATTGGAGAACCAAGGAGTGATCAGCAAGACTCATTCACCTTTCAATAGTCCCATATGGCCAGTGCGAAAGTCTAATGGTGAGTGGAGACTAACAGTGGACTATCGTGGCCTAAACGAAGTCACGCCACCATTGAGTGCTGCAGTGCCGGACATGCTAGAACTCCAGTACGAACTTGAATCGAGGGCAGCCAAGTGGTACGCCACAACTGATATCGCTAATGCATTTTTCTCCATCCCTCTAGCAGCAGAGTGCAGGCCACAATTTGCTTTCACTTGGAGGGGAGTCCAATATACTTGGAATCGGCTGCCCCAGGGGTGGAAACACAGCCCTACCATTTGCCATGGACTGATCCAATCTGCACTGGAGCAGGGGGAAGCTCCTGAACACCTGCAGTACATCGATGACATTATTGTGTGGGGTGACACAGCAGAGGAAGTTTTCGAGAAAGGAAAGAAAATAGTCCAAATCCTTCTGAAAGCCGGTTTAGCCATAAAACAAAATAAAGTCAAAGGACCTGCACGAGAGATCCAGTTTTTAGGAATAAAATGGCAAGATGGACGTCGTCAAATCCCAATGGATGTGATCAACAAAATAACAGCTATGTCTCCACCAACTAGTAAAAAAGAAACAGAGACTTTCCTAGGTGTTGTGGGGTTTTGGAGAATGCACATTCCAAATTACAGTCTGATTGTAAACCCGCTCTACCAAGTAACCCGTAAGAAGAATGAGTTTGAATGGGGCCCTGAGCAACGACAAGCCTTTGAACAAATCAAGCAGGAAATAGTTCATGCAGTAGCCCTTGGGCCAGTTCGAACAGGACCAGATGTAAAGAATGTGCTCTACACTGCAGCCGGGGAGAACGGCCCCACCTGGAGCCTCTGGCAGAAAGAACCTGGGGAAACTCGAGGTCGGCCCCTGGGGTTTTGGAGTCAGGGATACAGAGGATCTGAGGCCCGCTATACTCCAACTGAAAAGGAGATATTGGCAGCATATGAAGGAGTTCGATCTGCTTCGGAGGTGGTCGGTACTGAAGCGCAGCTCCTCCTAGCACCCCGATTGCCAGTACTAGGCTGGATGTTCAGAGGAAGGGTCTCCTCTACACATCATGCAACTGATGCTACATGGAGCAAGTGGGTTGCACTGATTACTCAGCGGGCTCGAATAGGAAACCCCAGTCGCCCAGGAATATTGGAAGTGATTATGGACTGGCCAGAAGGCAAATACTTTGGGGTATCATCAGAGGAGGAGGTGAGTCGTGCTGAAGAAGCCCCACTGTACAACCAGTTACCAGAGAATGAGAAGAAATATGCCTTGTTCACTGACGGGTCCTGTCGTATTGTGGGGAAGCATCGGAGATGGAAGGCTGCTGTATGGAGTCCTACACGACGAGTTGCAGAAGCTGCTGAGGGAGAAGGTGAATCGAGTCAGTTTGCAGAAGTGAAGGCCATTCAGCTGGCTTTAGACATTGCTGAACGAGAAAAATGGCCGGTTCTCTATCTCTACACTGATTCATGGATGGTAGCAAATGCCCTGTGGGGATGGTTACAGCAATGGAAGCAAAACAACTGGCAGCGCAGGGGCAAACCCATCTGGGCTGCTGCATTGTGGCAAGATATTGCTGCTCGGGTAGAGAACCTGTCTGTAAAGGTACGCCACGTAGATGCTCATGTGCCCAAGAATCGGGCTACTGAAGAACATCAAAACAACCAGCAGGTGGATCAGGCTGCTAAGATTGAAGTAGCTCAGGTGGACCTGGATTGGCAGCATAAAGGTGAATTATTTATAGCCCGATGGGCCCATGACACCTCAGGCCATCAAGGTAGAGATGCAACATACAGATGGGCTCGTGATCGAGGGGTGGACCTGACCATGGACGCTGTAGCACAGGTTATTCATGACTGTGAAACATGTGCTGCAATCAAGCAAGCCAAACGGTCAAAGCCGCTTTGGTATGGAGGACGATGGCTGAAATATAAATATGGAGAGGCCTGGCAGATTGATTACATCACACTCCCTCAAACTCGCAATGGCAAGCGCCATGTACTTACAATGGTAGAAGCAACCACCGGATGGCTGGAAACATATCCTGTGCCTCATGCCACCGCTCGGAACACTATCCTGGGCCTTGAAAAGCAAGTCCTATGGCGGCATGGCACCCCAGAAAGAATAGAGTCAGACAATGGAACTCATTTCCGAAACAACCTTATAGACACTTGGGCCAAAGAGCATGGTATTGAGTGGGTGTATCACATCCCCTATCATGCACCAGCGTCCGGGAAAGTTGAACGATACAATGGACTGTTAAAGACTACATTGAAAGCAATGGGTGCTGGGACATTCAAAAATTGGGATATGCATTTGGCAAAGGCCACCTGGTTAGTCAATACTAGGGGATCTGCCAACCGAGCTGGATCTGCCCAATCAAACCTATTACGTACTGTAGATGGGGATAAAGTTCCTGTAGTGCATGTAAGAAATATGCTGGGTAAAACAGTCTGGGCTACTCCTGCCTCAGGAAAAGGCAAACCCATTCGTGGAATTGCTTTTGCTCAGGGACCTGGATACACTTGGTGGGTGATGCAAAAGAACGGAGAAGTCCGGTGTGTACCTCAAGGGGATTTAATACTGGGTGAGAATAGCCCATGAATTGAATTGTACCATGTTAACTACTATATAATACTGTATGTTATTACTACCATGACTATTATATACCCTAGATGAAAATGGTGACTAATTAGAATGTATGGAAAAGAGTGTAACCTGAGCATGACATAAATGGTATGGAATAAGGGGTGGATAGATGTCCTGGTTTCAGTTAGAACAGAGTTAATTTTCTTCCTAGTAGCTGGTAGAATGCTATGTTTTGGCTTAGGAGAAGAAGAGTGCTGATAACACCCCGACGTTTTAATTGTTGCAGAACAGTGCTTATACTAAGCCAAGGACATCTCAGCTTCTTGCTCTGTCCTGCCAATGGGCAGGCTGGGGGTGCAGCAAGAGCTGGGAGGGGACAGACCTAGGACAGGTGACCCAAACTAGCCAAAGAGGTATTCCATACCATCTGACGTCATGCCAAACAATATATAGGGGTGGCTAGCCGGGGGAGGGGGGCCGGACTGCTCGGGGTTAGGCTGGGCATCGGTCAGCGGGTGGTGAGCAATTGCATTGTGCATCACTTGTTTGTACACATTATTAATAGTAGTAATATTATCATCATTGTATTATTATTATTATTATTATTATTATTTTCCAGTCCTATTAAACTGTCTTTATCTCAACTCACGGGCTTCACTTTCCATTTCTCTCCCCCGTCCCAGAGAGGGAGGGGGGAGGGTGAGCGAACGGCTGTGTGGTGTTTAGCTGCCGGCCGGGTTAAACCACGACAGTCTTTTTGGCGCCCAACGTGGGGCACGAAAGGTTGAGATAACGGCAGATCTGATCAGAGTGTGTTAAACTAAAATTGGTATAAGTATTAGACCTGCTTAATAGTCACTTGTCATAATGCTGATTGCTTTAATCTCGAGTCTGCTGCGCCTGTTTTCCAAATTGAGTATTATAGCACATTATTTTCCGTATGTGCTCTCTGTCATGTTGTTTATCCTCTCCGGGCCCTGGTTTCAGATCATTGTGGTACTGTGTGTTGTAACAGTGGCTTATGAGACGATGAAATACCTGGTCATGACTCTAACTTGGTATTTGTATTCAGTAACATCGTCGACTCTATACTTTGGAAACTGTATCTTGGAAAGTATTAGCAATTATACCTGTTGCCTTTTTTCATTAGGGAGTCAATCTGTGGAGGGGAAAGGGGAAGATATTTTTTCTTACTCGATCACTCTCCCTTTCTCCTTCACCACCCCCTTATCCTCCTTGGTCACTCTCCCGTTCTCCTTCACCACCCTCTTATCCTCCGAGCTTGTTACAATAGCTCTCCAGGATATTGAATATCCTTGGGATACTCAGACCAGCATGGTCTTGTTGTTATGCCTCCTGAATGTGCTTCAGGTTTTGCTTAAAGTTAAACAACTACTTAGGAAGCTCATCCGGAGATCTGCCCGGAGGCAGTATAGTTGTGGGTGGCAGGGAGTATGGGAGGATATGGGCAGGCATCTAGAGCAGTTGGCACCCCCAGTGTTTTGGAAATTCACCCCTGAACAACTGCAAAATCCTAAAAAACTGGCAGAATGTTTGAAAAAAAGGTGTCATGACTCTGGCAGTTCCAAAGTAACACAAATCATTGTAACGTGCTGGGGCCTGGCTCATGCCTATCGAGCTGCCATTGATACTGCTATCAACTTAGTGACAGACTCTGCGGCTACTCCAAGTCCTGTGACAGATCCGATGGCCACTGCAACCCCTACGGTGGACTCTGCAGCCGCTCCAGTTCCTGCTCCTGCAGACACTCCAGCACTATCATCATATGCCAGTTCCTGTAGCTGCTCCAGCTCCGGTTCCTGCAGCTGCTCCAGTTCCAGCTCCTGCAGCCGCTCCAGTTCCAGCTCCTGCAGCCGCTCCAGTTCCAGTTCCTGCAGACACTCCAGCTCCTGCAGCCGCTCCAGTTCCAGCTCCTGCAGCCGCTCCAGTTCCAGTTCCTGCAGCTGCTCCAGCTCCTGCAGCTGCTCCAGCTCCTGTGGCTGGGTCAGAGAAACGAGCTGTAGCAGTGCAAGTTGACCCTGCAGAGGGTATTCCAACCCCTGTGTCAGACCCTGTAACGGGGTCAGAGAAACGAGCTGTAGCAGTACAAGTTGACCCTACAGAGGGTATTCCAATCCCTGTGGCAGACCCTGTAACGGGGTCAGAGAAACGAGCTGTAGCAGTGCAAGCTGCCCCTGTAGAGAAGGTGAAAAAATGGTATAGAGATTCAAGTCGTTTAGAACGCAGAGAGTCTTCTGCCAAATCTAAGTATAGAGACGACGATGCTGGGCCATCAGGGATTCAGGAGGAGGAAGATGAGGATGCCGAAAAATCAACAGTAACTACCCAAAACCTATACGAGCGTGAGCTACGAGATGTGCAAAAAGATTTTGGTCGCTGTATAGGTGAGCAGCTTGTCACCTGGCTGCTTCGGTGCTGGGACACTGGAGCCAATTGTGTGGAATTAGACGGCAGGGAAGCCAGACGGCTGGG
The DNA here is from genome assembly GCA_951411735.1 of Somateria mollissima. NCBI lineage: Eukaryota > Metazoa > Chordata > Aves > Anseriformes > Anatidae > Somateria > Somateria mollissima. The sequence continues at coordinate 193,354 of CATOCB010000392.1, read as the reverse complement.
ATCCCTTGCTAGAGACGCAGGCATTGACAAAGCAATTGCAGACGAGGCACAATCTCACAGCCTCTGGAGGCGTCTCCTCTCAGCTGTGAGGGAAAGGTATCCCTTCAAGGAAGAGCTTTTATGTCTACCAGGCAAGTGGACCACTATGGAGAAGGGAATCCAGTACCTGAGGGAATTAGCCGTACGGGAAGTGATTTATGAGGATCCAGACCTCAGACAAACATCCAAAGATCCAGATGAAGTCAGGTGTACACGACCCATGTGGCGGAAGTTTGTACGGAGTGCACCATCATCATATGCCAGCTCATTAGCAATAATGGCCTGGAAAGAGGATGAGGAACCCACAGTGGATGAAGTGGCTAAACAACTTCGGCAGTACGAAGAAAGTCTCTCCTCTTCCTTACAGGCCTGCGTCTCAGCTGTGGAGAAGCTTTCTGAAGAGTTCCACCAACTTAAAGAGAATCTATCTTCCTCCCCACCTGAACAAACCAGTGTCCACCGACCAAAAGAGAACACTTGGGAGAAACTTTCTGAAAAGGTTCACCAACTTGAAGAGAGATTATTCTCCTCCGCACCTGTACAAAGCAGTGTCTCAGCTATCAGGGGTAGGCGTTCATCCACACAAAGACGATATGGTGGGTACTCACCCCGTGCCACCCTGTGGTTTTACTTACGAGACCATGGAGAGGACATGAGAAAATGGGATGGAAAATCTACCGCGACCCTAGAGGCACGGGTACGTGAGTTGCAAAAGAAAACAATCGGGAAAAAGGGATTCTCTGAAAAGTTTGCTGCTCCAACTTCCAGCAGACAGTCCTTCAAACACAGAAATGAAGAAGATTCTGACCAGGATTAGGGGGGCCCTGCCTCCAGCCAGGGGGAGGAAAGGGACAATCGAGTTTATTGGACTGTGTGGATTCGATGGCCTGGCACGTCAGACGCACAGAAGTATAAGGCTTTAGTAGACACCGGTGCACAATGTACTCTAATGCCATCGAGCTATAAAGGGCCAGAGCCCATCTGTATTTGTGGAGTGACAGGGGGATCTCAGCAGTTGACTGTATTGGAGGCTGAAGTGAGTCTGACTGGGAATGAGTGGGAAAAGCACCGTATTGCGACTGGCCCGGATGCTCCATGTATCCTTGGCATAGACTATCTTAGAAGAGGATATTTCAAGGACCCAAAAGGGTTCCGGTGGGCTTTTGGTATAGCTGCCTTAGAGACAGAGGGCATTAAACAATTATCTACCTTGCCTGGTCTCTCAGAGGACCCCTTTGTTGTGGGGTTGCTGAGGGTCGAAGAACAGCGAGTGCCAATCGCTACCACAACTGTGCACCGGCGGCAATATCGCACTAACCGAGACTCCCTGATTCCCATCCATAAGCTAATTCGTCAATTGGAGAACCAAGGAGTGATCAGCAAGACTCATTCACCTTTCAATAGTCCCATATGGCCAGTGCGAAAGTCTAATGGTGAGTGGAGACTAACAGTGGACTATCGTGGCCTAAACGAAGTCACGCCACCATTGAGTGCTGCAGTGCCGGACATGCTAGAACTCCAGTACGAACTTGAATCGAGGGCAGCCAAGTGGTACGCCACAATTGATATCGCTAATGCATTTTTCTCCATCCCTCTAGCAGCAGAGTGCAGGCCACAATTTGCTTTCACTTGGAGGGGAGTCCAATATACTTGGAATCGGCTGCCCCAGGGGTGGAAACACAGCCCTACCATTTGCCATGGACTGATCCAATCTGCACTGGAGCAGGGGGAAGCTCCTGAACACCTGCAGTACATCGATGACATTATTGTGTGGGGTGACACAGCAGAGGAAGTTTTCGAGAAAGGAAAGAAAATAGTCCAAATCCTTCTGAAAGCCGGTTTAGCCATAAAACAAAATAAAGTCAAAGGACCTGCACGAGAGATCCAGTTTTTAGGAATAAAATGGCAAGATGGACGTCGTCAAATCCCAATGGATGTGATCAACAAAATAACAGCTATGTCTCCACCAACTAGTAAAAAAGAAACAGAGACTTTCCTAGGTGTTGTGGGGTTTTGGAGAATGCACATTCCAAATTACAGTCTGATTGTAAACCCGCTCTACCAAGTAACCCGTAAGAAGAATGAGTTTGAATGGGGCCCTGAGCAACGACAAGCCTTTGAACAAATCAAGCAGGAAATAGTTCATGCAGTAGCCCTTGGGCCAGTTCGAACAGGACCAGATGTAAAGAATGTGCTCTACACTGCAGCCGGGGAGAACGGCCCCACCTGGAGCCTCTGGCAGAAAGAACCTGGGGAAACTCGAGGTCGGCCCCTGGGGTTTTGGAGTCAGGGATACAGAGGATCTGAGGCCCGCTATACTCCAACTGAAAAGGAGATATTGGCAGCATATGAAGGAGTTCGATCTGCTTCGGAGGTGGTCGGTACTGAAGCGCAGCTCCTCCTAGCACCCCGATTGCCAGTACTAGGCTGGATGTTCAGAGGAAGGGTCTCCTCTACACATCATGCAACTGATGCTACATGGAGCAAGTGGGTTGCACTGATTACTCAGCGGGCTCGAATAGGAAACCCCAGTCGCCCAGGAATATTGGAAGTGATTATGGACTGGCCAGAAGGCAAATACTTTGGGGTATCATCAGAGGAGGAGGTGAGTCGTGCTGAAGAAGCCCCACTGTACAACCAGTTACCAGAGAATGAGAAGAAATATGCCTTGTTCACTGACGGGTCCTGTCGTATTGTGGGGAAGCATCGGAGATGGAAGGCTGCTGTATGGAGTCCTACACGACGAGTTGCAGAAGCTGCTGAGGGAGAAGGTGAATCGAGTCAGTTTGCAGAAGTGAAGGCCATTCAGCTGGCTTTAGACATTGCTGAACGAGAAAAATGGCCGGTTCTCTATCTCTACACTGATTCATGGATGGTAGCAAATGCCCTGTGGGGATGGTTACAGCAATGGAAGCAAAACAACTGGCAGCGCAGGGGCAAACCCATCTGGGCTGCTGCATTGTGGCAAGATATTGCTGCTCGGGTAGAGAACCTGTCTGTAAAGGTACGCCACGTAGATGCTCATGTGCCCAAGAATCGGGCTACTGAAGAACATCAAAACAACCAGCAGGTGGATCAGGCTGCTAAGATTGAAGTAGCTCAGGTGGACCTGGATTGGCAGCATAAAGGTGAATTATTTATAGCCCGATGGGCCCATGACACCTCAGGCCATCAAGGTAGAGATGCAACATACAGATGGGCTCGTGATCGAGGGGTGGACCTGACCATGGACGCTGTAGCACAGGTTATTCATGACTGTGAAACATGTGCTGCAATCAAGCAAGCCAAACGGTCAAAGCCGCTTTGGTATGGAGGACGATGGCTGAAATATAAATATGGAGAGGCCTGGCAGATTGATTACATCACACTCCCTCAAACTCGCAATGGCAAGCGCCATGTACTTACAATGGTAGAAGCAACCACCGGATGGCTGGAAACATATCCTGTGCCTCATGCCACCGCTCGGAACACTATCCTGGGCCTTGAAAAGCAAGTCCTATGGCGGCATGGCACCCCAGAAAGAATAGAGTCAGACAATGGAACTCATTTCCGAAACAACCTTATAGACACTTGGGCCAAAGAGCATGGTATTGAGTGGGTGTATCACATCCCCTATCATGCACCAGCGTCCGGGAAAGTTGAACGATACAATGGACTGTTAAAGACTACATTGAAAGCAATGGGTGCTGGGACATTCAAAAATTGGGATATGCATTTGGCAAAGGCCACCTGGTTAGTCAATACTAGGGGATCTGCCAACCGAGCTGGATCTGCCCAATCAAACCTATTACGTACTGTAGATGGGGATAAAGTTCCTGTAGTGCATGTAAGAAATATGCTGGGTAAAACAGTCTGGGCTACTCCTGCCTCAGGAAAAGGCAAACCCATTCGTGGAATTGCTTTTGCTCAGGGACCTGGATACACTTGGTGGGTGATGCAAAAGAACGGAGAAGTCCGGTGTGTACCTCAAGGGGATTTAATACTGGGTGAGAATAGCCCATGAATTGAATTGTACCATGTTAACTACTATATAATACTGTATGTTATTACTACCATGACTATTATATACCCTAGATGAAAATGGTGACTAATTAGAATGTATGGAAAAGAGTGTAACCTGAGCATGACATAAATGGTATGGAATAAGGGGTGGATAGATGTCCTGGTTTCAGTTAGAACAGAGTTAATTTTCTTCCTAGTAGCTGGTAGAATGCTATGTTTTGGCTTAGGAGAAGAAGAGTGCTGATAACACCCCGACGTTTTAATTGTTGCAGAACAGTGCTTATACTAAGCCAAGGACATCTCAGCTTCTTGCTCTGTCCTGCCAATGGGCAGGCTGGGGGTGCAGCAAGAGCTGGGAGGGGACAGACCTAGGACAGGTGACCCAAACTAGCCAAAGAGGTATTCCATACCATCTGACGTCATGCCAAACAATATATAGGGGTGGCTAGCCGGGGGAGGGGGGCCGGACTGCTCGGGGTTAGGCTGGGCATCGGTCAGCGGGTGGTGAGCAATTGCATTGTGCATCACTTGTTTGTACACATTATTAATAGTAGTAATATTATCATCATTGTATTATTATTATTATTATTATTATTATTATTATTATTATTATTATTATTATTATTATTATTATTTTCCAGTCCTATTAAACTGTCTTTATCTCAACTCACGGGCTTCACTTTCCATTTCTCTCCCCCGTCCCAGAGAGGGAGGGGGGAGGGTGAGCGAACGGCTGTGTGGTGTTTAGCTGCCGGCCGGGTTAAACCACGACAGTCTTTTTGGCGCCCAACGTGGGGCACGAAAGGTTGAGATAACGGCAGATCTGATCAGAGTGTGTTAAACTAAAATTGGTATAAGTATTAGACCTGCTTAATAGTCACTTGTCATAATGCTGATTGCTTTAATCTCGAGTCTGCTGCGCCTGTTTTCCAAATTGAGTATTATAGCACATTATTTTCCGTATGTGCTCTCTGTCATGTTGTTTATCCTCTCCGGGCCCTGGTTTCAGATCATTGTGGTACTGTGTGTTGTAACAGTGGCTTATGAGACGATGAAATACCTGGTCATGACTCTAACTTGGTATTTGTATTCAGTAACATCGTCGACTCTATACTTTGGAAACTGTATCTTGGAAACTATTAGCAATTATACCTGTTGCCTTTTTTCATTAGGGAGTCAATCTGTGGAGGGGAAAGGGGAAGATATTTTTTCTTACTCGATCACTCTCCCTTTCTCCTTCACCACCCCCTTATCCTCCTTGGTCACTCTCCCGTTCTCCTTCACCACCCTCTTATCCTCCGAGCTTGTTACAATAGCTCTCCAGGATATTGAATATCCTTGGGATACTCAGACCAGCATGGTCTTGTTGTTATGCCTCCTGAATGTGCTTCAGGTTTTGCTTAAAGTTAAACAACTACTTAGGAAGCTCATCCGGAGATCTGCCCGGAGGCAGTATAGTTGTGGGTGGCAGGGAGTATGGGAGGATATGGGCAGGCATCTAGAGCAGTTGGCACCCCCAGTGTTTTGGAAATTCACCCCTGAACAACTGCAAAATCCTAAAAAACTGGCAGAATGTTTGAAAAAAAGGTGTCATGACTCTGGCAGTTCCAAAGTAACACAAATCATTGTAACGTGCTGGGGCCTGGCTCATGCCTATCGAGCTGCCATTGATACTGCTATCAACTTAGTGACAGACTCTGCGGCTACTCCAAGTCCTGTGACAGATCCGATGGCCACTGCAACCCCTACGGTGGACTCTGCAGCCGCTCCAGTTCCTGCTCCTGCAGACACTCCAGCACTATCATCATATGCCAGTTCCTGTAGCTGCTCCAGCTCCGGTTCCTGCAGCTGCTCCAGTTCCAGCTCCTGCAGCCGCTCCAGTTCCAGCTCCTGCAGCCGCTCCAGTTCCAGTTCCTGCAGACACTCCAGCTCCTGCAGCCGCTCCAGTTCCAGCTCCTGCAGCCGCTCCAGTTCCAGTTCCTGCAGCTGCTCCAGCTCCTGCAGCTGCTCCAGCTCCTGTGGCTGGGTCAGAGAAACGAGCTGTAGCAGTGCAAGTTGACCCTGCAGAGGGTATTCCAACCCCTGTGTCAGACCCTGTAACGGGGTCAGAGAAACGAGCTGTAGCAGTACAAGTTGACCCTACAGAGGGTATTCCAATCCCTGTGGCAGACCCTGTAACGGGGTCAGAGAAACGAGCTGTAGCAGTGCAAGCTGCCCCTGTAGAGAAGGTGAAAAAATGGTATAGAGATTCAAGTCGTTTAGAATGCAGAGAGTCTTCTGCCAAATCTAAGTATAGAGACGACGATGCTGGGCCATCAGGGATTCAGGAGGAGGAAGATGAGGATGCCGAAAAATCAACAGTAACTACCCAAAACCTATACGAGCGTGAGCTACGAGATGTGCAAAAAGATTTTGGTCGCTGTATAGGTGAGCAGCTTGTCACCTGGCTGCTTCGGTGCTGGGACACTGGAGCCAATTGTGTGGAATTAGACGGCAGGGAAGCCAGACGGCTGGGATCCCTTGCTAGAGACGCAGGCATTGACAAAGCAATTGCAGACGAGGCACAATCTCACAGCCTCTGGAGGCGTCTCCTCTCAGCTGTGAGGGAAAGGTATCCCTTCAAGGAAGAGCTTTTATGTCTACCAGGCAAGTGGACCACTATGGAGAAGGGAATCCAGTACCTGAGGGAATTAGCCGTACGGGAAGTGATTTATGAGGATCCAGACCTCAGACAAACATCCAAAGATCCAGATGAAGTCAGGTGTACACGACCCATGTGGCGGAAGTTTGTACGGAGTGCACCATCATCATATGCCAGCTCATTAGCAATAATGGCCTGGAAAGAGGATGAGGAACCCACAGTGGATGAAGTGGCTAAACAACTTCGGCAGTACGAAGAAAGTCTCTCCTCTTCCTTACAGGCCTGCGTCTCAGCTGTGGAGAAACTTTCTGAAGAGTTCCACCAGCTTAAAGAGAATCTATCTTCCTCCCCACCTGAACAAACCAGTGTCCACCGACCAAAAGAGAACACTTGGGAGAAACTTTCTGAAAAGGTTCACCAACTTGAAGAGAGATTATTCTCCTCCGCACCTGTACAAAGCAGTGTCTCAGCTATCAGGGGTAGGCGTTCATCCACACAAAGACGATATGGTGGGTACTCACCCCGTGCCACCCTGTGGTTTTACTTACGAGACCATGGAGAGGACATGAGAAAATGGGATGGAAAATCTACCGCGACCCTAGAGGCACGGGTACGTGAGTTGCAAAAGAAAACAATCGGGAAAAAGGGATTCTCTGAAAAGTTTGCTGCTCCAACTTCCAGCAGACAGTCCTTCAAACACAGAAATGAAGAAGATTCTGACCAGGATTAGGGGGGCCCTGCCTCCAGCCAGGGGGAGGAAAGGGACAATCGAGTTTATTGGACTGTGTGGATTCGATGGCCTGGCACGTCAGACGCACAGAAGTATAAGGCTTTAGTAGACACCGGTGCACAATGTACTCTAATGCCATCGAGCTATAAAGGGCCAGAGCCCATCTGTATTTGTGGAGTGACAGGGGGATCTCAGCAGTTGACTGTATTGGAGGCTGAAGTGAGTCTGACTGGGAATGAGTGGGAAAAGCACCGTATTGCGACTGGCCCGGATGCTCCATGTATCCTTGGCATAGACTATCTTAGAAGAGGATATTTCAAGGACCCAAAAGGGTTCCGGTGGGCTTTTGGTATAGCTGCCTTAGAGACAGAGGGCATTAAACAATTATCTACCTTGCCTGGTCTCTCAGAGGACCCCTCTGTTGTGGGGTTGCTGAGGGTCGAAGAACAGCGAGTGCCAATCGCTACCACAACTGTGCACCGGCGGCAATATCGCACTAACCGAGACTCCCTGATTCCCATCCATAAGCTAATTCGTCAATTGGAGAACCAAGGAGTGATCAGCAAGACTCATTCACCTTTCAATAGTCCCATATGGCCAGTGCGAAAGTCTAATGGTGAGTGGAGACTAACAGTGGACTATCGTGGCCTAAACGAAGTCACGCCACCATTGAGTGCTGCAGTGCCGGACATGCTAGAACTCCAGTACGAACTTGAATCGAGGGCAGCCAAGTGGTACGCCACAATTGATATCGCTAATGCATTTTTCTCCATCCCTCTAGCAGCAGAGTGCAGGCCACAATTTGCTTTCACTTGGAGGGGAGTCCAATATACTTGGAATCGGCTGCCCCAGGGGTGGAAACACAGCCCTACCATTTGCCATGGACTGATCCAATCTGCACTGGAGCAGGGGGAAGCTCCTGAACACCTGCAGTACATCGATGACATTATTGTGTGGGGTGACACAGCAGAGGAAGTTTTCGAGAAAGGAAAGAAAATAGTCCAAATCCTTCTGAAAGCCGGTTTAGCCATAAAACAAAATAAAGTCAAAGGACCTGCACGAGAGATCCAGTTTTTAGGAATAAAATGGCAAGATGGACGTCGTCAAATCCCAATGGATGTGATCAACAAAATAACAGCTATGTCTCCACCAACTAGTAAAAAAGAAACAGAGACTTTCCTAGGTGTTGTGGGGTTTTGGAGAATGCACATTCCAAATTACAGTCTGATTGTAAACCCGCTCTACCAAGTAACCCGTAAGAAGAATGAGTTTGAATGGGGCCCTGAGCAACGACAAGCCTTTGAACAAATCAAGCAGGAAATAGTTCATGCAGTAGCCCTTGGGCCAGTTCGAACAGGACCAGATGTAAAGAATGTGCTCTACACTGCAGCCGGGGAGAACGGCCCCACCTGGAGCCTCTGGCAGAAAGAACCTGGGGAAACTCGAGGTCGGCCCCTGGGGTTTTGGAGTCAGGGATACAGAGGATCTGAGGCCCGCTATACTCCAACTGAAAAGGAGATATTGGCAGCATATGAAGGAGTTCGATCTGCTTCGGAGGTGGTCGGTACTGAAGCGCAGCTCCTCCTAGCACCCCGATTGCCAGTACTAGGCTGGATGTTCAGAGGAAGGGTCTCCTCTACACATCATGCAACTGATGCTACATGGAGCAAGTGGGTTGCACTGATTACTCAGCGGGCTCGAATAGGAAACCCCAGTCGCCCAGGAATATTGGAAGTGATTATGGACTGGCCAGAAGGCAAATACTTTGGGGTATCATCAGAGGAGGAGGTGAGTCGTGCTGAAGAAGCCCCACTGTACAACCAGTTACCAGAGAATGAGAAGAAATATGCCTTGTTCACTGACGGGTCCTGTCGTATTGTGGGGAAGCATCGGAGATGGAAGGCTGCTGTATGGAGTCCTACACGACGAGTTGCAGAAGCTGCTGAGGGAGAAGGTGAATCGAGTCAGTTTGCAGAAGTGAAGGCCATTCAGCTGGCTTTAGACATTGCTGAACGAGAAAAATGGCCGGTTCTCTATCTCTACACTGATTCATGGATGGTAGCAAATGCCCTGTGGGGATGGTTACAGCAATGGAAGCAAAACAACTGGCAGCGCAGGGGCAAACCCATCTGGGCTGCTGCATTGTGGCAAGATATTGCTGCTCGGGTAGAGAACCTGTCTGTAAAGGTACGCCACGTAGATGCTCATGTGCCCAAGAATCGGGCTACTGAAGAACATCAAAACAACCAGCAGGTGGATCAGGCTGCTAAGATTGAAGTAGCTCAGGTGGACCTGGATTGGCAGCATAAAGGTGAATTATTTATAGCCCGATGGGCCCATGACACCTCAGGCCATCAAGGTAGAGATGCAACATACAGATGGGCTCGTGATCGAGGGGTGGACCTGACCATGGACGCTGTAGCACAGGTTATTCATGACTGTGAAACATGTGCTGCAATCAAGCAAGCCAAACGGTCAAAGCCGCTTTGGTATGGAGGACGATGGCTGAAATATAAATATGGAGAGGCCTGGCAGATTGATTACATCACACTCCCTCAAACTCGCAATGGCAAGCGCCATGTACTTACAATGGTAGAAGCAACCACCGGATGGCTGGAAACATATCCTGTGCCTCATGCCACCGCTCGGAACACTATCCTGGGCCTTGAAAAGCAAGTCCTATGGCGGCATGGCACCCCAGAAAGAATAGAGTCAGACAATGGAACTCATTTCCGAAACAACCTTATAGACACTTGGGCCAAAGAGCATGGTATTGAGTGGGTGTATCACATCCCCTATCATGCACCAGCGTCCGGGAAAGTTGAACGATACAATGGACTGTTAAAGACTACATTGAAAGCAATGGGTGCTGGGACATTCAAAAATTGGGATATGCATTTGGCAAAGGCCACCTGGTTAGTCAATACTAGGGGATCTGCCAACCGAGCTGGATCTGCCCAATCAAACCTATTACGTACTGTAGATGGGGATAAAGTTCCTGTAGTGCATGTAAGAAATATGCTGGGTAAAACAGTCTGGGCTACTCCTGCCTCAGGAAAAGGCAAACCCATTCGTGGAATTGCTTTTGCTCAGGGACCTGGATACACTTGGTGGGTGATGCAAAAGAACGGAGAAGTCCGGTGTGTACCTCAAGGGGATTTAATACTGGGTGAGAATAGCCCATGAATTGAATTGTACCATGTTAACTACTATATAATACTGTATGTTATTACTACCATGACTATTATATACCCTAGATGAAAATGGTGACTAATTAGAATGTATGGAAAAGAGTGTAACCTGAGCATGACATAAATGGTATGGAATAAGGGGTGGATAGATGTCCTGGTTTCAGTTAGAACAGAGTTAATTTTCTTCCTAGTAGCTGGTAGAATGCTATGTTTTGGCTTAGGAGAAGAAGAGTGCTGATAACACCCCGACGTTTTAATTGTTGCAGAACAGTGCTTATACTAAGCCAAGGACATCTCAGCTTCTTGCTCTGTCCTGCCAATGGGCAGGCTGGGGGTGCAGCAAGAGCTGGGAGGGGACAGACCTAGGACAGGTGACCCAAACTAGCCAAAGAGGTATTCCATACCATCTGACGTCATGCCAAACAATATATAGGGGTGGCTAGCCGGGGGAGGGGGGCCGGACTGCTCGGGGTTAGGCTGGGCATCGGTCAGCGGGTGGTGAGCAATTGCATTGTGCATCACTTGTTTGTACACATTATTAATAGTAGTAATATTATCATCATTGTATTATTATTATTATTATTATTATTATTTTCCAGTCCTATTAAACTGTCTTTATCTCAACTCACGGGCTTCACTTTCCATTTCTCTCCCCCGTCCCAGAGAGGGAGGGGGGAGGGTGAGCGAACGGCTGTGTGGTGTTTAGCTGCCGGCCGGGTTAAACCACGACAGTCTTTTTGGCGCCCAACGTGGGGCACGAAAGGTTGAGATAACGGCAGATCTGATCAGAGTGTGTTAAACTAAAATTGGTATAAGTATTAGACCTGCTTAATAGTCACTTGTCATAATGCTGATTGCTTTAATCTCGAGTCTGCTGCGCCTGTTTTCCAAATTGAGTATTATAGCACATTATTTTCCGTATGTGCTCTCTGTCATGTTGTTTATCCTCTCCGGGCCCTGGTTTCAGATCATTGTGGTACTGTGTGTTGTAACAGTGGCTTATGAGACGATGAAATACCTGGTCATGACTCTAACTTGGTATTTGTATTCAGTAACATCGTCGACTCTATACTTTGGAAACTGTATCTTGGAAACTATTAGCAATTATACCTGTTGCCTTTTTTCATTAGGGAGTCAATCTGTGGAGGGGAAAGGGGAAGATATTTTTTCTTACTCGATCACTCTCCCTTTCTCCTTCACCACCCCCTTATCCTCCTTGGTCACTCTCCCGTTCTCCTTCACCACCCTCTTATCCTCCGAGCTTGTTACAATAGCTCTCCAGGATATTGAATATCCTTGGGATACTCAGACCAGCATGGTCTTGTTGTTATGCCTCCTGAATGTGCTTCAGGTTTTGCTTAAAGTTAAACAACTACTTAGGAAGCTCATCCGGAGATCTGCCCGGAGGCAGTATAGTTGTGGGTGGCAGGGAGTATGGGAGGATATGGGCAGGCATCTAGAGCAGTTGGCACCCCCAGTGTTTTGGAAATTCACCCCTGAACAACTGCAAAATCCTAAAAAACTGGCAGAATGTTTGAAAAAAAGGTGTCATGACTCTGGCAGTTCCAAAGTAACACAAATCATTGTAACGTGCTGGGGCCTGGCTCATGCCTATCGAGCTGCCATTGATACTGCTATCAACTTAGTGACAGACTCTGCGGCTACTCCAAGTCCTGTGACAGATCCGATGGCCACTGCAACCCCTACGGTGGACTCTGCAGCCGCTCCAGTTCCTGCTCCTGCAGACACTCCAGCACTATCATCATATGCCAGTTCCTGTAGCTGCTCCAGCTCCGGTTCCTGCAGCTGCTCCAGTTCCAGCTCCTGCAGCCGCTCCAGTTCCAGCTCCTGCAGCCGCTCCAGTTCCAGTTCCTGCAGACACTCCAGCTCCTGCAGCCGCTCCAGTTCCAGCTCCTGCAGCCGCTCCAGTTCCAGTTCCTGCAGCTGCTCCAGCTCCTGCAGCTGCTCCAGCTCCTGTGGCTGGGTCAGAGAAACGAGCTGTAGCAGTGCAAGTTGACCCTGCAGAGGGTATTCCAACCCCTGTGTCAGACCCTGTAACGGGGTCAGAGAAACGAGCTGTAGCAGTACAAGTTGACCCTACAGAGGGTATTCCAATCCCTGTGGCAGACCCTGTAACGGGGTCAGAGAAACGAGCTGTAGCAGTGCAAGCTGCCCCTGTAGAGAAGGTGAAAAAATGGTATAGAGATTCAAGTCGTTTAGAACGCAGAGAGTCTTCTGCCAAATCTAAGTATAGAGACGACGATGCTGGGCCATCAGGGATTCAGGAGGAGGAAGATGAGGATGCCGAAAAATCAACAGTAACTACCCAAAACCTATACGAGCGTGAGCTACGAGATGTGCAAAAAGATTTTGGTCGCTGTATAGGTGAGCAGCTTGTCACCTGGCTGCTTCGGTGCTGGGACACTGGAGCCAATTGTGTGGAATTAGACGGCAGGGAAGCCAGACGGCTGGGATCCCTTGCTAGAGACGCAGGCATTGACAAAGCAATTGCAGACGAGGCACAATCTCACAGCCTCTGGAGGCGTCTCCTCTCAGCTGTGAGGGAAAGGTATCCCTTCAAGGAAGAGCTTTTATGTCTACCAGGCAAGTGGACCACTATGGAGAAGGGAATCCAGTACCTGAGGGAATTAGCCGTACGGGAAGTGATTTATGAGGATCCAGACCTCAGACAAACATCCAAAGATCCAGATGAAGTCAGGTGTACACGACCCATGTGGCGGAAGTTTGTACGGAGTGCACCATCATCATATGCCAGCTCATTAGCAATAATGGCCTGGAAAGAGGATGAGGAACCCACAGTGGATGAAGTGGCTAAACAACTTCGGCAGTACGAAGAAAGTCTCTCCTCTTCCTTACAGGCCTGCGTCTCAGCTGTGGAGAAACTTTCTGAAGAGTTCCACCAGCTTAAAGAGAATCTATCTTCCTCCCCACCTGAACAAACCAGTGTCCACCGACCAAAAGAGAACACTTGGGAGAAACTTTCTGAAAAGGTTCACCAACTTGAAGAGAGATTATTCTCCTCCGCACCTGTACAAAGCAGTGTCTCAGCTATCAGGGGTAGGCGTTCATCCACACAAAGACGATATGGTGGGTACTCACCCCGTGCCACCCTGTGGTTTTACTTACGAGACCATGGAGAGGACATGAGAAAATGGGATGGAAAATCTACCGCGACCCTAGAGGCACGGGTACGTGAGTTGCAAAAGAAAACAATCGGGAAAAAGGGATTCTCTGAAAAGTTTGCTGCTCCAACTTCCAGCAGACAGTCCTTCAAACACAGAAATGAAGAAGATTCTGACCAGGATTAGGGGGGCCCTGCCTCCAGCCAGGGGGAGGAAAGGGACAATCGAGCTTATTGGACTGTGTGGATTCGATGGCCTGGCACGTCAGACGCACAGAAGTATAAGGCTTTAGTAGACACCGGTGCACAATGTACTCTAATGCCATCGAGCTATAAAGGGCCAGAGCCCATCTGTATTTGTGGAGTGACAGGGGGATCTCAGCAGTTGACTGTATTGGAGGCTGAAGTGAGTCTGACTGGGAATGAGTGGGAAAAGCACCGTATTGCGACTGGCCCGGATGCTCCATGTATCCTTGGCATAGACTATCTTAGAAGAGGATATTTCAAGGACCCAAAAGGGTTCCGGTGGGCTTTTGGTATAGCTGCCTTAGAGACAGAGGGCATTAAACAATTATCTACCTTGCCTGGTCTCTCAGAGGACCCCTCTGTTGTGGGGTTGCTGAGGGTCGAAGAACAGCGAGTGCCAATCGCTACCACAACTGTGCACCGGCGGCAATATCGCACTAACCGAGACTCCCTGATTCCCATCCATAAGCTAATTCGTCAATTGGAGAACCAAGGAGTGATCAGCAAGACTCATTCACCTTTCAATAGTCCCATATGGCCAGTGCGAAAGTCTAATGGTGAGTGGAGACTAACAGTGGACTATCGTGGCCTAAACGAAGTCACGCCACCATTGAGTGCTGCAGTGCCGGACATGCTAGAACTCCAGTACGAACTTGAATCGAGGGCAGCCAAGTGGTACGCCACAATTGATATCGCTAATGCATTTTTCTCCATCCCTCTAGCAGCAGAGTGCAGGCCACAATTTGCTTTCACTTGGAGGGGAGTCCAATATACTTGGAATCGGCTGCCCCAGGGGTGGAAACACAGCCCTACCATTTGCCATGGACTGATCCAATCTGCACTGGAGCAGGGGGAAGCTCCTGAACACCTGCAGTACATCGATGACATTATTGTGTGGGGTGACACAGCAGAGGAAGTTTTCGAGAAAGGAAAGAAAATAGTCCAAATCCTTCTGAAAGCCGGTTTAGCCATAAAACAAAATAAAGTCAAAGGACCTGCACGAGAGATCCAGTTTTTAGGAATAAAATGGCAAGATGGACGTCGTCAAATCCCAATGGATGTGATCAACAAAATAACAGCTATGTCTCCACCAACTAGTAAAAAAGAAACAGAGACTTTCCTAGGTGTTGTGGGGTTTTGGAGAATGCACATTCCAAATTACAGTCTGATTGTAAACCCGCTCTACCAAGTAACCCGTAAGAAGAATGAGTTTGAATGGGGCCCTGAGCAACGACAAGCCTTTGAACAAATCAAGCAGGAAATAGTTCATGCAGTAGCCCTTGGGCCAGTTCGAACAGGACCAGATGTAAAGAATGTGCTCTACACTGCAGCCGGGGAGAACGGCCCCACCTGGAGCCTCTGGCAGAAAGAACCTGGGGAAACTCGAGGTCGGCCCCTGGGGTTTTGGAGTCAGGGATACAGAGGATCTGAGGCCCGCTATACTCCAACTGAAAAGGAGATATTGGCAGCATATGAAGGAGTTCGATCTGCTTCGGAGGTGGTCGGTACTGAAGCGCAGCTCCTCCTAGCACCCCGATTGCCAGTACTAGGCTGGATGTTCAGAGGAAGGGTCTCCTCTACACATCATGCAACTGATGCTACATGGAGCAAGTGGGTTGCACTGATTACTCAGCGGGCTCGAATAGGAAACCCCAGTCGCCCAGGAATATTGGAAGTGATTATGGACTGGCCAGAAGGCAAATACTTTGGGGTATCATCAGAGGAGGAGGTGAGTCGTGCTGAAGAAGCCCCACTGTACAACCAGTTACCAGAGAATGAGAAGAAATATGCCTTGTTCACTGACGGGTCCTGTCGTATTGTGGGGAAGCATCGGAGATGGAAGGCTGCTGTATGGAGTCCTACACGACGAGTTGCAGAAGCTGCTGAGGGAGAAGGTGAATCGAGTCAGTTTGCAGAAGTGAAGGCCATTCAGCTGGCTTTAGACATTGCTGAACGAGAAAAATGGCCGGTTCTCTATCTCTACACTGATTCATGGATGGTAGCAAATGCCCTGTGGGGATGGTTACAGCAATGGAAGCAAAACAACTGGCAGCGCAGGGGCAAACCCATCTGGGCTGCTGCATTGTGGCAAGATATTGCTGCTCGGGTAGAGAACCTGTCTGTAAAGGTACGCCACGTAGATGCTCATGTGCCCAAGAATCGGGCTACTGAAGAACATCAAAACAACCAGCAGGTGGATCAGGCTGCTAAGATTGAAGTAGCTCAGGTGGACCTGGATTGGCAGCATAAAGGTGAATTATTTATAGCCCGATGGGCCCATGACACCTCAGGCCATCAAGGTAGAGATGCAACATACAGATGGGCTCGTGATCGAGGGGTGGACCTGACCATGGACGCTGTAGCACAGGTTATTCATGACTGTGAAACATGTGCTGCAATCAAGCAAGCCAAACGGTCAAAGCCGCTTTGGTATGGAGGACGATGGCTGAAATATAAATATGGAGAGGCCTGGCAGATTGATTACATCACACTCCCTCAAACTCGCAATGGCAAGCGCCATGTACTTACAATGGTAGAAGCAACCACCGGATGGCTGGAAACATATCCTGTGCCTCATGCCACCGCTCGGAACACTATCCTGGGCCTTGAAAAGCAAGTCCTATGGCGGCATGGCACCCCAGAAAGAATAGAGTCAGACAATGGAACTCATTTCCGAAACAACCTTATAGACACTTGGGCCAAAGAGCATGGTATTGAGTGGGTGTATCACATCCCCTATCATGCACCAGCGTCCGGGAAAGTTGAACGATACAATGGACTGTTAAAGACTACATTGAAAGCAATGGGTGCTGGGACATTCAAAAATTGGGATATGCATTTGGCAAAGGCCACCTGGTTAGTCAATACTAGGGGATCTGCCAACCGAGCTGGATCTGCCCAATCAAACCTATTACGTACTGTAGATGGGGATAAAGTTCCTGTAGTGCATGTAAGAAATATGCTGGGTAAAACAGTCTGGGCTACTCCTGCCTCAGGAAAAGGCAAACCCATTCGTGGAATTGCTTTTGCTCAGGGACCTGGATACACTTGGTGGGTGATGCAAAAGAACGGAGAAGTCCGGTGTGTACCTCAAGGGGATTTAATACTGGGTGAGAATAGCCCATGAATTGAATTGTACCATGTTAACTACTATATAATACTGTATGTTATTACTACCATGACTATTATATACCCTAGATGAAAATGGTGACTAATTAGAATGTATGGAAAAGAGTGTAACCTGAGCATGACATAAATGGTATGGAATAAGGGGTGGATAGATGTCCTGGTTTCAGTTAGAACAGAGTTAATTTTCTTCCTAGTAGCTGGTAGAATGCTATGTTTTGGCTTAGGAGAAGAAGAGTGCTGATAACACCCCGACGTTTTAATTGTTGCAGAACAGTGCTTATACTAAGCCAAGGACATCTCAGCTTCTTGCTCTGTCCTGCCAATGGGCAGGCTGGGGGTGCAGCAAGAGCTGGGAGGGGACAGACCTAGGACAGGTGACCCAAACTAGCCAAAGAGGTATTCCATACCATCTGACGTCATGCCAAACAATATATAGGGGTGGCTAGCCGGGGGAGGGGGGCCGGACTGCTCGGGGTTAGGCTGGGCATCGGTCAGCGGGTGGTGAGCAATTGCATTGTGCATCACTTGTTTGTACACATTATTAATAGTAGTAATATTATCATCATTGTATTATTATTATTATTATTATTATTATTTTCCAGTCCTATTAAACTGTCTTTATCTCAACTCACGGGCTTCACTTTCCATTTCTCTCCCCCGTCCCAGAGAGGGAGGGGGGAGGGTGAGCGAACGGCTGTGTGGTGTTTAGCTGCCGGCCGGGTTAAACCACGACAGTCTTTTTGGCGCCCAACGTGGGGCACGAAAGGTTGAGATAACGGCAGATCTGATCAGAGTGTGTTAAACTAAAATTGGTATAAGTATTAGACCTGCTTAATAGTCACTTGTCATAATGCTGATTGCTTTAATCTCGAGTCTGCTGCGCCTGTTTTCCAAATTGAGTATTATAGCACATTATTTTCCGTATGTGCTCTCTGTCATGTTGTTTATCCTCTCCGGGCCCTGGTTTCAGATCATTGTGGTACTGTGTGTTGTAACAGTGGCTTATGAGACGATGAAATACCTGGTCATGACTCTAACTTGGTATTTGTATTCAGTAACATCGTCGACTCTATACTTTGGAAACTGTATCTTGGAAACTATTAGCAATTATACCTGTTGCCTTTTTTCATTAGGGAGTCAATCTGTGGAGGGGAAAGGGGAAGATATTTTTTCTTACTCGATCACTCTCCCTTTCTCCTTCACCACCCCCTTATCCTCCTTGGTCACTCTCCCGTTCTCCTTCACCACCCTCTTATCCTCCGAGCTTGTTACAATAGCTCTCCAGGATATTGAATATCCTTGGGATACTCAGACCAGCATGGTCTTGTTGTTATGCCTCCTGAATGTGCTTCAGGTTTTGCTTAAAGTTAAACAACTACTTAGGAAGCTCATCCGGAGATCTGCCCGGAGGCAGTATAGTTGTGGGTGGCAGGGAGTATGGGAGGATATGGGCAGGCATCTAGAGCAGTTGGCACCCCCAGTGTTTTGGAAATTCACCCCTGAACAACTGCAAAATCCTAAAAAACTGGCAGAATGTTTGAAAAAAAGGTGTCATGACTCTGGCAGTTCCAAAGTAACACAAATCATTGTAACGTGCTGGGGCCTGGCTCATGCCTATCGAGCTGCCATTGATACTGCTATCAACTTAGTGACAGACTCTGCGGCTACTCCAAGTCCTGTGACAGATCCGATGGCCACTGCAACCCCTACGGTGGACTCTGCAGCCGCTCCAGTTCCTGCTCCTGCAGACACTCCAGCACTATCATCATATGCCAGTTCCTGTAGCTGCTCCAGCTCCGGTTCCTGCAGCTGCTCCAGTTCCAGCTCCTGCAGCCGCTCCAGTTCCAGCTCCTGCAGCCGCTCCAGTTCCAGTTCCTGCAGACACTCCAGCTCCTGCAGCCGCTCCAGTTCCAGCTCCTGCAGCCGCTCCAGTTCCAGTTCCTGCAGCTGCTCCAGCTCCTGCAGCTGCTCCAGCTCCTGTGGCTGGGTCAGAGAAACGAGCTGTAGCAGTGCAAGTTGACCCTGCAGAGGGTATTCCAACCCCTGTGTCAGACCCTGTAACGGGGTCAGAGAAACGAGCTGTAGCAGTACAAGTTGACCCTACAGAGGGTATTCCAATCCCTGTGGCAGACCCTGTAACGGGGTCAGAGAAACGAGCTGTAGCAGTGCAAGCTGCCCCTGTAGAGAAGGTGAAAAAATGGTATAGAGATTCAAGTCGTTTAGAACGCAGAGAGTCTTCTGCCAAATCTAAGTATAGAGACGACGATGCTGGGCCATCAGGGATTCAGGAGGAGGAAGATGAGGATGCCGAAAAATCAACAGTAACTACCCAAAACCTATACGAGCGTGAGCTACGAGATGTGCAAAAAGATTTTGGTCGCTGTATAGGTGAGCAGCTTGTCACCTGGCTGCTTCGGTGCTGGGACACTGGAGCCAATTGTGTGGAATTAGACGGCAGGGAAGCCAGACGGCTGGGATCCCTTGCTAGAGACGCAGGCATTGACAAAGCAATTGCAGACGAGGCACAATCTCACAGCCTCTGGAGGCGTCTCCTCTCAGCTGTGAGGGAAAGGTATCCCTTCAAGGAAGAGCTTTTATGTCTACCAGGCAAGTGGACCACTATGGAGAAGGGAATCCAGTACCTGAGGGAATTAGCCGTACGGGAAGTGATTTATGAGGATCCAGACCTCAGACAAACATCCAAAGATCCAGATGAAGTCAGGTGTACACGACCCATGTGGCGGAAGTTTGTACGGAGTGCACCATCATCATATGCCAGCTCATTAGCAATAATGGCCTGGAAAGAGGATGAGGAACCCACAGTGGATGAAGTGGCTAAACAACTTCGGCAGTACGAAGAAAGTCTCTCCTCTTCCTTACAGGCCTGCGTCTCAGCTGTGGAGAAACTTTCTGAAGAGTTCCACCAGCTTAAAGAGAATCTATCTTCCTCCCCACCTGAACAAACCAGTGTCCACCGACCAAAAGAGAACACTTGGGAGAAACTTTCTGAAAAGGTTCACCAACTTGAAGAGAGATTATTCTCCTCCGCACCTGTACAAAGCAGTGTCTCAGCTATCAGGGGTAGGCGTTCATCCACACAAAGACGATATGGTGGGTACTCACCCCGTGCCACCCTGTGGTTTTACTTACGAGACCATGGAGAGGACATGAGAAAATGGGATGGAAAATCTACCGCGACCCTAGAGGCACGGGTACGTGAGTTGCAAAAGAAAACAATCGGGAAAAAGGGATTCTCTGAAAAGTTTGCTGCTCCAACTTCCAGCAGACAGTCCTTCAAACACAGAAATGAAGAAGATTCTGACCAGGATTAGGGGGGCCCTGCCTCCAGCCAGGGGGAGGAAAGGGACAATCGAGCTTATTGGACTGTGTGGATTCGATGGCCTGGCACGTCAGACGCACAGAAGTATAAGGCTTTAGTAGACACCGGTGCACAATGTACTCTAATGCCATCGAGCTATAAAGGGCCAGAGCCCATCTGTATTTGTGGAGTGACAGGGGGATCTCAGCAGTTGACTGTATTGGAGGCTGAAGTGAGTCTGACTGGGAATGAGTGGGAAAAGCACCGTATTGCGACTGGCCCGGATGCTCCATGTATCCTTGGCATAGACTATCTTAGAAGAGGATATTTCAAGGACCCAAAAGGGTTCCGGTGGGCTTTTGGTATAGCTGCCTTAGAGACAGAGGGCATTAAACAATTATCTACCTTGCCTGGTCTCTCAGAGGACCCCTCTGTTGTGGGGTTGCTGAGGGTCGAAGAACAGCGAGTGCCAATCGCTACCACAACTGTGCACCGGCGGCAATATCGCACTAACCGAGACTCCCTGATTCCCATCCATAAGCTAATTCGTCAATTGGAGAACCAAGGAGTGATCAGCAAGACTCATTCACCTTTCAATAGTCCCATATGGCCAGTGCGAAAGTCTAATGGTGAGTGGAGACTAACAGTGGACTATCGTGGCCTAAACGAAGTCACGCCACCATTGAGTGCTGCAGTGCCGGACATGCTAGAACTCCAGTACGAACTTGAATCGAGGGCAGCCAAGTGGTACGCCACAATTGATATCGCTAATGCATTTTTCTCCATCCCTCTAGCAGCAGAGTGCAGGCCACAATTTGCTTTCACTTGGAGGGGAGTCCAATATACTTGGAATCGGCTGCCCCAGGGGTGGAAACACAGCCCTACCATTTGCCATGGACTGATCCAATCTGCACTGGAGCAGGGGGAAGCTCCTGAACACCTGCAGTACATCGATGACATTATTGTGTGGGGTGACACAGCAGAGGAAGTTTTCGAGAAAGGAAAGAAAATAGTCCAAATCCTTCTGAAAGCCGGTTTAGCCATAAAACAAAATAAAGTCAAAGGACCTGCACGAGAGATCCAGTTTTTAGGAATAAAATGGCAAGATGGACGTCGTCAAATCCCAATGGATGTGATCAACAAAATAACAGCTATGTCTCCACCAACTAGTAAAAAAGAAACAGAGACTTTCCTAGGTGTTGTGGGGTTTTGGAGAATGCACATTCCAAATTACAGTCTGATTGTAAACCCGCTCTACCAAGTAACCCGTAAGAAGAATGAGTTTGAATGGGGCCCTGAGCAACGACAAGCCTTTGAACAAATCAAGCAGGAAATAGTTCATGCAGTAGCCCTTGGGCCAGTTCGAACAGGACCAGATGTAAAGAATGTGCTCTACACTGCAGCCGGGGAGAACGGCCCCACCTGGAGCCTCTGGCAGAAAGAACCTGGGGAAACTCGAGGTCGGCCCCTGGGGTTTTGGAGTCAGGGATACAGAGGATCTGAGGCCCGCTATACTCCAACTGAAAAGGAGATATTGGCAGCATATGAAGGAGTTCGATCTGCTTCGGAGGTGGTCGGTACTGAAGCGCAGCTCCTCCTAGCACCCCGATTGCCAGTACTAGGCTGGATGTTCAGAGGAAGGGTCTCCTCTACACATCATGCAACTGATGCTACATGGAGCAAGTGGGTTGCACTGATTACTCAGCGGGCTCGAATAGGAAACCCCAGTCGCCCAGGAATATTGGAAGTGATTATGGACTGGCCAGAAGGCAAATACTTTGGGGTATCATCAGAGGAGGAGGTGAGTCGTGCTGAAGAAGCCCCACTGTACAACCAGTTACCAGAGAATGAGAAGAAATATGCCTTGTTCACTGACGGGTCCTGTCGTATTGTGGGGAAGCATCGGAGATGGAAGGCTGCTGTATGGAGTCCTACACGACGAGTTGCAGAAGCTGCTGAGGGAGAAGGTGAATCGAGTCAGTTTGCAGAAGTGAAGGCCATTCAGCTGGCTTTAGACATTGCTGAACGAGAAAAATGGCCGGTTCTCTATCTCTACACTGATTCATGGATGGTAGCAAATGCCCTGTGGGGATGGTTACAGCAATGGAAGCAAAACAACTGGCAGCGCAGGGGCAAACCCATCTGGGCTGCTGCATTGTGGCAAGATATTGCTGCTCGGGTAGAGAACCTGTCTGTAAAGGTACGCCACGTAGATGCTCATGTGCCCAAGAATCGGGCTACTGAAGAACATCAAAACAACCAGCAGGTGGATCAGGCTGCTAAGATTGAAGTAGCTCAGGTGGACCTGGATTGGCAGCATAAAGGTGAATTATTTATAGCCCGATGGGCCCATGACACCTCAGGCCATCAAGGTAGAGATGCAACATACAGATGGGCTCGTGATCGAGGGGTGGACCTGACCATGGACGCTGTAGCACAGGTTATTCATGACTGTGAAACATGTGCTGCAATCAAGCAAGCCAAACGGTCAAAGCCGCTTTGGTATGGAGGACGATGGCTGAAATATAAATATGGAGAGGCCTGGCAGATTGATTACATCACACTCCCTCAAACTCGCAATGGCAAGCGCCATGTACTTACAATGGTAGAAGCAACCACCGGATGGCTGGAAACATATCCTGTGCCTCATGCCACCGCTCGGAACACTATCCTGGGCCTTGAAAAGCAAGTCCTATGGCGGCATGGCACCCCAGAAAGAATAGAGTCAGACAATGGAACTCATTTCCGAAACAACCTTATAGACACTTGGGCCAAAGAGCATGGTATTGAGTGGGTGTATCACATCCCCTATCATGCACCAGCGTCCGGGAAAGTTGAACGATACAATGGACTGTTAAAGACTACATTGAAAGCAATGGGTGCTGGGACATTCAAAAATTGGGATATGCATTTGGCAAAGGCCACCTGGTTAGTCAATACTAGGGGATCTGCCAACCGAGCTGGATCTGCCCAATCAAACCTATTACGTACTGTAGATGGGGATAAAGTTCCTGTAGTGCATGTAAGAAATATGCTGGGTAAAACAGTCTGGGCTACTCCTGCCTCAGGAAAAGGCAAACCCATTCGTGGAATTGCTTTTGCTCAGGGACCTGGATACACTTGGTGGGTGATGCAAAAGAACGGAGAAGTCCGGTGTGTACCTCAAGGGGATTTAATACTGGGTGAGAATAGCCCATGAATTGAATTGTACCATGTTAACTACTATATAATACTGTATGTTATTACTACCATGACTATTATATACCCTAGATGAAAATGGTGACTAATTAGAATGTATGGAAAAGAGTGTAACCTGAGCATGACATAAATGGTATGGAATAAGGGGTGGATAGATGTCCTGGTTTCAGTTAGAACAGAGTTAATTTTCTTCCTAGTAGCTGGTAGAATGCTATGTTTTGGCTTAGGAGAAGAAGAGTGCTGATAACACCCCGACGTTTTAATTGTTGCAGAACAGTGCTTATACTAAGCCAAGGACATCTCAGCTTCTTGCTCTGTCCTGCCAATGGGCAGGCTGGGGGTGCAGCAAGAGCTGGGAGGGGACAGACCTAGGACAGGTGACCCAAACTAGCCAAAGAGGTATTCCATACCATCTGACGTCATGCCAAACAATATATAGGGGTGGCTAGCCGGGGGAGGGGGGCCGGACTGCTCGGGGTTAGGCTGGGCATCGGTCAGCGGGTGGTGAGCAATTGCATTGTGCATCACTTGTTTGTACACATTATTAATAGTAGTAATATTATCATCATTGTATTATTATTATTATTATTATTATTATTTTCCAGTCCTATTAAACTGTCTTTATCTCAACTCACGGGCTTCACTTTCCATTTCTCTCCCCCGTCCCAGAGAGGGAGGGGGGAGGGTGAGCGAACGGCTGTGTGGTGTTTAGCTGCCGGCCGGGTTAAACCACGACAGTCTTTTTGGCGCCCAACGTGGGGCACGAAAGGTTGAGATAACGGCAGATCTGATCAGAGTGTGTTAAACTAAAATTGGTATAAGTATTAGACCTGCTTAATAGTCACTTGTCATAATGCTGATTGCTTTAATCTCGAGTCTGCTGCGCCTGTTTTCCAAATTGAGTATTATAGCACATTATTTTCCGTATGTGCTCTCTGTCATGTTGTTTATCCTCTCCGGGCCCTGGTTTCAGATCATTGTGGTACTGTGTGTTGTAACAGTGGCTTATGAGACGATGAAATACCTGGTCATGACTCTAACTTGGTATTTGTATTCAGTAACATCGTCGACTCTATACTTTGGAAACTGTATCTTGGAAACTATTAGCAATTATACCTGTTGCCTTTTTTCATTAGGGAGTCAATCTGTGGAGGGGAAAGGGGAAGATATTTTTTCTTACTCGATCACTCTCCCTTTCTCCTTCACCACCCCCTTATCCTCCTTGGTCACTCTCCCGTTCTCCTTCACCACCCTCTTATCCTCCGAGCTTGTTACAATAGCTCTCCAGGATATTGAATATCCTTGGGATACTCAGACCAGCATGGTCTTGTTGTTATGCCTCCTGAATGTGCTTCAGGTTTTGCTTAAAGTTAAACAACTACTTAGGAAGCTCATCCGGAGATCTGCCCGGAGGCAGTATAGTTGTGGGTGGCAGGGAGTATGGGAGGATATGGGCAGGCATCTAGAGCAGTTGGCACCCCCAGTGTTTTGGAAATTCACCCCTGAACAACTGCAAAATCCTAAAAAACTGGCAGAATGTTTGAAAAAAAGGTGTCATGACTCTGGCAGTTCCAAAGTAACACAAATCATTGTAACGTGCTGGGGCCTGGCTCATGCCTATCGAGCTGCCATTGATACTGCTATCAACTTAGTGACAGACTCTGCGGCTACTCCAAGTCCTGTGACAGATCCGATGGCCACTGCAACCCCTACGGTGGACTCTGCAGCCGCTCCAGTTCCTGCTCCTGCAGACACTCCAGCACTATCATCATATGCCAGTTCCTGTAGCTGCTCCAGCTCCGGTTCCTGCAGCTGCTCCAGTTCCAGCTCCTGCAGCCGCTCCAGTTCCAGCTCCTGCAGCCGCTCCAGTTCCAGTTCCTGCAGACACTCCAGCTCCTGCAGCCGCTCCAGTTCCAGCTCCTGCAGCCGCTCCAGTTCCAGTTCCTGCAGCTGCTCCAGCTCCTGCAGCTGCTCCAGCTCCTGTGGCTGGGTCAGAGAAACGAGCTGTAGCAGTGCAAGTTGACCCTGCAGAGGGTATTCCAACCCCTGTGTCAGACCCTGTAACGGGGTCAGAGAAACGAGCTGTAGCAGTACAAGTTGACCCTACAGAGGGTATTCCAATCCCTGTGGCAGACCCTGTAACGGGGTCAGAGAAACGAGCTGTAGCAGTGCAAGCTGCCCCTGTAGAGAAGGTGAAAAAATGGTATAGAGATTCAAGTCGTTTAGAACGCAGAGAGTCTTCTGCCAAATCTAAGTATAGAGACGACGATGCTGGGCCATCAGGGATTCAGGAGGAGGAAGATGAGGATGCCGAAAAATCAACAGTAACTACCCAAAACCTATACGAGCGTGAGCTACGAGATGTGCAAAAAGATTTTGGTCGCTGTATAGGTGAGCAGCTTGTCACCTGGCTGCTTCGGTGCTGGGACACTGGAGCCAATTGTGTGGAATTAGACGGCAGGGAAGCCAGACGGCTGGGATCCCTTGCTAGAGACGCAGGCATTGACAAAGCAATTGCAGACGAGGCACAATCTCACAGCCTCTGGAGGCGTCTCCTCTCAGCTGTGAGGGAAAGGTATCCCTTCAAGGAAGAGCTTTTATGTCTACCAGGCAAGTGGACCACTATGGAGAAGGGAATCCAGTACCTGAGGGAATTAGCCGTACGGGAAGTGATTTATGAGGATCCAGACCTCAGACAAACATCCAAAGATCCAGATGAAGTCAGGTGTACACGACCCATGTGGCGGAAGTTTGTACGGAGTGCACCATCATCATATGCCAGCTCATTAGCAATAATGGCCTGGAAAGAGGATGAGGAACCCACAGTGGATGAAGTGGCTAAACAACTTCGGCAGTACGAAGAAAGTCTCTCCTCTTCCTTACAGGCCTGCGTCTCAGCTGTGGAGAAACTTTCTGAAGAGTTCCACCAGCTTAAAGAGAATCTATCTTCCTCCCCACCTGAACAAACCAGTGTCCACCGACCAAAAGAGAACACTTGGGAGAAACTTTCTGAAAAGGTTCACCAACTTGAAGAGAGATTATTCTCCTCCGCACCTGTACAAAGCAGTGTCTCAGCTATCAGGGGTAGGCGTTCATCCACACAAAGACGATATGGTGGGTACTCACCCCGTGCCACCCTGTGGTTTTACTTACGAGACCATGGAGAGGACATGAGAAAATGGGATGGAAAATCTACCGCGACCCTAGAGGCACGGGTACGTGAGTTGCAAAAGAAAACAATCGGGAAAAAGGGATTCTCTGAAAAGTTTGCTGCTCCAACTTCCAGCAGACAGTCCTTCAAACACAGAAATGAAGAAGATTCTGACCAGGATTAGGGGGGCCCTGCCTCCAGCCAGGGGGAGGAAAGGGACAATCGAGCTTATTGGACTGTGTGGATTCGATGGCCTGGCACGTCAGACGCACAGAAGTATAAGGCTTTAGTAGACACCGGTGCACAATGTACTCTAATGCCATCGAGCTATAAAGGGCCAGAGCCCATCTGTATTTGTGGAGTGACAGGGGGATCTCAGCAGTTGACTGTATTGGAGGCTGAAGTGAGTCTGACTGGGAATGAGTGGGAAAAGCACCGTATTGCGACTGGCCCGGATGCTCCATGTATCCTTGGCATAGACTATCTTAGAAGAGGATATTTCAAGGACCCAAAAGGGTTCCGGTGGGCTTTTGGTATAGCTGCCTTAGAGACAGAGGGCATTAAACAATTATCTACCTTGCCTGGTCTCTCAGAGGACCCCTCTGTTGTGGGGTTGCTGAGGGTCGAAGAACAGCGAGTGCCAATCGCTACCACAACTGTGCACCGGCGGCAATATCGCACTAACCGAGACTCCCTGATTCCCATCCATAAGCTAATTCGTCAATTGGAGAACCAAGGAGTGATCAGCAAGACTCATTCACCTTTCAATAGTCCCATATGGCCAGTGCGAAAGTCTAATGGTGAGTGGAGACTAACAGTGGACTATCGTGGCCTAAACGAAGTCACGCCACCATTGAGTGCTGCAGTGCCGGACATGCTAGAACTCCAGTACGAACTTGAATCGAGGGCAGCCAAGTGGTACGCCACAATTGATATCGCTAATGCATTTTTCTCCATCCCTCTAGCAGCAGAGTGCAGGCCACAATTTGCTTTCACTTGGAGGGGAGTCCAATATACTTGGAATCGGCTGCCCCAGGGGTGGAAACACAGCCCTACCATTTGCCATGGACTGATCCAATCTGCACTGGAGCAGGGGGAAGCTCCTGAACACCTGCAGTACATCGATGACATTATTGTGTGGGGTGACACAGCAGAGGAAGTTTTCGAGAAAGGAAAGAAAATAGTCCAAATCCTTCTGAAAGCCGGTTTAGCCATAAAACAAAATAAAGTCAAAGGACCTGCACGAGAGATCCAGTTTTTAGGAATAAAATGGCAAGATGGACGTCGTCAAATCCCAATGGATGTGATCAACAAAATAACAGCTATGTCTCCACCAACTAGTAAAAAAGAAACAGAGACTTTCCTAGGTGTTGTGGGGTTTTGGAGAATGCACATTCCAAATTACAGTCTGATTGTAAACCCGCTCTACCAAGTAACCCGTAAGAAGAATGAGTTTGAATGGGGCCCTGAGCAACGACAAGCCTTTGAACAAATCAAGCAGGAAATAGTTCATGCAGTAGCCCTTGGGCCAGTTCGAACAGGACCAGATGTAAAGAATGTGCTCTACACTGCAGCCGGGGAGAACGGCCCCACCTGGAGCCTCTGGCAGAAAGAACCTGGGGAAACTCGAGGTCGGCCCCTGGGGTTTTGGAGTCAGGGATACAGAGGATCTGAGGCCCGCTATACTCCAACTGAAAAGGAGATATTGGCAGCATATGAAGGAGTTCGATCTGCTTCGGAGGTGGTCGGTACTGAAGCGCAGCTCCTCCTAGCACCCCGATTGCCAGTACTAGGCTGGATGTTCAGAGGAAGGGTCTCCTCTACACATCATGCAACTGATGCTACATGGAGCAAGTGGGTTGCACTGATTACTCAGCGGGCTCGAATAGGAAACCCCAGTCGCCCAGGAATATTGGAAGTGATTATGGACTGGCCAGAAGGCAAATACTTTGGGGTATCATCAGAGGAGGAGGTGAGTCGTGCTGAAGAAGCCCCACTGTACAACCAGTTACCAGAGAATGAGAAGAAATATGCCTTGTTCACTGACGGGTCCTGTCGTATTGTGGGGAAGCATCGGAGATGGAAGGCTGCTGTATGGAGTCCTACACGACGAGTTGCAGAAGCTGCTGAGGGAGAAGGTGAATCGAGTCAGTTTGCAGAAGTGAAGGCCATTCAGCTGGCTTTAGACATTGCTGAACGAGAAAAATGGCCGGTTCTCTATCTCTACACTGATTCATGGATGGTAGCAAATGCCCTGTGGGGATGGTTACAGCAATGGAAGCAAAACAACTGGCAGCGCAGGGGCAAACCCATCTGGGCTGCTGCATTGTGGCAAGATATTGCTGCTCGGGTAGAGAACCTGTCTGTAAAGGTACGCCACGTAGATGCTCATGTGCCCAAGAATCGGGCTACTGAAGAACATCAAAACAACCAGCAGGTGGATCAGGCTGCTAAGATTGAAGTAGCTCAGGTGGACCTGGATTGGCAGCATAAAGGTGAATTATTTATAGCCCGATGGGCCCATGACACCTCAGGCCATCAAGGTAGAGATGCAACATACAGATGGGCTCGTGATCGAGGGGTGGACCTGACCATGGACGCTGTAGCACAGGTTATTCATGACTGTGAAACATGTGCTGCAATCAAGCAAGCCAAACGGTCAAAGCCGCTTTGGTATGGAGGACGATGGCTGAAATATAAATATGGAGAGGCCTGGCAGATTGATTACATCACACTCCCTCAAACTCGCAATGGCAAGCGCCATGTACTTACAATGGTAGAAGCAACCACCGGATGGCTGGAAACATATCCTGTGCCTCATGCCACCGCTCGGAACACTATCCTGGGCCTTGAAAAGCAAGTCCTATGGCGGCATGGCACCCCAGAAAGAATAGAGTCAGACAATGGAACTCATTTCCGAAACAACCTTATAGACACTTGGGCCAAAGAGCATGGTATTGAGTGGGTGTATCACATCCCCTATCATGCACCAGCGTCCGGGAAAGTTGAACGATACAATGGACTGTTAAAGACTACATTGAAAGCAATGGGTGCTGGGACATTCAAAAATTGGGATATGCATTTGGCAAAGGCCACCTGGTTAGTCAATACTAGGGGATCTGCCAACCGAGCTGGATCTGCCCAATCAAACCTATTACGTACTGTAGATGGGGATAAAGTTCCTGTAGTGCATGTAAGAAATATGCTGGGTAAAACAGTCTGGGCTACTCCTGCCTCAGGAAAAGGCAAACCCATTCGTGGAATTGCTTTTGCTCAGGGACCTGGATACACTTGGTGGGTGATGCAAAAGAACGGAGAAGTCCGGTGTGTACCTCAAGGGGATTTAATACTGGGTGAGAATAGCCCATGAATTGAATTGTACCATGTTAACTACTATATAATACTGTATGTTATTACTACCATGACTATTATATACCCTAGATGAAAATGGTGACTAATTAGAATGTATGGAAAAGAGTGTAACCTGAGCATGACATAAATGGTATGGAATAAGGGGTGGATAGATGTCCTGGTTTCAGTTAGAACAGAGTTAATTTTCTTCCTAGTAGCTGGTAGAATGCTATGTTTTGGCTTAGGAGAAGAAGAGTGCTGATAACACCCCGACGTTTTAATTGTTGCAGAACAGTGCTTATACTAAGCCAAGGACATCTCAGCTTCTTGCTCTGTCCTGCCAATGAGCAGGCTGGGGGTGCAGCAAGAGCTGGGAGGGGACAGACCTAGGACAGGTGACCCAAACTAGCCAAAGAGGTATTCCATACCATCTGACGTCATGCCAAACAATATATAGGGGTGGCTAGCCGGGGGAGGGGGGCCGGACTGCTCGGGGTTAGGCTGGGCATCGGTCAGCGGGTGGTGAGCAATTGCATTGTGCATCACTTGTTTGTACACATTATTAATAGTAGTAATATTATCATCATTGTATTATTATTATTATTATTATTATTATTTTCCAGTCTTATTAAACTGTCTTTATCTCAACTCACAGGCTTCACTTTCCATTTCTCTCCCCCGTCCCAGAGAGGGAGGGGGGAGGGTGAGCGAACGGCTATGTGGTGTTTAGCTGCCGGCCGGGTTAAACCACGACAGAGTCGAAGCGGCCACCTCGGGGGCCAGGGTCCCGATATTACCCTGTGGCGCCACCCGGGCACCTGACCCGACACGGGGGTTTTGGGACCCTATGGCGAGTCGAAGTAGCCACCTCAGGGGCCGGGGTCCCAACATTACCCTGTGGCACCACCCGGGCACCCGACCCGACCCGGGGGGGTTTCGGCCCCTATGGGGTGTCGAAGCGGCTACCTCGGTGGCCGGGGTCCCAACATTACCCTGTGGCGCCACCCGGGCACCCGACCCGACCCGGGGGGGTTTCGGCCCCTATGGGGAGTCGAAGCGGCTACCTCTGGGGCCGGGGTCCCAACATTACCCTGTGGCGCCACCCGGGCACCCGACCCGACCCGGGGGGTTTCGGCCCCTATGGGGAGTCGAAGCAGCCACCTCGGTGACCAGCGTCCTGACATTACCCTGTGGCGCCACCCGGGCACCCGACCCATTCCGGGGAGTTTTGGCCCCTATGGTGAGTCAAAGCGGCCACCTCGGGGGCCGGGGTCCCGACATTAACCCGGTGGCGCAATCCGGGCACCCGACCCGACTCAGAGGGTTTCGGCCCCTATGGGGAGTTGAAGCGGCCACCTCGGGGGCCGGGGCCCCGACATTACCCTGTGGCGCCACCCGGGCACCCGACGCATCCCGGGGGTTTTCGGCCCCTATGGCGAGTCGAAGCGGCCACCTCGGGGGCCAGGGTCCCGATATTACCCTGTGGCGCCATCTGGGCACCCGACGCGACCCGGGGGTTTTGGGACCCTATGGCGTGTCGAAGCAGGTATCTCGCGTGCCAGGGTCCCGACATTACCCTGTGGGGCCACCCGGGCACCCGACCCGACCCGGGGGGTTTCGGCCCCTATGGGGTGTCGAAGCGGCCACCTCGGGGGACGGGGACCCGACATTACCCTTATGGCGCCACCCGGGCACCCGACCCGACCCGGGGGGTTTCGGCCCCTCTGGGGAGTCAAAGCGGCCACCTCGGGGGTCGGGGTCCTGACATTACCCTGTGGCGCCACCCGGGCACCCGACCCGACCCGTGGGGATTCGGCCCCTATGGGGAGTCGAAGCGGCCACCTCGCAGGCCGGGGTCCCGACATTACCCTGTGGCGCCACCCGGGCACCCGACCCGACCCGGGGGGTTTCGGCCCCTATGGGGAGTCGAAGCGGCCACCTCGGGGGCCGGGGTCCCAACATTACCCTGTGGCGTCACCCGGGCACCTGACCTGACCCGGGGGGTTTCGACCCCTCTGGGGAGTCGAAGCGGCCACCTCAGGGGCCGGGGTCCCGACATTACCCTGTGGCGTCACCCGGGCACCCGACCCGACCCGGGGGGTTTCGGCCCCTATGGCGAGTCGAAGCGGCAACCTCTGGGGCCGGGGTCCCAACATTACCCCGTGGCGCCACCCGGGCACCCGACCCGACCCGGGGGTTTTGGGACCCTATGGCGAGTCGAAGCAGGTACCTTGCGGGCCGGTGTCCCGACATTACCCTGTGGCGTCACCCGGGCACCCGACCCGACCTGGTGGTTTTCGGCCCCTATGGTGAGTCCAAGCGTAAAAACCCTCGCGGGCCGGGGTCCCGACATTACCCTGTGGCGCCACCTGGGCACCCGACCCGACCCGGGGGGTTTCGGCCCCTATGGGGAGTCGAAGCGGCCACCTCGGGGCCGGGGTCCCGACATTAACCCTGTGGCGTCACCCGGGCACCCGACCCGACCCGGGAGGTTTCGGCCCCTCTGGGGAGTCGAAGCAGCTACCTCGGGGACCGGGGTCCCGACATTAACCCGGTGGCGACACCAGGGCACCCGACCCGACTCAGAGGGTTTCAGCCCCTATGGGGAGTCGAAGCGGCAACCTCGGGGGCCGGGGTCCCAACATTACCCTGTGGCGCAACCCGAGCACCCGACCCGACCCTAAGCGTTTCGGCCCCTATGGCGAGTCGAAGCGGCCACCTCGCGGGCCGGGGTCCCAACATTACCCTGTGGCGTCACCCGGGCACCCGACCCGACTCGGAGGGTTTCGGCCCCTATGGGGAGTCGAAGCGGCCACCTCGCGGGCCGGGGTCCCAACATTACCCTGTGGCGTCACCCGGGCACCCGACCCGACTCGGAGGGTTTCGGCCCCTCTAGAGAGTCGAAGCGGCCACCTCGGGGGCCGGGGGTCCCAACATTACCCTGTGGCGCCACCCGGGCACCCGACCCCACTCGGAGGGTTTCGGCCCCTATGGGGAGTCGAAACGGCTACCTCCCGGGACGGGGTCCCAACATTACCCTGTGGTGTCACCCGGGCACCCGACCCGACCCGGGGGGTTTCGGCCCCTATGGGGAGTCGAAGCGGCCACCTCGCAGGCCGGGGTCCCAACATTACCCTGTGGCGCCACCCGGGCACCCGACCCCACTCGGAGGGTTTCGGCCCCTATGGGGAGTCGAAGCGGCCACCTCGCGGGCCGGGGTCCCAACATTACCCTGTGGCGTCACCCGGGCACCCGACCCGACTCGGAGGGTTTCGGCCCCTCTATAGAGTCGAAGCGGCCACCTCGGGGGCCGGGGTGCCAACATTACCCTGTGGCGCCACCCGGGCACCCGACCCGACTCGCAGGGTTTCGGCCCCTATGGGGAGTTGAAGCGGCCACCTCGGGGGCCTGTGTCCCGACATTACCCTGTGGCGTCACCGGGGCACCCGAACCGACTCGGAGGGTTTCGGCCCCTATGGGTAGTCTAAGAGTTCACCTCGGGGGCCGGGGTCCCGACATTACCCTGTGGTGCCTCTCGGGTACCCGACGAGACCCGGTGGGTTTCACCCCTATAGGGAGTCGAAGCGGCCACCTCGGGGGACGGGGACCCGACATTACCCTGTGGTGCCACCCGGGCACCCGACGCGACTCGGAGGGTTTCGGCCCCTCTGGGGAGTCGAAGCGGCCACCACGGTGACCGGGGTCCCAACATTAGCCTGTGGCGCCACCCGGGCACCCGACCCGACCCGGGGGGTTTCGGCCCCTATGGCGAGTCGAAGCGGTCACCTCGCGGGCCGGGGTCCCGACATTACCCTGTGGCGCCACCCGGGCACCCGACCCGACTCGGAGGGTTTCGGCCCCTATGGCGAGTCGAAGCGGCCACCTCGGGGGCCGGGGTCCCAATATTACCCTGTGGCGCCACCCGGGCACCCGACCCGACTCGGGGGGTTTCGGCCCCTATGGGGAGTCGAAGCGGCCACCTCGCGGGCCGGGGTCCCAACATTACCCTGTGGCGCCACCCGGGCACCCGACCCGACTCGGGGGGTTTCGGCCCCTATGGCGAGTCGAAGCGGCCACCTCGCGGGCCGGGGTCCCGACATTACCCCTTGATGCCACCCGGGCACCCGACAAAACCCGGGGTGTTTCGGCCCCTATGGGGAGTCGAAGCAGCCACCTCGCGGGCCGGGGTCCCGACATTACCCTGTGGCGTCACCCGGGCACCCGACCTGACACGGGGGGTTTCGGCCCCTATGGGGAGTCGAAGCGGCCACCTCGGTGGCCGGGGTCCCGACATTACCCTGTGGCGCCACCCGGGCACCCTACCCGACCCGGAGGGTTTCGGCCCCTATTGCAAGTCGAAGTAGCCACCTCGGGGGCCGGGGTCCCTACATTACCCTGTGGCGCCACACGGGCACCCGACCCTACTCGGAGGGTTTCGGCCCCTATGGCGAGTCAAAGCGGACAAACCCTCGCGGGCTGGGGTCCCGACATTACCCTGTGGCGCAACCCGGGCACCGGACACAACCCGGGGCGTTTCGGCCCCTATGGCGAGTCGAAGCGGCCACCTAAGGGGTCGGGGTTCCGACATTACCCTGTTGTCCCACACGGGCACCCGACCCGACCCGGGGGGTTTCAGCCCCTCTGGGGAGTCGAAGCGGCCACCTCGGGGGCCGGGGTCCCAACATTACCCTGTGGCGCCACCCGGGCACCCGACCCGATCCGTGGTGTTTTGGCCCCTATTGGGAGTCGAAGCGGCCACCTCTGGGGCCGGGGTCCCGACATTACCCTGTGGCGCCACCCGGGCACCCGACCCAACTCGGAGGGTTTCGGCCCCTATGCGGTGTCGAAGCGGCCACCTCGGAAGCCGGGGTCCCGAATTTACCCGGTGGCGCCACCCGGGCACCCGACCCGACTCAAAGGTTTTCGGCCCCTATGGGGAGTCGAAGCGGCCACCTCGGGGGCCGGGGTCCCTATATTACCCTGTGGCGCAACCCGGGCACCGGACAAAACCCGGGGGGTTTCGGCCCCTATGGCGAGTCGAATTGGCCACCTCAGGGGCCGGTGTCCCGACATTACACTGTGACGCAACCCGGCACCGGACACAACCCTGGGGGTTTCGGCCCATATTGGGAATCGAAGCGTTTACCTCGGTGGCCGGGGTCCCGACATTACCCTGTGGCGCCATCCGGGCACCCGACACGACCCGGGGGTTTTCGGCCCCTATGGGGAGTCGAAGCGGCCACCTCGCGGGCCGGGGTCCCGACATTACCCTGTGGCGTCACCCGGGCACCAGACCGGAATCGGGGCGTTTCGGCCCCTCTGGGGAGTCGAAGCGGCCACCTCGCGGGCCGGGATCCCGACATTACCCTGTGGCGCCACCCGGGCACCCAACCCGACTCGGGGGCTTTCGGCCCCTATGGCGAGTCGAAGCGGACAAACCCTCGCGGGCTGGGGTCCCGACATTACCCTGTGGCGCCATCCGGGCACCCGACACGACCCGGGGGTTTTCGGCCCCTATGTCGAGTCGAAGCGGCCACCTCGCGGGCCGGGGTCCCGACATTACCCTGTGGCGTCACCCGGGCACCAGACCCGAATCGGGGCGTTTCGGCCCCTATGGGGAGTCGAAGCGGCCACCTCGCGGGCCGGGATCCCGACATTACCCTGTGGCGCCACTCGGGCACCCGACCCGACTCGGAGGGTTTCGGCCCCTATGGGGAGTCGAAGCGGCCACCTCAGGGGCCGGTGTCCCGACGTTACCCTGTGGCGCAACCCGGGCACTGGACACAACCCCGGGGATTTCGGCCCATATTGGGAATCGAAGCGGTTACCTCGGTGGCCGGGGTCCCGACATTACCCGGTGGCGCCACCCGGGCCCCCGACCCGACCCGGGGGGTTTCGGCCCCTATGGGGATTCGAAGCAGCCACCCCGGGGGCCGGTATCCTGACGTTACCCTGTGGCGCCACCCGGGCACCCGACCCGACTAGGAGGGTATCGGCCCCTATGGGGTGTCGAAGCGGCCACCTCGGGGTCCGGGGTCCCGACATTACCCTGTGGCGCCACCCGGGCACCCGACCCGACCCGGGGGGTTTCGGCCCCTATGGGGAGTCGAAGCGGCCACCTCGCGGGCCGGGGTCCTATCATTACCCTGTGGCGCCACCCGGGCACCCGACCCGACTTGGAGGGTTTCGGCCCCTATGGCGATTCGAAGCGGCCACCTCAGGGGTCGGGGTTCCGACATTACCCTGATGTGCCACACGGGCACCCGACCCGACCCGGGGGGTTTCGGCCCCTATGGGGAATCGAAGCGGCCACCTCGGGGGCCGGCGTCCCGACATTACCCTGTGGCGCCACCCGGGCACCCGACCCGACCCGGGGGGTTTTGGCCCCTATGGGGAGTCGAAGCGGCCACCTCTGGGGCCGGTGTCCCGACATTACCCTGTGGCGTCACCCGGGCACCCGACCTGACACGGGGGGTTTCGGCCTCTATGGGGAGTCGAAGCGGCCACCTCGGGGGCCGGGGTCCCGACATTACCCTGTGGCGCCACCCGGCACCGGACCCGACCCGGGGGGTTTTGGCCCCTATGGCGAGTCGAAGCGGCCACCTCGGGGGCCGGTGTCCCGACATTACCCTGTGGCGTCACCCGGGCACCCGACCCAACTCGGAGGGTTTTCGGCCCCTATGGGGAGTCGAAGCGGCCACCTCGCGGGCCGGGTCCCGACATTACCCTGTGGCGTCACCCGGGCACCCGACCCAACTCGGAGGGTTTTCGGCCCCTATGGGGAGTCGAAGTGGCCACCTCGCGGGCCAGGGTCCCGACATTACCCTGTGGCGCCACCCGGGCACCCGACCCGACCCGGAGGGTTTCGGCCCCTATGGGGAGTCGAAGCGGCCACCTCGGGGGCCGGGGTACCGACATTACCCTGTGGCGTCACCCGGGCACCAGACCCGAATCGGGGCGTTTCGGCCCCTCTGGGGAGTCGAAGCGGCCACCTCGCGGGCCGGGATCCTGACATTACCCGTTGACGCCACCCGGGCACCCGACCCGACCCGGGGGGTTTCGGCCCCTCTGGGGAGTCGAAGTGGCCACCTCGCGGGCCAGGGTCCCGACATTACCCTGTGGCGCCACCCGGGCACCCGACCCGACTCGGAGGGTTTCGGCCCCTATGGCGAGTCGAAGCGGACAAACCCTCGCGGGCTGGGGTCCCGACATTACCCTGTGGCGCCATCCGGGCACCCGACACGACCCGGGGGTTTTCGGCCCCTATGTCGAGTCGAAGCGGCCACCTCGCGGGCCGGGGTCCCGACATTACCCTGTGGCGTCACCCGGGCACCAGACCCGAATCGGGGCGTTTCGGCCCCTATGGGGAGTCGAAGCGGCCACCTCAGGGGCCGGTGTCCCGACGTTACCCTGTGGCGCAACCCGGGCACTGGACACAACCCCGGGGATTTCGGCCCATATTGGGAATCGAAGCGGTTACCTCGGTGGCCGGGGTCCCGACATTACCCGGTGGCGCCACCCGGGCCCCCGACCCGACCCGGGGGGTTTCGGCCCCTATGGGGATTCGAAGCAGCCACCCCGGGGGCCGGTATCCTGACGTTACCCTGTGGCGCCACCCGGGCACCCGACCCGACTAGGAGGGTATCGGCCCCTATGGGGTGTCGAAGCGGCCACCTCGGGGTCCGGGGTCCCGACATTACCCTGTGGCGCCACCCGGGCACCCGACCCGACCCGGGGGGTTTCGGCCCCTATGGGGAGTCGAAGCGGCCACCTCGCGGGCCGGGGTCCTATCATTACCCTGTGGCGCCACCCGGGCACCCGACCCGACTTGGAGGGTTTCGGCCCCTATGGCGATTCGAAGCGGCCACCTCAGGGGTCGGGGTTCCGACATTACCCTGATGTGCCACACGGGCACCCGACCCGACCCGGGGGGTTTCGGCCCCTATGGGGAATCGAAGCGGCCACCTCGGGGGCTGGCGTCCCGACATTACCCTGTGGCGCCACCCGGGCACCCGACCCGACCCGGGGGGTTTTGGCCCCTATGGGGAGTCGAAGCGGCCACCTCTGGGGCCGGTGTCCCGACATTACCCTGTGGCGTCACCCGGGCACCCGACCTGACACGGGGGGTTTCGGCCTCTATGGGGAGTCGAAGCGGCCACCTCGGGGGCCGGGGTCCCGACATTACCCTGTGGCGCCACCCGGCACCGGACCCGACCCGGGGGGTTTTGGCCCCTATGGCGAGTCGAAGCGGCCACCTCGGGGGCCGGTGTCCCGACATTACCCTGTGGCGTCACCCGGGCACCCGACCCAACTCGGAGGGTTTTCGGCCCCTATGGGGAGTCGAAGCAGCCACCTCGCGGGCCGGGTCCCGACATTACCCTGTGGCGTCACCCGGGCACCCGACCCAACTCGGAGGGTTTTCGGCCCCTATGGGGAGTCGAAGTGGCCACCTCGCGGGCCAGGGTCCCGACATTACCCTGTGGCGCCACCCGGGCACCCGACCCGACCCGGAGGGTTTCGGCCCCTATGGGGAGTCGAAGCGGCCACCTCGGGGGCCGGGGTACCGACATTACCCTGTGGCGTCACCCGGGCACCAGACCCGAATCGGGGCGTTTCGGCCCCTCTGGGGAGTCGAAGCGGCCACCTCGCGGGCCGGGATCCTGACATTACCCGTTGACGCCACCCGGGCACCCGACCCGACCCGGGGGGTTTCGGCCCCTCTGGGGAGTCGAAGTGGCCACCTCGCGGGCCAGGGTCCCGACATTACCCTGTGGCGCCACCCGGGCACCCGACCCGACTCGGAGGGTTTCGGCCCCTATGGGGAGTCGAAGCGGCCACCTCGGGGGCAGGGGTCCCAACATTACCCTGTGGCGCCACCCGGGCACCCGAACCGACCCGGGGGGTTTCGGCCCCTATGGCGAGTCGAAGCGGCCACCTCGGGGGCCGGGGTCCCGACATTACCCTGTGGCGCCACCCGGGCACCCGACCCGACTCGGAGGGTTTCGGCCCCCATGGGGAGTCGAAGCGGCCACCTCGCGGGCCGGGATCCCGACATTACCCTGTGGCGCCACCCGGGAACACGACCCGACCCGGGGGGTTTCGGCCCCTATGGGGAGTCGAAGCGGCCACCTCGGGGGCCGGGGTTCCAACATTACCCTGTGGCGCCACCCAGGCACCCGATCCGACCCGGGGGGTTTCGGCCCCTATGGCGAGTCGAAGCGGCCACCTCGCGGGCCGGCGTCCCGACATTCCCCATATGGCGCCACCCGGGCACCCGACACAACCCGGGGCGTTTCGGCCCCTCTGGGGAGTCGAAGCGGCCACCTCGGGGGTCGGGGTCCCGACATTACCCTGTGGCGCCACCCGGGCACCCGACATAACCCGGGGGGTTTCGGCCCCTATACCGAGTCGAAGTGGCCACCTCGGGGCCGGGGTCCCGACATTTCCATGAGGCGCAACCCGGGCTCCCGACCCGACCCGGGCGATTTCGGCCCCTATGGGGAGTCGAAGCGGCCACCTCGGGGGCCGGGGTCCCGACATTACCCTTAAGGCTGCAACCGGGCACCCGACCCGACCCGGGGGGTTTCAGCCCCTATGGCGAGTCGAAGCGGCCACCTCGGGGGCCGGGGTCCCGACATTACCCTTATGGCGCCACCCGGGCACCCGACCCGACCCGGGGGGTTTCGGCCCTATGGGGAGTCGAAGCGGCCACCTCGGGGGCCAAGGTCCCGACATTACCCTTATGGCGCCACCCGGGCACCCGACCCAGCTCGGAGGGTTTCGGCCCCTATGGTGAGTCGAAGCGGCCACCTCGGGGGCCGGTGTCCCGACATTATCCTGTGGCGCCACTCGGGCACCCGACCCAACCCGGGGGTTTTCGGCCCCTATGGGGAGTTGAAGCGGCCACCTCGCAGGCCGGGGTCCCAACATTACACTGTGACGCCACCCAGGCACCTGACCCGACTCACAGGGTTTCGGCCCCTATGGGGAGTCGAAGCGGCCACCTCGGGGGCCGGGGTCCCGACATTACCCTGTGGCGTCACCCGGGCACCCGACCCGACCCGGGGGGTTTCGGCCCCTATGGGGAGTCGAAGCGGCCACCCCGGGGCCGGGGTCCCGACATTACCCTGTGGCGCCATCCGGGTACCCGACACGACCCGGGGGTTTTCGGCCCCTATGTCGAGTCGCAGCGGCCACCTCGCGGGCCGGGGTCCCGACATTACCCTGTGGCGTCACCCGGGCACCAGACCCGAATCGGGGCGTTTCGGCCTCTCTGGGGTGTCGAAGCGGCCACCTCGCGGTCCGGGATCCCGACATTACCCTGTGGCGCCACCCGGACACCTGACCCGAACCGGGGGGTTTCGGCCCCTATGGCGAGTCGAAGCGGACAAACCCTCGCGGGCTGGGGTCCCGACATTACCCTGTGGCGCAACCCGGGCACCGGACAAAACCCGGGGGGTTTCGGCCCCTATGGCGAGTCGAATTGGCCACCTCAGGGGCCGGTGTCCCGACATTACCCTGTGACGCAACCCGGGCACCGGACACAACCCGGGGGGTTTCGGCCAATATTGGGAATCGAAGCGGTTACCTCGGTGGCCGGGATCCCGACATTACCCGGTGGCGCCACCCGGGCCCCCGACCCGACTTGGAGGGTTTCAGCCCCTATGGGGAGTCGAAGCAGCCACCCCGGGGGCCGGTATCCTGACATTACCCTGTGGCGCCACCCGGGCACCGGACACAACCCGGGGGTTTTCGGCCCCTATGGGGAGTCGAAGAGGCCACCTCGGGGGCCGGGTCCCGACATTACCCTGTGGCGCCACCCGGGCACCCCACCCGACCCGGGGGGTTTCGGCCCCTATGGGGAGTCGAAGCGGCCACCTCGGGGGCCGGTGTCCCGACATTACCCTGTGGCGTCACCCGGGCACCCGACCCGAGTCGGAGGGTTTCGGCCCCTCTGGGGAGTCGAAGCGGCCACCTCTGGGGCCGGTGTCCCGACATTACCCTGTGGCGTCACCCGGGCACCCGACCTGACACGGGGGGTTTCGGCCTCTATGGGGAGTCGAAGCGGCCACCTCGGGGGCCGGGGTCCCGACATTACCCTGTGGCGCCACCCGGCACCGGACCCGACCCGGGGGGTTTTGGCCCCTATGGCGAGTCGAAGCGGCCACCTCGGGGGCCGGTGTCCCGACATTACCCTGTGGCGTCACCCGGGCACCCGACCCAACTCGGAGGGTTTTCGGCCCCTATGGGGAGTCGAAGCGGCCACCTCGCGGGCCGGGTCCCGACATTACCCTGTGGCGTCACCCGGGCACCCGACCCAACTCGGAGTGTTTTCGGCCCCTATGGGGAGTCGAAGTGGCCACCTCGCGGGCCAGGGTCCCGACATTACCCTGTGGCGCCACCCGGGCACCCGACCCGACCCGGAGGGTTTCGGCCCCTATGGGGAGTCGAAGCGGCCACCTCGGGGGCCGGGGTAC
This sequence comes from Somateria mollissima, assembly GCA_951411735.1. Taxonomy (NCBI): domain Eukaryota; kingdom Metazoa; phylum Chordata; class Aves; order Anseriformes; family Anatidae; genus Somateria; species Somateria mollissima. The sequence goes on along the minus strand of CATOCB010000392.1, from coordinate 151,738 downwards.
CGACATTACCCTGTGGCGTCACCCGGGCACCAGACCCGAATCGGGGCGTTTCGGCCCCTCTGGGGAGTCGAAGCGGCCACCTCGCGGGCCGGGATCCTGACATTACCCGTTGACGCCACCCGGGCACCCGACCCGACCCGGGGGGTTTCGGCCCCTCTGGGGAGTCGAAGTGGCCACCTCGCGGGCCAGGGTCCCGACATTACCCTGTGGCGCCACCCGGGCACCCGACCCGACTCGGAGGGTTTCGGCCCCTATGGGGAGTCGAAGCGGCCACCTCGGGGGCAGGGGTCCCAACATTACCCTGTGGCGCCACCCGGGCACCCGAACCGACCCGGGGGGTTTCGGCCCCTATGGCGAGTCGAAGCGGCCACCTCGGGGGCCGGGGTCCCGACATTACCCTGTGGCGCCACCCGGGCACCCGACCCGACTCGGAGGGTTTCGGCCCCCATGGGGAGTCGAAGCGGCCACCTCGCGGGCCGGGATCCCGACATTACCCTGTGGCGCCACCCGGGAACACGACCCGACCCGGGGGGTTTCGGCCCCTATGGGGAGTCGAAGCGGCCACCTCGGGGGCCGGGGTTCCAACATTACCCTGTGGCGCCACCCAGGCACCCGATCCGACCCGGGGGGTTTCGGCCCCTATGGCGAGTCGAAGCGGCCACCTCGCGGGCCGGCGTCCCGACATTCCCCATATGGCGCCACCCGGGCACCCGACACAACCCGGGGCGTTTCGGCCCCTCTGGGGAGTCGAAGCGGCCACCTCGGGGGTCGGGGTCCCGACATTACCCTGTGGCGCCACCCGGGCACCCGACATAACCCGGGGGGTTTCGGCCCCTATACCGAGTCGAAGTGGCCACCTCGGGGCCGGGGTCCCGACATTTCCATGAGGCGCAACCCGGGCTCCCGACCCGACCCGGGCGATTTCGGCCCCTATGGGGAGTCGAAGCGGCCACCTCGGGGGCCGGGGTCCCGACATTACCCTTAAGGCTGCAACCGGGCACCCGACCCGACCCGGGGGGTTTCAGCCCCTATGGGGAGTCGAAGCGGCCACCTCGGGGGCCGGGGTCCCGACATTACCCTTATGGCGCCACCCGGGCACCCGACCCGACCCGGGGGGTTTCGGCCTCTATGGCGAGTCGAAGAGGCCACCTCGGGGTCGGGGTCCCGAGATTACCCTGTGGCGCCACCCAGGCACACGACCCGACACGGTGGGTTTCGGCCCCTATGGCGAGTCTAAGCGGACAAACACTCGCGGGCTGGGGTCCCGACATTACCCTGTGGCGTCACCCGGGCACCCGACCCGACTCGGAGGGTTTCGGCCCCTATGGGGAGTCGAAGCGGCCACCTCGGGGGCCGGGGTCCCGACATTACCCTGTGGCGCCACCCGGGCACCCGACCCGAACCGGGGGGTTTCGGCCCCTATGGCGAGTCGAAGCGGCCACCTCGGGGGCCGGGGTCCCGACATTACCCTTAAGGCGCCACCCGGGCTCCCGACCCGACTCGGGGGGTTTCGGCCCCTATGGCGAGTCGAAGCGGCCACCTCGGTGGCCGGGGTCCCGACATTACCCTGTGGCGCCACCCGGGAACACGACCCGACCCGGGGGGTTTCGGCCCCTATGGGGAGTCGAAGCGGCCACCTCGGGGGCTGGGGTCCCAACATTACCCTGTGGCGCCACCCAGGCACCCGACCAGACCCGGGGGGTTTCGGCCCCTATGGCGAGTCGAAGCGGCCACCTCGCGGGCCGGCATCCCGACATTAGCCTGTGGCACCACCCGGGCACCCGACACAACCCGGGGCGTTTCGGCCCCTCTGGGGAGTCGAAGCGGCCACCCCGGGGGCCGGTATCCTGACGTTACCCTGTGGCGCCACCCGGGCACCCGACCCGACTAGGAGGGTATCGGCCCCTATACCGAGTCGAAGTGGCCACCTCGGGGCCGGGGTCCCGACATTTCCATGAGGCGCAACCCGGGCTCCCGACCCGACCCGGGTGATTTCGGCCCCTCTGGGGAGTCGAAGCGGCCACCTCGGGGGCCGGGGTCCCGACATTAACCTTAAGGCTGCAACCGGGCACCCGACCCGACCCGCGGGGTTTCAGCCCCTATGGGGAGTTGAAGCGGCCACCTCGGGGGCCGGGGTCCCGACATTACCCTTATGGCGCCACCCGGGCACCCGACCCGACCCGGGGGGTTTCGGCCCTATGGGGAGTCGAAGCGGCCACCTCGCGGGCCGGGGTCCCGACATTACCCTTATGGCGCCACCCGGGCACCCGACCCGACCCGGGGGGTTTCGGCCCTATGGGGAGTCGAAGCGGCCACCTCGGGGGCCAAGGTCCCGACATTACCCTTATGGCGCCACCCGGGCACCCGACCCAGCTCGGAGGGTTTCGGCCCCTATGGTGAGTCGAAGCGGCCACCTCGGGGGCCGGTGTCCCGACATTATCCTGTGGCGCCACTCGGGCACCCGACCCAACCCGGGGGATTTCGGCCCCTATGGGGAGTTGAAGCGGCCACCTCGCAGGCCGGGGTCCCAACATTACACTGTGACGCCACCCAGGCACCTGACCCGACTCACAGGGTTTCGGCCCCTATGGGGAGTCGAAGCGGCCACCTCGGGGGCCGGGGTCCCGACATTACCCTGTGGCGTCACCCGGGCACCCGACCCGACCCGGGGGGTTTCGGCCCCTATGGGGAGTCGAAGCGGCCACCCCGGGGCCGGGGTCCCGACATTACCCTGTGGCGCCATCCGGGTACCCGACACGACCCGGGGGTTTTCGGCCCCTATGTCGAGTCGCAGCGGCCACCTCGCGGGCCGGGGTCCCGACATTACCCTGTGGCGTCACCCGGGCACCAGACCCGAATCGGGGCGTTTCGGCCCCTCTGGGGTGTCGAAGCGGCCACCTCGCGGTCCGGGATCCCGACATTACCCTGTGGCGCCACCCGGACACCTGACCCGAACCGGGGGGTTTCGGCCCCTATGGCGAGTCGAAGCGGACAAACCCTCGCGGGCTGGGGTCCCGACATTACCCTGTGGCACAACCCGGGCACCGGACAAAACCCGGGGGGTTTCGGCCCCTATGGCGAGTCGAATTGGCCACCTCAGGGGCCGGTGTCCCGACATTACCCTGTGACGCAACCCGGGCACCGGACACAACCCGGGGGGTTTCGGCCCATATTGGGAATCGAAGCGGTTACCTCGGTGGCCGGGATCCCGACATTACCCGGTGGCGCCACCCGGGCCCCCGACCCGACTTGGAGGGTTTCAGCCCCTATGGGGAGTCGAAGCAGCCACCCCGGGGGCCGGTATCCTGACATTACCCTGTGGCGCCACCCGGGCACCGGACACAACCCGGGGGTTTTCGGCCCCTATGGGGAGTCGAAGAGGGCACCTCGCGGGCCGTGGTCCCGACATTACCCTGTGGCGTCACCCGGGCACCCGACCCAACTCGGAGGGTTTTCGGACCCTATGGGGAGTCGAAGAGGCCACCTCGGGGGCCGGGTCCCGACATTACCCTGTGGCGCCACCCGGGCACCCCACCCGACCCGGGGGGTTTCGGCCCCTATGGGGAGTCGAAGCGGCCACCTCGGGGGCCGGTGTCCCGACATTACCCTGTGGCGTCACCCGGGCACCCGACCCGAGTCGGAGGGTTTCGGCCCCTCTGGGGAGTCGAAGCGGCCACCTCGGTGGCCGGGGTCCCGACATTACCCTGTGGCGCCACTCGGGCACCCGACCCGACTCGGAGGGTTTCGGCCCCTATGGGGAGTCGAAGCGGCCACCTCAGGGGCCGGTGTCCCGACGTTACCCTGTGGCGCAACCCGGGCACTAGACACAACCCCGGGGATTTCGGCCCATATTGGGAATCGAAGCGGTTACCTCGGTGGCCGGGGTCCCGACATTACCCGGTGGCGCCACCCGGGCACCCGACCCGACTAGGAGGGTATCGGCCCCTATGGGGTGTCGAAGCGGCCACCTCGGGGTCCGGGGTCCCGACATTACCCTGTGGCGCCACCCGGGCACCCGACCCGACTCACAGGGTTTCGGCCCCTATGGCGAGTCGAAGCGGCCACCTCGCGGGCCGGGGTCCTATCATTACCCTGTGGCGCCATCCGGGCACCCGACCCGACTCGGAGGGTTTCGGCCCCTATGGCGATTCGAAGCGGCCACCTCAGGGGTCGGGGTTCCGACATTACCCAGATTTGCCACACGGGCACCCGACCCGACCCGGGGGGTTTCGGCCCCTATGGGGAGTCGAAGCGGCCACCTCGGGGGCCGGGGTCCCGACATTACCCTGTGGCGCCACCCGGGCACCCGACCCGACCCGGGGGGTTTCGGCCCCTATGGGGAGTCGAAGCGGCCACCTCGGGGGCCGGGGTCCCGACATTACCCTTATGGCGCCACCCGGGCACCCGACCCGACCCGGGGGGTTTCGGCCCCTATGGGGAGTTGAAGCGGCCACCTCGGGGGCCAAGGTCCCGACATTACCCTTATGGCGCCACCCGGGCACCCGACCCAGCTCGGAGGGTTTCGGCCCCTATGGTGAGTCGAAGCGGCCACCTCGGGGGCCAGGGTCCCGACATTACCCTGTGGCGCCACTCGGGCACCCGACCCAACCCGGGGGTTTTCGTCCTTATGGGGAGTTGAAGCGGCCACCTCGCAGGCCGGGGTCCCAACATTACCCGGTGGCGCCACCCGGGCCCCCGACCCGACCCGGGGGGTTTCGGCACCTATGGGGAGTCGAAGCAGCCACCCCGGGGGCCGGTATCCTGACATTACCCTGTGGCGCCACCCGGGCACCCGACTCGACCCGGGGGGTTTCGGCCCCTCTGGGGAGTTGACGCGGCCACCTCGGGGGCCGGGATCCCGACATTACCCTGTGGCGCCACCCCGGCACCCGACCCGAACCGGGGCGTTTCGGCCTCTATGGCGAGTCGAAGAGGCCACCTCGGGGTCGGGGACCCGAGATTACCCTGTGGCGCCACCCAGGCACACGACCCGACACGGTGGGTTTCGGCCCCTATGGCGAGTCTAAGCGGACAAACACTCGCGGGCTGGGGTCCCGACATTACCCTGTGGCGTCACCCGGGCACCCGACCCGACTCGGAGGGTTTCGGCCCCTATGGGGAGTCGAAGCGGCCACCTCGGGGGCCGGGGTCCCGACATTACCCTGTGGCGCCACCCGGGCACCCGACCCGAACCGGGGGGTTTCGGCCCCTATGGGGAGTCGAAGCGGCCACCTCGGGGGCCGGGGTCCCGACATTACCCTTAAGGCGCCACCCGGGCTCCCGACCCGACTCGGGGGGTTTCGGCCCCTATGGCGAGTCGAAGCGGCCACCTCGGTGGCCGGGGTCCCGACATTACCCTGTGGCGCCACCCGGGAACACGACCCGACCCGGGGGGTTTCGGCCCCTATGGGGAGTCGAAGCGGCCACCTCGGGGGCTGGGGTCCCAACATTACCCTGTGGCGCCACCCAGGCACCCGACCAGACCCGGGGGGTTTCGGCCCCTATGGCGAGTCGAAGCGGCCACCTCGCGGGCCGGCGTCCCGACATTAGCCTGTGGCACCACCCGGGCACCCGACACAACCCGGGGCGTTTCGGCCCCTCTGGGGAGTCGAAGCGGCCACCCCGGGGGCCGGTATCCTGACGTTACCCTGTGGCGCCACCCGGGCACCCGACCCGACTAGGAGGGTATCGGCCCCTATACCGAGTCGAAGTGGCCACCTCGGGGCCGGGGTCCCGACATTTCCATGAGGCGCAACCCGGGCTCCCGACCCGACCCGGGTGATTTCGGCCCCTCTGGGGAGTCGAAGCGGCCACCTCGGGGGCCGGGGTCCCGACATTAACCTTAAGGCTGCAACCGGGCACCCGACCCGACCCGCGGGGTTTCAGCCCCTATGGGGAGTTGAAGCGGCCACCTCGGGGGCCGGGGTCCCGACATTAACCTTATGGCGCCACCCGGGCACCCGACCCGACCCGGGGGGTTTCGGCACCTATGGGGAGTCGAAGCAGCCACCCCGGGGGCCGGTATCCTGACATTACCCTGTGGCGCCACCCGGGCACCCGACTCGACCCGGGGGGTTTCGGCCCCTATGGGGAGTCGAAGCGGCCACCTCGCGGGCCGTGATCCCGACATTACCCGTTGATGCCACCCGGGCACCCGACCCGACCCGGGGGGTTTCGGCCCCTATGGGGAGTCGAAGCGGACACCTCGGGGGCCGGGGTCCCGACATTACCCTGTGGCACCACCCGGGCACCCGACCCGACCCGGGGGGTTTTGGCCCCTCTGGGGAGTTGACGCGGCCACCTCGGGGGCCGGGGTCCCGACATTACCCTGTGGCGCCACCCTGGCACCCGACCCGAACCGGGGGGTTTCGGCCCCTATGGCGAGTCGAAGCGGCCACCTCGGGGGCCGGGGGTCCCGACATTACCCTGTAGCGCCACACGGGCACCCGACCCGACCCGGGGCGTTTCGGCCTCTATGGCGAGTCGAAGAGGCCACCTCGGGGTCGGGGACCCGAGATTACCCTGTGGCGCCACCCGGGCACACGACCCGACACGGGGGGTTTCGGCCCCTATGGCGAGTCGAAGCGGACAAACACTCGCGGGCTGGGGTCCCGACATTACCCTGTGGCGTCACCCGGGCACCCGACCCGACTCGGAGGGTTTCGGCCCCTATAGGGAGTCGAAGCGGCCACCTCGGGGGCCAAGGTCCCGACATTACCCTGTGGCGCAACCCGGGCACCGGACACAACCCGGGGGGTTTCGGCCCCTATGGGGAGTCGAAGCGGCCACCTCGGTGGTTGGGGTCCCAACATTACCCTGTGGCGCCACCTGGGCTCCCGACCCGACCCGGGGGATTTCCGCCCCTCTGGGGAGTCGAAGCGGCCACCTCGGGCTCGGGGTCCCGACATTACCCTGTGGCGTCACCCGGGCACCCGACCCGACTCGGAGGGTTTCGGCCTCTCTGGGGAGTCGAAGCGGCCACCACGGTTACCGGGGTCCCAACATTACCCGGTGGCGCCACCCGGGCACCCGACACGACCCGGGGGGTTTCGGCCCCTATGTCGAGTCGAAGCGGCCACCTCGCGGGCCAGGGTCCCAACATTACCCTGTGGCGCCACCCGGGCACCCAACCCGACTCGGAGGGTTTTGGCCCCTATGGGGAGTCGAAGCGGCCACCTCCGTGGCCGAGGTCCCGACATTACACTGTGACGCAACCCGGGCACCGGACACAACCCCGGGGATTTCGGCCCATATTGGGAATCGAAGCGGTTACCTCGGTGACCGGGGTCCCGACATTACCCTGTGGCGCCACCCGGGCCCCCGACCCGACCTGGGGGGTTTCGGCCCCTATGGCGAGTCGAAGCGGCCACCTCGGGGGACGGGGACCCGACATTACCTGGTGGCACCACCCGGGCACCCGACCCGACCCGGGGGGTTTCGACCCATATGGCAAGTCGAAGCGGCCACCTCGCGGGCCGGGGTCCCAACATTACCCTGTGGCGCCACCCGGGCACCCGACCCGACTAGGAGGGTTTCGGCCCCTATGGGGTGTCGAAGCGGCCACCTCGGTGGCCGGGGTCCCGACATTACCCTGTGGCGCCACACGGGCACCCGACCCGACTCGCAGGGTTTCGGCCCCTATGGGGAGTCGAAGCGGCCACCTCGCGGGCCGGGGTCCCAACATTACCCTGTGGCGCCACCCGGGCACCCGACCCGACTCGGAGGGTTTCGGCCCCTATGGCGAGTCGAAGCGGCCACCTCAGGGGTCGGGGTTCCGACATTACCCTGTTGTGCCACTCGGGCACCCGACCCGACCCGGGGGGTTTCGGCCCCTATGGGGAGTCGAAGCGGCCACCTCGGGGGCCGGGGTCCCAACATTACCCTGTGGCGCCACCCGGGCACCCGACCCGACCCGGGGGGTTTCGGCCCCTATGGGGAGTCGAAGCGGCCACCTCGGGGGCCGGGGTCCCAACATTACCCTGTGGCGTCACCCGGGCACCCGACCCGAACCGGGGGGTTTTGGCCCCTATGGGGAGTCGAAGCGGCCACCTCGGGGGCCGGGGTCCCGACATTACCCTGTGGCGTCACCCGGGCACCCGACCTGACACGGGGTGTTTCTGCCTCTATGGGGAGTCGAAGCGGCCACCTCTGTGGCCGGGGTCCTGACATTACCCTGTGGCGCCACCCCCGGCACCGGACCCGACTCGGAGGGTTTTCGGCCCCTCTGGGGAGTCGAAGCGGCCACCACGGGGGCCGGGGTCCCGACATTACCCTGTGGCGCCACCCAGGCACCCGACCCGACCCGGAGGGTTTCGGCCCCTATTGCAAGTCGAAGCAGCCACCTCGGGGGCCGGGGTCCCGACATTACCCTGTGGCGCCACCCGGGCACCCGACCCGACTCGGAGGGTTTTGGCCCCTATGGCGAGTCGAAGCTGCCACCTCGGGGGCCGGTGTCCCGACATTACCCTGTGGCGTCACCCGGGCACCCCACCCAACTCGGAGGGTTTTCGTCCCCTTTGGGGAGTCGAAGCGGCCACCTCGGGGGCCGGGGTCCCGACATTACCCTGTGGCGCCATCCGGGCACCCGATCCGACCCGGGGGGTTTCGGCCCCTATGGCGAGTCGAAGCGGCCACCTCGCGGGCCGGTGTCCCGACATTACCCTGTGGCGTCACCCGGGCACCAGACCCGAATCGGGGCGTTTCGGCCCCTATGGGGAGTCGAAGCGGCCACCTCGCGGGCCGGGATCCCGACATTACCCGTTGACGCCACCCGGGCACCCGACCCGACCCGGGGGGTTTCGGCCCCTATGGGGAGTCGTAGCGGCCACCTCGCGGGCCGGGGTCCCGACATTACCCTGTGGCGCCACCCGGGCACCCGACCCGACTCGCAGGGTTTCGGCCCCTATGGGGAGTCGAAGCGGCCACCTCGGGGGCCGGGGTCCCGACATTACCCTGTGGCGCCACCCGGGCACCCGACCCGACCCGGGGGGTTTCGGCCCCTATGGGGAGTCGAAGCGGCCACCTCGGGGGCCGGCGTCCCGACATTACCCTTAAGGCGCCAACCGGGCTCCCGACCCGACTCGGGGGGTTTCGGCCCCTATGGCGAGTCGAAGCGGCCACCTCGGTGGCCGGTGTCCCGACATTACCCTGTGGCGCCACCCGGGCACCCGATCCGACTCGGAGGGTTTCGGCCCCCATGGGGAGTCGAAGCGGCCACCTCGGGGTCGGGGTCCCGACATTACCCTGTGGCTCCACCCGGGCACCCGACCCGACCCAGGGGGTTTCGGCCCCTATGGGGAGTCGAAGCGGCCACCTCGCGGGCCGGGGTCCCGACATTACCCTGTGGCGCCACCCCGGCACCCGACCCGACCCGGGGGGTTTCGGCCCCTATGGGGAGTCGAAGCGGCCACCTCGGGGGCCGGGGTCCCGACATTACCCTGTGGCGCTGTTGCAGGAAGCACGGCCGAAAGCACGACAGACACCGGTAGAGTCAGATCATGCTCCATTTTATTGTCCGAATAGCCTAAGTTTTATAGTGAACTTAACAGGGGTGGATAGTGTTTCACACAAGATTATTGGTCAAAGCACTCAGAAAACAACTAGAAGAAAACAACCCCACCTGCAAGAAAACAACCCCCTTGTGATTTGTAGTCATGTAGACCTTGTCTTTTACACCAGCTGCTGGTAACAATATTTTTCTACATTCCTCAGTTGGAGGATGTGGGAATGCTGTCCTGAGAGCTTCTCATAGCTATCCTGGTATCTTGGTTTGCTCAGCTGCAGCGGCCCATGGGATTTATGCTGTTTCAAGATTCCCTCAACAATTCCCCCTTCTTCCTTTGAGTAAACCAAGTCCGACACAGCAGTTTTACAAGTGACCCCTTAGCCATACTAACTACATTCAATACAACACGTAATGATGATTACCACCACCATGAAATAAATCCTTAATTCGTTTGTGACTAAAACCCCGTAACTATCTAGACCCTGTTTCAAACAAATCAGTGAGCTATTGGTTGAAGGATTGATATCATTTTGAGTCTTTCTCATGCTACTTTTCTGGAGTCGGTGAAGCCAGGGACAGGCAGGGTGATGACATATCGTTCTGACTAGCCCAGGCACTCACAGATTTTATTGCTGCTTGATCTTGGCCACAAATGCAAGCATTGCTGACAGTATTAGAATCTTCGTTAGTAGCTTCCCTATCTGCTGGAACATTCTGGACGGCCTTCACAAACCGGCTTGGGACCCAAATCGGTCCTGCCGCTGTAGAGACACAAAAATATCCCCGGCCAATGAACAAGACAGGAACTGGACCCTTCCAATCTCCTGTAGCTGGATCTCGGTAGTTTACTCTTATTTGCGGCAACACATTAGGTGCTGCCTTATTTAGTGTTTGAAAATGGATACTCGCAGGAGGATCTTCTCGGTCACCGGTCAAACATAGATGATTCAAGACGAACAGTGCCTTGGACAGTCGCTCATCGATGTCCTTAACTTCTTTTAATTTTGCTATCTGTTCCTTTAAGATTTGATGTGATCGTTCGACGATCGCTTGACCCGTGGGAGAGTAAGGAATACCCGTGATATGCCTTACTCCCCACATCTTCATAAACGTGCTGATCTTTTTGCTGATGTATGCTGGGCCGTTGTCCGTCTTGATCTGCTGTGGTACCCCCATGACGGCAAAACACACTGTCAAATGCCTGCACACATGGAGTGCCTTTTCTCCTCCCTGTGCCGTTGCCCATATGAATCGCGAAAAGGTATCAATACTCACATGCACATATCTTTTTGTGCCAAATTCTGGCACGTGCGTCACATCCATTTGCCATACCTCAAGTGCCTTAACACCCCGTGGATTAATACCCAAGCCTAACCCCGGTCCATGATGACTGCAGGAGGGGCATGCTCTTACTATTCCTTTAGCCTCTGTCCAAGTGAGTCCGAACATTCTCCGAAGACCTTTAGCGTTTTGATGAAACATTTCATGCGACGCTCGTGCACGCGTAAAGTCACTTTCAGGTCCTGCTGTGATTACACTTACCAATTTGTCTGCTTGCGCATTACCTTCTGCTAATCCGATTGAGAACTGGTGGCTACGTATGTGGATGATACAGTAAGGTGCAGTTCTTCCTTGAATGGCATCTCGTAACTGCAGAAACAATGACAATAACCTGACCTTCTTAGTTTGCCGTATCAAGGCATCCTCGATCCGGTTCACTACATTGACAACATACAAAGAATCTGAAACGATATTAATTGGATCGTGCATCCAGCGTTGACAAGCCCAAACAACGGCAGACAATTCCAATGTTTGTAATGTATCCCCTGTCGTTCCCGCAATTAGGTAACTTTTCCAGGTATCATTCTCATACCACACGCACACTGCCTTTCTACTTGTTGCACCGGCATCGGTGTATACCGTGCGACCCACTACTGGCCGAGGCGAAAGTTTTGGTACTACCTGCCATTTATACGATCTTATAACTTGCCATAAAGGCCCTTTTGGAGCCCGGGAATGTACCAATCCTGGGAATCCTAACACGGCTTCTTGTAGGGGAATGGATTGCTGTAAACACCATTCCAAATGATCCTGAGTCATTGGAAGACTAATATCCCCGGGTTCCTGGCCGCTGATATCAATACTCCGAGAGCGACCCTTACGTACTAGCTCTGCAATAGCTTCCGCCCAAGTTTGAACACTCATTTTTGGCTGAATCGATAAGAAGATCCATTCCAAAATTCGAAAGTGTTGTCCTATCATCTCACCCTTATAATTATCTATTTTTGTTATACCATTTCTACTTCTAGGGTCAGTGGCATCCTCCTGACACTGTCCCTGTCTTTGACGCCCCTTACTGTCTCCCTCTCCTTCTTGCCACTGACCAATCACTGCAAATGGGTGAGACACATGATTGATGATTACTAAAGAGAGTGGAAGTTCTGTTATACGTCTGCAAGCCGTACCAGCTGCAATCTTTGAAGATATGCGTGAAAGGGCCTGGCGTTGCTCATTCGTCAGTGTAATATGTTGTTCCGCCCTCCTACCCCGCAACAAAGGTAACAACAGAGCTAGGTCGTCATTAGTAATTCCCACGACACGCCTAACCCACTGAATATTGCCCAAGAATGTTTGGATATCTGTTAAATTATGCAACGTGGTAGATATATCGACTTTCTGTGGCCTGATGGTAGAGTCTGATATCTTCCATCCTAAGTATAGCCAGGGCTGTTTGCGTTGAACTTTCTCTGGAGCTATCTTCAGTCCTTTTGCTTCCAGGGTACTCTGAATAAATTGTAGATCTGAGTCCTGAAAGCAATCTGGTTTGCAAAACAGAATGTCATCCATGTAATGGTAAATAATGACATCGCACCATGCTGTCCGGATTGGCTCCAAGGCCCAGGCTACATATAGCTGACATAATGTGGGGGAGTTCTTCATACCCTGCGGAAGCACGAGCCATTCGTAGCGTTTTGCCGGGGCTTGCTTGTTAGTGGCGGGTATCGTAAAGGCAAACCTTTGGCAGTCTTTGTCTGCTAGGGGAATCGTAAAAAAACAGTCTTTTAAATCTATGATCAAAAGGGACCAATGTTCAGGCAGCATGGTAGGGGATGGTAAACCAGGTTGCAAGGCTCCCATAGCTTGCATTTGGTCATTTACCTTCCTGAGATCTTGCAGGAGTCGCCACTTTCCCGATTTTTTGCGAATTACGAAAATCGGCGTGTTCCAAGGACTTGTAGATGGACGTATGTGTCCCGCCTGGAGCTGTTCTTGAACTAAAGTCTGAGCTTGTCGCAACCTATCCGCCGTCAACGGCCACTGCTCCACCCAGATAGGCCGATCAGAATGCCATGTTAAGGCCAGGGTGGGAGGTTGCTCGGCAGTGGCCACTAAGGAAAATCCTTGCTGTCAGTAGTAATCACTGCCCCGAGCTGAGAAAGAATATCTCTCCCAATTAACATTTGAAGGTTCGCGGGCAGTGCCATCACGTACAGCCTAGTCGAAACCGTTTTTTCTTGGAATTTCAATGTCACGACTTGTGCACTGAGATATGTCGCCGAGCTGCCGCCAACGCCAGTAATTCCAGTGGCCGGGGATGTTAGTGGCCAATGTTTCGGCCATACCATGGAGCTACAGATCGTAACATCCGCACCAGAATCGATCATACCGGTAATCGTAATTTGTTGTGATCCGATGGATAACACCACATTCATCATAGGTCGGGAAGCCAGAGTTCTGGTAAAACAGACAACGCGGTCCGTGGAGCCGAAACCGCCTTCTCGGTTGACCTGTGCCCCCGCACAGGGTTGGTAATTTCGGAGTGCAACGAGTTGGGCTATTTTCGTACCTTTCGGAATAAATAATGGTGGGTTGAGCGTGTACGCCATGACTCTAATTTCTCCCACGTGGTCAACGTCAATAACCCCAGGGATAATCATTAATCCTTTAAGGCCTACAGAAGATCTACCTAATAGCAAGCCGCCTAATGGTGTGTTTGATAGTGGGCCTTGAATCCCTGTAGGAATCGCCACTACAGATTTATCGGAAAGGGTGATGCTTACTGCTGTTGCCAAATCCACTCCGAGGCTTCCTCTGGTGGCTGGGGCATTGATGTCGAGGAATCCACCCCGTCTGGCTGTACTGCGGCTACTGTTGTCGTCGCGCGGCCAAGCGCGCTCCTCTTGGAGTTTCCCTGAGACCGGCACAGTACTGTAGCATGTGTGTCGGATCGGCATAAGTCGCACCAGAGGGTAGCTGTACACTGCCTTCTTGTATGGCCAGGTCTCCCGCATCGATAACACCGCCACTGATCCTGGGGATTACGCCTTGGAGGGCCACCATTGGATCGGGACACTATGGCAGCTAACGGATCACCAATGGCTGTTGCAACAGCCTGAGCCACCACAGCTGCTTGCTTGGACTGATCAACACGTTCGACTCTCTCTAACATTTCTTCAACAGAAGCAGTTTTTGGTAGCGTGGCTAGGATGTTTTGGGTTTTTGTGTTCGCATTGTCGAAAGCAAGCATTCTGAGCATGCTCCGTTTTGAGTCTGGTGTCAATTCCGGATGATCCATGATCGCTGTCCACAATCGGTCGATGAATTTGGCATAAGACTCACCTTGGGCCTGGTGAACTGAGGCAAAGGGAGGAGCTTTCTTTTCCCCAGGGAGGGCAAAAAGAGCTCGTAGTGCGAGCTGTGCAGCTGTTCTATGGACAATCTCGGGGAACTGCAGCTGAAGTTGAGGATCAAAATACGGACCTGTTCCCGTTAGCATTTCAGCCGTAGTGCCATACAGGGGGTCCCCCGTTTGATGCGGTCGACCCGCTTCCATCTGCGCTAACTTTAGCCATTCTCTTTCAAAAAGCAACAGTTGAGAGGGTGTTAACAGTAAGCGGGCTATGTTTTGGCAGTCGAATGGACACATCAAATCGGCCTGGAAGATCCAGTGAATTATCTGTCGCGCCGCCTGGGACTGTAGGCCGTAATCCGTAACTGTTTTTCTAGCTTGCTGTAGAAGCTTCCAATCGTGTGGTTGCCATGACCCGGTGCCTTGCCCAGAGTTGACAATAACTGGGCAGGCCAAGGAGGAGGCGTGCCAATCTCCCTCGAGAATGGCGTTACGTATGATACCAGACCACCTAGCTGATATCGGTGCCGATGGAGTTGGGGTGGCAGACGACGAGGGAGAGACATCCTGGGTGGATTTATGGTTTTCCGGCAGCGGCACAGATGCTGGGGGCATCGCGTCAAGATTTTCTGATGCAGGAGGCGAAGAGGGCAATTCACAGGCCGCATCCATACCGGGCCCTGATAATCCCTTAGCGATGGCTGCTGCTGAGTCCTTTATTGAAGAGGTCATGCCCCGAACCGGGGTCAGCATAGGATCCAATGGAAACAATTGCGACAATGAGGTGTCGGATTTTGAAGTCGACGTTTTGTGGGCCCCAGACGGCGTCGATAAAGCTTGTGTCGCCGCCATGACGACCTGGCGTTCGGCCTTCAGATTGCCCAGCGCGTCAATTACCGAACGCCAGGTTTTACATAAATCTTTATCAAATTTTCCACGCGTGGTGCTTGTCTGCCATAGATGGTCTCCTATGCGCTGCCACTCATCTGGGCTAAAAGTTTGAGGGATCTCCGTTAGGAAACCCTCCTTCTGGGCCCATTTTACCAAGGATTTGACTTTCTTCGTATGGCAAGACACGCCTCTCATAATGAGAATGTTAGAGAGAAGCTGCACAGCCGCCTCCGCCTCCATGGTTACGTCAGACAGGCTGCAGGGTCGTGGTCTCCGCCCTGCTGTTGTTCAGTGACACTTCCTGTCTCCCGTAGCAACTCAATCCTGGACGGCCTGCGTCGCACCGCGATTACGTCAATGTCCCGCGTCCCCCCCCGCGGTTCCGTTTTCCCGCGTCCCCCCGCGGTTCCTTTTCCCGCGTCCCCCCGCGGTTCCGTTTTCCCGCGTCCCCCCGCGGTTCCGTTTTCCCGCGTCCCCCCGCGGTTCCTTTTCCCGCGTCCCCCCGCGGTTCCGTTTTCCCGCGTCCCCCCGCGGTTCCTTTTCCCGCGTCCCCCCGCGGTTCCGTTTTCCCGCGTCCCCCCGCGGTTCCTTTTCCCGCGTCCCCCCGCGGTTCCTTTTCCCGCGTCCCCCCGCGGTTCCTTTTTCCCGCGTCTCACCGCGGTTCCGTTTTCCCGCGTCTCACCGCGGTTCCTTTTCCCGCGTCCCCCCGCGGTTCCGTTTTCCCGCGTCCCCCCGCGGTTCCTTTTCCCGCGTCCCCCCGCGGTTCCGTTTTCCCGCGTCCCCCCGCGGTTCCGTTTTCCCGCGTCTCCCCGCGGTTCCTTTTCCCGCGTCCCCCCGCGGTTCCGTTTTCCCGCGTCCCCCCGCGGTTCCTTTTCCCGCGTCCCCCCGCGGTTCCGTTTTCCCGCGTCCCCCCGCGGTTCCTTTTCCCGCGTCCCCCCGCGGTTCCGTTTTCCCGCGTCCCCCCGCGGTTCCGTTTTCCCGCGTCTCACCGCGGTTCCTTTTCCCGCGTCCCCCCGCGGTTCCTTTTCCCGCGTCCCCCCGCGGTTCCTTTTCCCGCGTCTCACCGCGGTCCCGTGTTCCCGCGTGTCTCAACGCTTCCCCGGTGGTCCGGTGGTCGCCAGGTCGGTCCGTGTCTCTCGGGTCTCCCGGCGCCGCTCCGATGTCCCGGCGCCGCTCCAATCCGTCTGCCCGTGTGGGTCTCAGCGAGTCCGGGTCCCAGCCTGTCCGGGTCTCCTCGAGTCCGGGTCCCAGCGAGTCCGGGTCTCAGCCTGTTCGGGTCTCAGCCTGTTCGGGCGCCATATGTTGCAGGAAGCACGGCCGAAAGCACGACAGACACCGGTAGAGTCAGATCATGCTCCATTTTATTGTCCGAATAGCCTAAGTTTTATAGTGAACTTAACAGGGGTGGATAGTGTTTCACACAAGATTATTGGTCAAAGCACTCAGAAAACAACTAGAAGAAAACAACCCCACCTGCAAGAAAACAACCCCCTTGTGATTTGTAGTCATGTAGACCTTGTCTTTTACACCAGCTGCTGGTAACAATATTTTTCTACATTCCTCAGTTGGAGGATGTGGGAATGCTGTCCTGAGAGCTTCTCATAGCTATCCTGGTATCTTGGTTTGCTCAGCTGCAGCGGCCCATGGGATTTATGCTGTTTCAAGATTCCCTCAACATGGCGCCACCCGGGCACCCGACCCAACTCGGAGGGTTTCGGCCCCTATGCGGTTTCGAAGCGGCCACCTCGGGGGCCGGTGTCCCGAATTTACCCGGTGGTGCCACCCGGGCACCCGTCCCGACTCAAAGGGTTTCGGCCCCTATGGGGAGTAGAAGTGGCCACCTCGGGGGCCTGTGTCCCGAGATTACCCTGTGGTGCTACCCGGGCACCGGACACAACCTGGGGGGTTTTGGCCCCTCTGGGGAGTCGAAGCGGCCACCTCGGGGGCCGGGGTCCCGACATTACCCTTATGGCGCCACCCGGGCTGTTGACGCGACTCGGGGGGTTTCGGCCCCTCTGGGGAGTCGAAGAGGCCACCTCTGTGGCCTGGGTCCCGACATTACCCTGTGGCGCCACCCGGGCACCCGACCCGACTCGGAGGGTTTCGGCCCCTATGGGGAGTCGAAGCGGCCTCCTCGGTGGCCGGGGTCCCGACATTACCTGGTGGCACCACCCGGGCACCCGACCCGCCCCTTGGGGTTTCGGCCCCTATGGGGAGTCGAAGCGGCCACCTCGCAGGCCGGGGTCCCGACATTACCCTGTGGCGCCACCCGGGCACCCGACCCGACGCAGAGTGTTTCGGCCCCTATGGCGAGTCGAAGCAGCCACCTCGGCGGCCGGTGTCCCGACATTACCCTGTGGCGTCACCGGGGCACCCGACCCGACCCGGGGGGTTTCGGCCCCTATGGGGAGTCGAAGCGGCCACCTCGGGGGCCGGGGTCCCGACATTACCCTGTGGTGCAACCCGGGCACCGGACACAACCCGGGGTGTTTCGGCTCCTCTGGGGAGTCGAAGCGGCCACCTTGGGGGCCGGTGTCCCGACATTACCCTGTGGCGTCACCCGGGCACCCGAACCGACTCGGAGGGTTTCGGCCCCTATGGGGAGTCGAAGCAGCCACCTCGGTGGCCGGCATCCTGACATTACCCTGTGGCGCCACCCGGGCACCCGACCCGACCCGGGGGGTTTCGGCCCCTATGGCGAGTCGAAGCGGCCACCTCGGGGGCCGGGGTCCCGACATTACCCTGTGGCGCCACCCGGGCACCCGACCTGACCCAAGGGGTTTCGGCCCCTATGGGGAGTCGAAGCGGCCACCTCGGGGGATGGGGTCCCGACATTACCCTGTGGCGCCACCCGGGCACCCGACCCGACCCGGGGGGTTTCGGCCCCTATGGGGAGTCGAAGCGGCCACCTCGGGGGCCGGGGTCCCGACATTACCCTGTGGCGCCACCTGGGCACCCGACCCGACCCGGGGTGTTTCGAACCCCTATGGGGAGTCGAAGAGGCCACCTCGGGGGCCGGGGTCCCGACATTACCCTGTGGCGCCATCCGGGCACCCGACCCGACCCGGGGGGTTTCGACACCTATGGCGAGTCGAAGCGGCCACCTCGGGGGCCGGCGTCCCAATATCACCCTGTGGCGCCACCCGGGCACCCGACCCAACTTGGAGGGTTTCGGCCCCTATGGGGAGTCGAAGCGGCCACCTCGGGGGCTGGGGTCCCGACATTACCCTGTGGTGCCACCCGGCCACCCGACACAACCCGTGGGGTTTCGGCCCCTATGGGGAGTCGAAGTGGCCACTTCGGGGGCCGGGGTCCCGACATTACCCTGTGGCGCCACCCAGACACCCGACACAACCCGGGGGGTTTCGGCCGCTATGGGGAGTCGAAGCGGCCACCTCGGGGGCCTGTATCCCGAGATTACCCTGTGGTGCTACCCGGGCACCTGACAAAACCTGGGGGGTTTTGGCCCGTCTGGGGAGTCGAAGCGGCCACCTCGGGGTCGGGGTGCCGACATTACCCTGTGGCGCCACCCGGGCACACGACCCGACTCGGGGGGTTTCGGCCCCTATGGGGAGTCGAAGCGGCCACCTCGGGGTCGGGGTCCCAACATTACCCTGTGGCGCCACCCGGGCCCCCGACCCGACCCGTGGGGTTTCGGCCTCTATGGCGAGTCGAAGCGGCCACCTCGGGATCGGGGACCCGAGATTACCCTGTGGCGCCACCCGGGCACCCGACACGACCCGGGGGGTTTCGGCCCCTATGGCGAGTCGAAGCGGACAAACCCTCGCGGGCTGGGGTCCCGACATTACCCTGTGGCGTCACCCGGGCACCTGACCCGACTCGGAGGGTTTCGGCCCCTATAGGGAGTCGAAGCGTTCACCTCGGGGGCCGGGGTCCCGACATTACCCGGTGGCGCCACCCGGGCACCCGACCCGACCCGGGGGGTTTCGGCCCCTATGGGGAGTCGAAGCGGCCACCTTGGGTGCCGGGGTCCCGACATTACCCTGTGGCGCAATCCGGGCACCTGACCCCAGTCAGGTTGTTTCGGCCCCTATGGGGAGTCGAAGCGGCCACCTCGGGGGCCGGGGTCCCGACATTACCCTGTGGCGCCACCCGGGCTCCCGACCCGACCCGGGGGGTTTCGGCCCCTATGGGGAGTCGAAGCGGCCACCTCGGGGACCGGGGTCCCGACATTACCCTGTGGCGCCACCCGGGCTCCCAACCCGACCCGGGGGGTTTCGGCCCCTATGGGGAGTCGAAGCGGCCACCTCGGGGGCCGGGGTCCCGACATTACCCTGTGGCGCCACCCGGGCACCCGACCCGACCCGGGGGGTTTCGGCTCCTCTGGGGAGTCGAAGCGGCCACCTCGAGGGCCGGGGTCCCGACATTACCCTGTGGCGCCACCCGGGCACCCGACCCGACACGGGGGGTTTCGGCCCCTCTGGGGAGTCAAACCGGCGACCTCGGGGCCGGGGTCCCGACATTACCCTGTGGCGCCACCCGGGCACCCGACCCGACCCGGGGGGTTTCGGCCCCTCTGGGGAGTCGAAGCTGCCGCCTCGGGGGCCGGGGTCCCGACATTACCCTTATGGCGTCACCCGGGCACCCGACCCGACCCGGGGGGTTTCGGCCCCTATGGGGAGTCGAAGCGGCCACCTCGGGGGCTGGGGTCCCGACATTACCCTGTGGCGCCACCCGGGCACCCGATGCGACCCAGGGGGTTTCGGCCCCTATGGCAATTCGAAGCGGCCACCTCGGGAGCCGGGGTCCCGAATTTACCCTGTGGCGCCACCCGGGGACTTGACGCAACCCGGGGGGTTTCGGCCCCTATGGGGAGTCAAAGCGGTCACCTCAGGGGCCGGGGTCCCGACATTACCCTGTGGCGCCACCCGGGCACCCGACGAGACCCGGGGAGTTTCGGCCCCTATGGGGAGTTGAAGCGGCCACGTCGGGGGCTAAGGACCCGAGATTACCCTGTGGCGCAACCCGGGCACCCGACGTGACCCGGGGGGTTTCGGCCCCTATGGCGAGTCGAAGCGGCCACCTCGGGGGCTAGGGACCCGAGATTACCCTGTGGCGCCACCCGGGCACCCGACGAGACCCGGGGAGTTTCGGCCCCTATGGGGAGTTGAAGCGGCCACCTCGGGGGCTAGGGACCCGAGATTACCCTGTGGCGCAACCCGGGCACCCGACGAGACCTGGGGAGTTTCGGCCCCTATGGGGAGTTGAAGCAGCCACCTCGGGGGCTAGGGACCCGAGATTACCCTGTGGCGCCACCCGGGCACCCGACCCGACTCGGAGGGTTTCGGCCCCCATGGGGATCGAAGCGGCCAACTCGGGGGCCGGGGTCCTGACATTATCTTGTGACGCCACCTGGGCACCTGACCCGACCCGGGGGGTTTTGGCCCCTATGGGGAGTCGAAGCGACCACCTTGCGGGTCGGGGTACCGACATTACCTTGTGGCGCCACCCGGGTACCTGACCCGAACTGGGGGGTTTCAGCCACTATGGGGAGTCGAAGCGGCCACCTCGGGGGCCGGGGTCCCGTCATTACCTTGTGGCGCCACCCGGGTAGCCGACATTACCCGGGGGATTTCGGCCCCTATGGGGAGTCGAAGCGGCCACCTCGGGTGCCGGGGGCCCGACATTAGCCTGTGGCACCACCCGGACACCCGACCCGACGCTGGGGGTTTCGGCCCCTATGGGGATCGAAGCGGCCACCTCGGGGGCCGGGGTCCCGACAATACCTTCTGGCGCCACCCGGGTACCAGATCCGACCCGGGGGGTTTCGGCCCCTATGGGGAGTCGAAGCGGCCACCTCGTGTGCCGGGGTCCCGACATTACCCTGTGGTGCCACCCGGGCACCCGACCCGACCCGGGGGGTTTCGACCCCTATGGGGATCGAAGCAGCCACCTCTGGGGCCGGGGTCCTGACATTACCCTGTGGCGCCACCCGGGTACCCGACGTGACCCGGGGGGTTTCGGCCCCTATGGGGAGTCGAAGCGGCCACCTCGGGGCCCGGGGTCCCGACATTACCTGGTGGCGCCACCCGGGGACCCGACGCAACCCAGGGGGTTTCGGCCCGTCTGGGTAGTTGAAGTGGACACCTCGGGGGCCGGTGTTCCACAATACCCTGTGGCGCCACCCTGGCACCCGACCCGACCTGGGGGATTTCGGCCCTTATGGGGAGTCGAAGCGGCCACCTCAGGGGCCGGGGTCCCGACATTACCCTGTGGCGCCACCCGGGCCCCCGACCTCACCTGGGTGTTTTTGGCCCTTATGGCGAGTCGAAGCGGCCACCTCTGTGGCCGGGGTCCCGACATTACCATGTGGCGCCACCCAGGCACCCGACCCGACCCGGGGGGTTTCGGCCCCTCTGGGGAGTCGAAGCGGCCACCTCTGGGGCCGGGGTCCCGACATTACCCTGTGGCGCCACCCGGGCTCCCGACCCGACCCGGGGGGTTTCGGCCCCTATGGCGAGTCGAAGCGGCCACCTCGGGGGCCGGGGTCTCGACATTACCCTGTGGCGCCACCCGTGCACCCGACCTGACCCGGGGGGTTTTGGCCCCTATCGGGAGTCGAAGCGGCCACCTCGGGGGCCTGGGTCCCGACATTACCCTGTGGCGCCACCCGGGCACCCGACCCGTCTCAGAGGGTTTCAACCCCTATGGGGAGTCGAAGTAGGCACCTCGGGGGCCGGGGTCCCGACATTACCTTGTGGCGCCACCCGGGCACCTGACCTGACCCGGGGGATTTCGGCCCCTATGGAGAGTGGAAGCGGCCACCTCGGGGGCCGGGGTCCCGACATTACCCTGTGGCGCCACCCGGGCACCCGACTCGACCCGGGGAGTTTCGGCCCCTATGGCGAGTCGAAGTGGCCAACTCGCGGGCCGGGGTCCCGACATTACCTTGTGGCGCCACCAGGTACCCGACCCGACCCGGGGGATTTCGGCCCCTCTGGGGAGTCGAAGCGGCCACCTCGGGGGCCGGGGTCCCGACATTACCCTGTGAGGCCACCCGGGCACCCAACCCGACCCGAGGGGGTTAGACCCCTATGGGGAGTCGAAGCAGCCTCCTCTGGGGCCGGGGTCCCGACATTACCCTGTGGCGCCACGAGGGCACCCGAACCGACCCGGGGGGTTTCGGCCCCTATGGGGAGTGTAAGCGGCCACCTTTGAGGGCAGGGGTCCCGACATTACCCTTACGGCGCCACCCGGGTACCCGACCAGACCCGGGGTGTTTTGGCCCCTATGGGGAGTAGAAGAGGGCACCTCTGGTGCCGCGGACCCAACATTACCCTGTTTCGCCACCCAGGCACCCAACGCGACCCGGGGGGTTTCGGCCTCTCTGGGGAGTCGAAGTAGCCACCTCGGGGGCCGGGGTCCCGACATTACCCTTGGCGCCACCCAGGCACCCGACCCGGGGGGTTTCGGCCCCTATGGGGAGTCGAAGCGGCCACCTCGGGGGTCGGGGTCCCGACATTACCCTGTGGCGCCAACCGGGCACCCGACACAACATGGGGGGTTTCGGCCCCTATGGGGATCGAAGCGGCCACCTCGGGGGCCGGGGTCCCGACATTACCCTTACGGCGCCACCCGGGTACCCGACCCGACCCGGGGGGTTTCGTCCCGTATGGGGAGTCGAAACGGCCACCTCGGGTGCAGGGGTCCCGACATTACGCTGTTGAAACCCGGGTACCTGACCCGACCCTGGGGGTTTTGGCCCCTATGGGGAGTCGAAGCGGCCACCTCGGGGGTCGTGGTCCCAACATTACCCTGTGGCACCAACCGGGCACCCGACCCGTCCCAGGGGGTTTCGGCCCCTATGGGGAGTCGAAGCGGCCACCTCGGGGGCCCGGGTCCCGACATTACCCTGTGGCGCCACCCGGGCACCTGACCCGACCCGGGGTGTTTCGGCCCGTATGGGGAGTCGAAGCGGACACCTCGGGGGCCGGGGTCCCGACATTACCCTGTGGCGCCACCCGGGCACCCGACCCGACTCGGAGGGTTTCGGCCCCTATGGGGAGTCTAAGCGGCCACCTCGGGGCTCGGGGTTCCGACATTACCCTGTGGCGCCAACCGGGCACCCGACCCGACCCTGGGGGTTTCGGCCCCTATGGGGATCGAAGCAGCCACCTCGGGGGCCGGGGTCCTGACAATACCTTCTGGCGCCACCCAGGTACCGGATCCGACCCGGGGGGTTTCGGCCCCTATGGGGAGTCGAAGCGGCCACCTCGTGTGCCGGGGTCCCGACATTACCCTGTGGTGCCACCCGGGCACCCGACCCCACCCGGGTGGTTTCAGCCCCTGTGGGGAGTTGAAGCGGCCACCTCGGGGGCCGGGGTCCCGACATTACCCTGTGGCGCCACCCGGGGACCCGACCCGACCCGCGGGGTTTCGGCCCCTCTGGTGAGTCGAAGCGGCAACCTCCGTGGCCGAGGTCCCGACATTACCCTGTGGCGCTACCCGGGCACCCGACCTGACCCGGGGGGTTTCGGCCCCTATGGCGATTCGAATTGGCCACCTCGGGGGCCGGGGTCCCGAAATTATCCTGTGGCGCCACCCTGGCACCCGACCCGACCCGGGGGGTTTCGGCCCCTATGGCGAGTCGAAGCGGCCACCTCGGGGGCCGGGGTCCCGACATTACCCTGTGGCGCCACCCGGGCACCCGACCCGACTCTGGGGGTTTCGGCCCCTATGGCGATTCGAATTGGCCACCTCGGGGGCCGGGGTCCCGAAATTACCCTGTGGCGCCACCCGGGCACCCGACCCGACCCGGGGGTTTTCGGCCCCTCTGGGGAGTCGAAGCGGCCACCTCGGGGGACGGAGTCCCGACATTACCCTTTGGCGCCACCCGGGCACCCGACCCGACCCGGGGGGTTTCAGCCCCTATGGGGAGTCGAACCGGCGACCTCGGGGGCCGGGGTCCCAACATTACCCTGTGGTGCCACCCGGGCACCCGGCCCGACCCGGGGGGTTTCGGCCCCTCTGGGGAGTCGAACCGGCGGCCTCGGGGCCGGGGTCCCGACATTACCCTGTGGCGCCACCCGGGCACCTGACCCGACCTGGGGGGTTTTGGCCCCTATGGCGAGTCGAAGCGGCCACCTCGGGGTCGGGGACCCGAGATTACCCTGTGGCGCCACCCGGGCACCCGACCCGACCCGGGGGGTTTCGGCCCCTCTGGGGAGTCGAACCGGCGGCCTCGGGGCCGGGGTCCCGACATTACCCTGTGGCGTCACACGGGCACCACACAACCCGGGGGGTTTCGGCCCCTCTGGGGAGTCGAAGCGGCCACCTCGGGGGCCGGGGTCCCGACATTACCCTGTGGCGCCACCCGCGCACCCGACCCGACCCGAGGGTTTTGGGACCCTATGGCGAGTCGAAGTAGCCACCTCGGGGGCCGGGGTCCCGACATTACCCTGTGGCACAACGCGGGCACCCGACAAAATCCGGGGGGTTTCGGCCCCTTTGGGGATTCGAAGCGGCCACCTCGGCGACCGGGGTCCTGACATTACCCTGTGGCGTAACCCGGGCACCCGACGCAACTCAGGGGGTTTCGGCCCCTCTAGGGAGTAAAAGCGTCCAGTTCGGGGGCCAGGGTCCCGACATTACCCTGTTGCGACACCCGGACACCCGACCCGACCAGGGAGGTTTTGGCCCCTATGGCGAGTCGAAGCGGCCACCTCGGAGTCGGGGACCCGATATTACCCTGTGGCGCCACCCGGGCACCCGACCCGACCCGGGGGGTTTCGGCCCCTCTGGGGAGTCGAACCGGCGGCCTCGGGGCCGGGGTCCCGACATTACTCTGTGGCGCCACCCGGGCACCCGACCTGACCCGGGGGTTTTGGGACCCTATGGCGAGTCGAAGTAGCCACCTCGGGGGCCGGGGTCCCGACATTACCCTGTGGCACCACCCGGGCACCCGACCCGACCCGCGGGGTTTCGGCCCCTGTGGGGAGTCGAAGTAGCCACCTCGGTGGCCGTGGTCCCAACATTACCCTGTGGCGTCAACCGAGCACCCGACCTGACCCAGGGGGTTTCGGCCCCTATGGCGAGTCGAAGCGGCCACCTCGGCGACCGGGGTCCCGACATTACCCTGTGGCGCCACCTGGGCACCCGACGCAACCCAGGGGGTTTCGGCCCCTGTGGGGAGTCGAAGCGTCCAGTTCGGGGGCCAGGGTCCCGACATTACCCTGTGGCGCAATCTGGGCACCCGACCCAACCCGGGGGTTTTGGGACCCTATGGCGAGTCGAAGAAGGTACCTCGCGGGCCGGGGTTCCGACAGTACCCTGTTGCGACACCCGGACACCCGACCCGATCCGGGAGGTTTTGGCCCCTTTGGGGAGTCGAAGCAGCCACCTCGGGGGCCGGCGTCCTGACATTACCCTGTGGCGCCACCGGGGCACCCGACCCAATCCGGGGGGTTTCAGCCCATATGGGGAGTCGAACCGGCGACCTCGGGGGCCGGGGTCCCAACATTACCCTTATGGCGTCACCCGGGCACCCAACCCGACCCGGGGGGTTTCAACCCCTATGGGAAGTCGAAGCGGCCATCTCGGGAGCAGGGGTCCCGACATTACCCTGTGGCGCCACCCGGGCACCCGACCCGACCTGGGTGGTTTTGGCCCCTATGGCGAGTCGAAGCGGCCACCTCGGAGTCGGGGTCCTGATATTACCCTGTGGCGCCACCCGGGCACCCGACCCGACTCGGAGGGTTTCGGCCCCTATGGGGAGTCGAAGCGGCCACCTCGGGGGCCGGGGTCCCGACATTACCCTGTGGCGCCATTGGGCACCCGACCCGACCCTGGGCGTTTCGGCCCCTATGAAATGTCGAAGCGGCCACCTCGGGGGCCGGGGTCCCGACATTACCCAGTGGCGCCAACCGGGCACCCGACCCGACTCGGAGGGTTTCGGCCCCTATGGCGATTCGAAGCGGCCACATCGGGGGCCGGGGTCCCGACATTACCCGGTGGCACCCCCCGGGCACCCAACACAACCCGGGGGGTTTCGGCCCCTATGGGGAGTCGAAGCGGCCACCTCGGGGGCCGGGGTCCCGACATTACCCTGTGGCGCCACGAGGGCACCCGAACCGACCCGGGGGGTTTTGGCCCCTCTGGCGAGTCGAAGCGGCCACCTCGGGGGCCGGGGTCCCGACTTTACCCTGTGGCGCCACCCGGGCACCCGACCCGACCCCGGGGTGTTTCGGCTCCTATGGGGAGTCGAAGCGGCCACCTCGCGGGCCGGGGTCCCGACATTACCCTGTGGCGTCACCCGGGCACCCGACCCGCCCCTTGGGGTTTCGGCCCCTATGGGGAGTCGAAGCGGACACCTCGGGGGCCGGGGTCCCGACATTACCCTGTGGCGCCACCCGGGCACCCGACCCGACCCGGGGGGTTTCGGCCCCTCTGGGGAGTCGAAGCGGCCACCTCGGGGGCCGGGGTCCCGACATAACCCTGTGGCGCCACCCGGGCACCAGATCCGACCCTGGGGGTTTCGGCACCTATGGGGAGTCGAAGAGGCCACCTCGGGGGCCGGGGTCCGACATTACCCTGTGGCGCCACCCGGGCACCCGAACCGACTCGGGGGTTTTTGGCCCCTATTGGGAGTCGAAGCAGACACCTTGGGGGCCGGGGTCCCAACATTACCCTGTGGCGCCACCCGGGCACCCGACCCCACCCGGGGGGTTTCGGCCCCTATGGGGAGTCAAAGCGGCCACCTCTGGGGCCGGGGTCCCGACATTACCCTGTGGCGCCACCCGGGCACCCGACCCGACCCGGGGGTTTTGGGACCCTATGGCGAGTCGAAGTAGCCACCTCGGCGGCCGGGGTCCCGACATTACCCTGTGGCACCACCCGGGCACCCGACCCGACCCGGGGGTTTCGGCCCCTCTGGGGAGTCGAAGCGGCCACCTCGGTGGCCGTGGTCCCGACATTACCCTGTGGCGCCACCCGAGCACCCGACCTGACCCAGGGGGTTTCGGCCCCTATGGCGAGTCGAAGCGGCAACCTCGGCGACCGGGGTCCCGACATTACCCTGTGGCGCCACCCGGGCACCCGACGCAACCCAGGGGGTTTCGGCCCCTCTAGGGAGTCGAAGCGTCCAGTTCGGGGGCCAGGGTCCCGACATTACACTGTTGCGACACCCGGACACCCGACCCGACCCGGGAGGTTTTGGCCCCTATGGGGAGTCGAAGCAGCCACCTCGGGGGCCGGTGTCCTGACATTACCCTGTGGCTCGACCCGGGCACCCGACCCGACCCGGGGGTTTTCGGCCCCTCTGGGGAGTCGTAGCGGCCACCTCGGGGGACGGAGTCCCGACATTACCCTTTGGCGCCACCCGGGCACCCGACCCAATCCGGGGGGTTTCAGCCAATATGGGGAGTCGAACCGGCGACCTCGGGGGCCGGGGTCCCAACATTACCCTGTGGTGCCACCCGGGCACCCGGCCCGACCCGGGGGGTTTCGGCCCCTCTGGGGAGTCGAACCGGCGGCCTCGGGGCCGGGGTCCCGACATTACCCTGTGGCGCCACCCGGGCACCTGACCCGACCTGGGGGGTTTCGGCCCCTATGGCGAGTCGAAGCGGCCACCTCGGGGTCGGGGACCCGAGATTACCCTGTGGCGCCACCCGGGCACCCGACCCGACCCGGGGGGTTTCGGCCCCTCTGGGGAGTCGTACCGGCGGCCTCGGGGCCGGAGTCCCGACATTACCCTGTGGCGCCACCTGGGCACCCGACGCGACCTGGGGGGTTTTGGCCCCTATGGCGAGTCGAAGCGGCCTCCTCGGGGTCGGGAACCCGAGATTACCCTGTGGCGCCACCCGGGCACCCGACCCGACCCGGGGGGTTTCGGCCCCTGTGGGGAGTCGAAGCGGCCACCTCGGGGGCCGGGGTCCCGACATTACCCTGTGGCGCCACCCGCGCACCCGACCCGACCCGAGGGTTTTGGGACCCTATGGCGAGTCGAAGTAGCCACATCGGGGGCCGGGGTCCTGACATTACCCTGTGGCACAACGCGGGCACCCGACAAAATCCGGGGGGTTTCGGCCCCCATGGGGAGTCGAAGCGGCCACCTCGGGGGCCGGGGTCCCGACATTACCCTTATGGCGCCACCCGGGCACCCGACCCGACCCGGGGCGTTTCGGCCCCTATGGCGAGTAGCAGCAGCCACCTCGCGGGCCGGGGTCCCGACATTACACTGTGGGGTCACCCGGGCACCCGACCCGACCCGGGGCGTTTCGGCCCCTATGGCGAGTCGAAGCGGCCACCTCGGGGGCCGGGATCCCGACATTACCTAGTGGCGCCACCGGGTACCCGACGGAACCCGGGGGGTTTCGGCCCCTATGGGGATTCGAAGCGGCCACCTCGGGGGCCGGGGTCCCGACATTACTCTGTGGCGCCACCCAGGCTCCTGACCAGACCCGGGGGGTTTCGACCCCTCTGGGGAGTAAAAGCGTCCACTTCGGGGGCCGGGGTCCCGACATTACCCTGTGGCGCTACCGGGGCACACGACCCGACCCGGGGGGTTTCAGCCCCTATGGGGAGTCGAAGCGGCCACCTCGGGGGCCGGGGTCCCGACATTACCCTGTGGCTCCACCCGGGCACCCGACCCGACCCGGTGGGTTTTGGCCCCTCTGGGGAGTCGAAACGGCCACCTCTGTGGCCGGGGTCCCGACATTACCCTGTGGCGCTACCCGGGCACCCGACCTGACCCGGGGGGTTTCGGCCCCTATGGGGAGTCGAAGGGGCCACCTTGGGGGCCGGGGTTCCGACATTACACTCTGGCGCCACCCAGGTACCCGACTCGACCCGGGGGGTTTCGGCCCCTATGGGGAGTCTAAGGGGCCACCTTGGGGGCCGGGGTCCCGACATTACCCTGTGGCGCCACCGGGGCACCCGACCCGACCCGGGGGGTTTTGGCCCCTATGGGGAGTCGAAGCGGCCACCTCGGGGGCCGGGGTTTTGACATTACCCTGTGGCGCCATCCGGGCACCCGACTCGACCCGGGGGATTTCGGCCCCTATGGGGATTGGAAGCGGCCACCCCGGGGGCCGGGGTCCCGACATTACCCTTATGGCGCCACCCGGGCACCCGACCCGACCCGGGGCGTTTCGGCCCCTATGGCGAGTCGCAGCGGCCACCTCGCGGGCCGGGGTCCCGACATTACTCTGTGGCGTCACCCGGGCACCCGACCCGACTCGGAGGGTTTCGGCCCCTATGGCGAGTCGAAGCGGCCACCTCGGGGGCCGGGGTCCCGACATTACCCTGTAGCGCCACCCGGGCATCCGACATGACTCGGAGGGTTTCGACCCCTATGAGGAGTCGAAGCGGCCACCTCGCGGGCCGGGGTCCCGACATTACCCTGTGGCGTCACCCGGGCACCCGACCCGACTCGGAGGGTTTCAGCCCCTATGGGGAGTCGAAGCGGCCACCTCGGGGGCCAGGGCCCCGACATTACCATGTGGCGTCACCCAGGCACCCGACCTGACTCGGCGGGTTTCGGCCCCTATGGGGAGTGGAAGTGGCCACCTCGGTGGCCGGGGTCCCGACATTACCCTCATGGCGCCACCCTGGCACCCGACCCGACTCGGAGGGTTTCGGCCCCTATGGGGAGTCGAAGCGGCCACCTCGGGGGCCGGTGTTCGGAATTTACCTGGTGGCGCCACCCGGGCACCCGACCCGACCCAGGGGGTTTCGGCCCCTATGGCGAGTCGAAGCGGCCACCTCGGGGTCGGGGTCCCGACATTACCCGGTGGCGCCACCGGGTACCCAAACCGACCCGGGGGGTTTCGGCCCCTAAGGGGATTCGAAGCGGCCACCTCGGGGGCCGGGGTCCCGACATTACCCTGTGGCGCCAACATGGCACCCGACCCGACCCGGGGGGTTTCGGCCCCTATGTGGAGACGAAGCGGCCACATCTGGGGCCGGGGTTCCGAATTTACCTGGTGGCGCCACCCGGGCACCTGACCCGATCCGGGGGGTTTCGGCCCCTATGGGGAGTCGCAGCGGCCACCTCGGGGGCTGGGGTCCCGACATTAGCCTGTGGCGCCACCCGGGCACCCGACCCGACCCGGGGGGTTTCGGCTCCAACGGGGAGACGAAGCGGCCACCTCTGGGGCCGGGGTTCCGAATTTACCTTGTGGCGCCACCCGGGCACCCGACCCAACCCGGGGGATTTCGGCCCCCATGGGGAGTCGAAGCGGCCACCTCTGGGGCCGTGGTCCCGACATTACCCTTATGGCGCCACCCGGGCACCCGACCCGACCCGGGGCGTTTCGGCCCCTATGGCGAGTCGCAGCAGCCACCTCGCGGGCCGGGGTCCCGACATTACTCTGTGGGGTCACCCGGGCACCCGACCCGACTCAGAGGGTTTCGGCCCCTATGGGGAGTCGAAGCGGCCACCTCGGTGGCCGGGGTTCGGAATTTACCTGGTGGCGTCACCCGGGCACCCGACCCGACCCGGGGGGTTTCGGCCCCTATGGGGAGTCGAAGCGGCCACCTCGGGGGCCGGGGTCCCGACATTACCCTGTGGCGCCAACATGGCACCCGACCCGACCCAGGGGGTTTCGGCCCCTATGGGGATTCGAAGCGGCCACCTCGGGGACCGGGATCCCGACATTACCCTGTGGCGCCACCCGGGCACCCGACCCGACCCGGGGTGTTTCGGCCCCTATGGGGAGTCGAAACGGCCACCTTGGGGGCCGGGGTCCCGACATTACCCTATGGCGCCACCTGGGCACCCGACCCGACCCGGGGGGTTTTGGCCCCTCTGGGGAGTGGAAGCGGCCACCTCTGTGGCCGGGGTCCCGACATTACCCTGTGGCACCACCCGGGCACCAGACAAAATCCGGGGGGTTTCGGCCCCTATGGGGAGTAAAAGCGGCCACCTCGGGGGCCAGGGTCCCGACATTACCCTGTGGCGCTACCGGGGCACCCGACCCGACCCGGGGGGTTTCGGCCCCTCTGGGGAGTAAAAGCGGCCACCTCGGGGGCCGGGGTCCCGACATTACCCTATGGCGCCACCTGGGCACCCGACCCGACCCGGGGGGTTTTGGCCCCTCTGGGGAGTGGAAGCGGCCACCTCGGGGGCCGGGGTCCCGACATTACCCTGTGGCGCTACCCGGGCACCCGACCTGACCCGTGGGGTTTCGGCCCCTATGGGGAGTCGAAGCGGCCACCTCGGGGGCCGGGGTCCCGACATTACCCTCTGGCGCCACCCGGGCACCCGACCCGACCTGGGGGGTTTCGGCCCCTCCAGGGAGTAGAAGCAGCCACCACTGGGGCCGGGGTTCCAAATTTACCTGGTGGCGCCACCCGGGCACCCGACCCGACCTGGGGGGTTTCGGTCCCTATGGAGAGTGGAAGCGGCCACCTCGGGGCCGGGGTCCCGACATTACCCTGTGGCGCCACCTGGGCACCCAACCCGACGCGGGGGGTTTCAGCCCCTATGGCGAGTCGAAGAGGCCACCTCGGGGGCCGGGGTCCCGACATTACCCTGTGGCGCCAACATGGCACCCGACCCGACCCGGGGGCTTTCGGCCCCTATGGGGAGTCGAAGCGGCCACCTCCGGGACCGGGATACCGACATTACCCTGTGGCGCCACCCGGGCACCCGACCCCACCCGGGGGGTTTCGGCCCGTATGAGGAGTCGAAGCGGCCACCTCGGGGGCCGGGATCCCGACATTACCTGGTGGCTCTACCGGGTACCCGACGGAACCCTGGGGGTTTCGGCCCCTATGGGGAGTCTAAGGGGCCACCTTGAGGGCCGGGGTCCCGACATTACCCTGTGGTGCCACCCGGGGACCCGACCCAACCCGGGGGGTTTTGGCCCCTATGGGGAGTTGATGCGGCCACCTCGGGGGCCGGGGTTTTGACATTACCCTGTGGCGCCACCCGGGCACCCGACTCGACCCGGGGGATTTCGGCCCCTATGGGGAGTGTAAGCGGCCACCTCGGGAGCCGGGGTCCCGACATTACCCTGTGGCGCCACCCGGGCACCCGACCCGACCCGGGTGGTTTCGGCCCCGATGGGGAGTGAAAGCGGCCACCTCGAGGGCCGGGGTCCCGAATTTACCCTGTGGCGCCACGCGGGCACCCGACCCGACCCGGGGGGTTTCGGCCCCTATGGGGAGTCGAAGCGGCCACATTTGGGGGCAGGGGTCCCGACATTACCCTGTGGCGCCACCCGTGCACCCGACCCGACCCGGGGGGTTTTGGCCCTTATGGGGATTAGAAGAGGGCACCTCTGGGGCCGCGGACCCAACATTACCCGGTGGCGCCACCCAGGCACTTGACCCGACCCGGGGGGTTTCGGCCCCTATGGAGAGTGGAAGCGGCCACCTCGGGGGCCGGGGTCCCGACATTACCCTTTGGCGCCACCCGGGGACCTGACCCGACCCGGGGGGTTTCGGCCCCTCTGGTGAGTCGAAGCGGCCACCTCTTTGGCCGAGGTCCCGACATTACACTGTGGCGCTACCCGGGCACCCGACCTGACCCGGGGGGTTTCGGACCCTATGGGGAGTCGAAGCGGCCACCTCGGAGTCGGGGTCCCGACATTACCCTGTGGCGCCACCCGGGCACCCGACCCGACCCGGGGGGTTTCGGCCCCTATGGAGAGTGGAAGCGGCCACCTCGGGGGCCGGGGTCCCGACATTACCCTGTGGCGCCACCCGGGCACCCGACCCGACCCGTGGGGTTTCGGCCCCTATGGAGAGTGGAAGCGGCCACCTCTGTGGCCGGGGTCCCGACATTACCCTGTGCCGCCACCCGGGCACCCGACCCGACCCGGGGGGTTTCGGCCCCTATGGAGAGTGGAAGCGGCCACCTCGGGGGCCGGGGTCCCGACATTACCCTGTGGCGCCACCCGGGCACCCGACCTGACCCGGGGGGATTCGGCCCCTATGGAGAGTGGAAGCGGCCACCTCGGGGGCCGGGGCCCCGACAATACCCTGTGGCGCCACCCGGGCCCCCGACCCGACCTGGGGGGTTTCGGCCCCTGTGGGGAGTCGAAGCGGCCACCTCGGGGGCCGGCGTCCTGACATTACCCTGTGGCGCCACCCGGGCACCCAACCCGACCCGGGGCGTTTCGGCCCCTATGGCGAGTCGAAGCGGCCACCTCGGGGGCCGGGATCCCGACATTACCTGGTGGCGCCACCGGGTACCCGACGCAACCCGGGGGGTTTCGGCCCCTATGGGGATTCGAAGCGGCCACCTCGGGGGCCGGGGTCCCGACATTACCCTGTGGCGCCACCCAGGCACCTGACCAGACCCGGGGGGTTTCGACCCGTCTGGGGAGTAAAAGCGTCCACTTCGGGGGCCGGGGTCCCGACATTACCCTGTGGCGCTACCGGGGCACCCGACCCGACCCGGGGGGTTTCAGCCCCTATGGGGATTCGAAGCGGCCACCTCTGGGGCCGGGGTCCCGACATTACCCTGTGGCGCTACCTGGGCACCCGACCTGACCCGGGGGGTTTCGGCCCCTATGGGGAGTCGAAGGGGCCACCTTGGGGGCTGGGGTTCCGACATTACACTCTGGCGCCACCCGGGTACCCGACTCGACCCGGGGGGTTTCGGCCCCTATGGGGAGTCTAAGGGGCCACCTTGGGGGCCGGGGTCCCGACATTACCCTGTGGCGCCACCCGGGCACCCGACCCGACCCGGGGGGTTTTGGCCCCTATGGGGAGTCGAAGCGGCCACCTCGGGGGCCGGGGTTTTGACATTACCCTGTGGCGCCACCCGGGCACCCGACTCGACCCGGGGGATTTCGGCCCCTATGGGGAGTCGAAGCGGCCACCTCGGGGGCCGGGGTCCCGAATTTACCCTGTGGCGCCACGCGGGCACCCGACCCGACCCGTGGGGTTTCGGCCCCTATGGAGAGTGGAAGCGGCCACCTCGGGGGCTGGGGTCCCGACATTACCCTGTGGCGCCACCCGGGCACCCGACCCGACCCGGGGGGATTCGGCCCCTATGGAGAGTGGAAGCGGCCACCTCGGGGGCCGGGGTCCCGACATTACCCTGTGGCGCCACCCGGGCACCCGACCCGACCCGGGGGGATTCGGCCCCTATGGAGAGTGGAAGCGGCCACCTCGGGGGCCGGGGCCCCGACAATACCCTGTGGCGCCACCCGGGCACCCAACCCGACCTGGGGGGTTTCGGCCCCTGTGGGGAGTCGAAGCGGCCACCTCGGGGGCCGGGGTTCGGAATTTACCTGGTGGCGTCACCCGGGCACCCGACCCGACCCGGGGGGTTTCGGCCCCTATGGGGAGTCGAAGCGGCCACCTCGGGGGCCGGCGTCCTGACATTACCCTGTGGCGCCACCCGGGCACCCAACCCGACCCGGGGCGTTTCGGCCCCTATGGCGAGTCGAAGCGGCCACCTCGGGGGCCGGGATCCCGACATTACCTGGTGGCGCCACCGGGTACCCGACGCAACCCGGGGGGTTTCGGCCCCTATGGGGAGTAAAAGCGTCCACTTCGGGGGCCGGGGTCCCGACATTACCCTGTGGCGCTACCGGGGCACCCGACCCGACCCGGGGGGTTTCAGCCCCTATGGGGATTCGAAGCGGCCACCTCTGGGGCCGGGGTCCCGACATTACCCTGTGGCTCCACCCGGGCACCCGACCCGACCCGGGGGGTTTCGGCCCCTCTGGGGAGTCGAAGCGGCCACCTCTGTGGCCGGGGTCCCGACATTACCCTGTGGCGCTACCCGGGCACCCGACCTGACCCGGGGGGTTTCGGCCCCTATGGGGAGTCGAAGGGGCCACCTTGGGGGCTGGGGTTCCGACATTACACTCTGGCGCCACCCGGGTACCCGACTCGACCCGGGGGGTTTCGGCCCCTATGGGGAGTCTAAGGGGCCACCTTGGGGGCCGGGGTCCCGACATTACCCTGTGGCGCCACCCGGGCACCCGACCCGACCCGGGGGGTTTTGGCCCCTATGGGGAGTCGAAGCGTCCAGTTCGGGGGCCAGGGTCCCGACATTACCCTGTTGCGACACCCGGACACCCGACCCGACCCGGGAGGTTTTGGCCCCTATGGGGAGTCGAAGCAGCCACCTCGGGGGCCGGTGTCCTGACATTACCCTGTGGCGCCATCCGGGCACCCGACCCGACCCGGGGGTTTTCGGCCCCTCTGGGGAGTCGTAGCGGCCACCTCGGGGGACGGAGTCCCGACATTACCCTTTGGCGCCACCCGGGCACCCGACCCAATCCGGGGGGTTTCAGCCAATATGGGGAGTCGAACCGGCGACCTCGGGGGCCGGGGTCCCAACATTACCCTGTGGTGCCACCCGGGCACCCGGCCCGACCCGGGGGGTTTCGGCCCCTCTGGGGAGTCGAACCGGCGGCCTCGGGGCCGGGGTCCCGACATTACCCTGTGGCGCCACCCGGGCACCTGACCCGACCTGGGGGGTTTCGGCCCCTATGGCGAGTCGAAGCGGCCGCCTCGGGGTCGGGGACCCGAGATTACCCTGTGGCGCCACCCGGGCACCCGACCCGACCCGGGGGGTTTCGGCCCCTCTGGGGAGTCGTACCGGCGGCCTCGGGGCCGGAGTCCCGACATTACCCTGTGGCGCCACCTGGGCACCCGACGCGACCTGGGGGGTTTTGGCCCCTATGGCGAGTCGAAGCGGCCTCCTCGGGGTCGGGAACCCGAGATTACCCTGTGGCGCCACCCGGGCACCCGACCCGACCCGGGGGGTTTCGGCCCCTGTGGGGAGTCGAAGCGGCCACCTCGGGGGCCGGGGTCCCGACATTACCCTGTGGCGCCACCCGCGCACCCGACCCGACCCGAGGGTTTTGGGACCCTATGGCGAGTCGAAGTAGCCACATCGGGGGCCGGGGTCCTGACATTACCCTGTGGCACAACGCGGGCACCCGACAAAATCCGGGGGGTTTCGGCCCCCATGGGGAGTCGAAGCGGCCACCTCGGGGGCCGGGGTCCCGACATTACCCTTATGGCGCCACCCGGGCACCCGACCCGACCCGGGGCGTTTCGGCCCCTATGGCGAGTCGCAGCAGCCACCTCGGGGGCCGGGGTCCCGACATTACTCTGTGGGGTCACCCGGGCACCCGACCCGACCCGGGGCGTTTCGGCCCCTATGGCGAGTCGAAGCGGCCACCTCGGGGGCCGGGATCCCGACATTACCTAGTGGCGCCACCGGGTACCCGACGGAACCCGGGGGGTTTCGGCCCCTATGGGGATTCGAAGCGGCCACCTCGGGGGCCGGGGTCCCGACATTACTCTGTGGCGCCACCCAGGCTCCTGACCAGACCCGGGGGGTTTCGACCCCTCTGGGGAGTAAAAGCGTCCACTTCGGGGGCCGGGGTCCCGACATTACCCTGTGGCGCTACCGGGGCACACGACCCGACCCGGGGGGTTTCAGCCCCTATGGGGAGTCGAAGCGGCCACCTCGGGGGCCGGGGTCCCGACATTACCCTGTGGCTCCACCCGGGCACCCGACCCGACCCGGTGGGTTTTGGCCCCTCTGGGGAGTCGAAACGGCCACCTCTGTGGCCGGGGTCCCGACATTACCCTGTGGCGCTACCCGGGCACCCGACCTGACCCGGGGGGTTTCGGCCCCTATGGGGAGTCGAAGGGGCCACCTTGGGGGCCGGGGTTCCGACATTACACTCTGGCGCCACCCAGGTACCCGACTCGACCCGGGGGGTTTCGGCCCCTATGGGGAGTCTAAGGGGCCACCTTGGGGGCCGGGGTCCCGACATTACCCTGTGGCGCCACCGGGGCACCCGACCCGACCCGGGGGGTTTTGGCCCCTATGGGGAGTCGAAGCGGCCACCTCGGGGGCCGGGGTTTTGACATTACCCTGTGGCGCCATCCGGGCACCCGACTCGACCCGGGGGATTTCGGCCCCTATGGGGATTGGAAGCGGCCACCCCGGGGGCCGGGGTCCCGACATTACCCTTATGGCGCCACCCGGGCACCCGACCCGACCCGGGGCGTTTCGGCCCCTATGGCGAGTCGCAGCGGCCACCTCGCGGGCCGGGGTCCCGACATTACTCTGTGGCGTCACCCGGGCACCCGACCCGACTCGGAGGGTTTCGGCCCCTATGGCGAGTCGAAGCGGCCACCTCGGGGGCCGGGGTCCCGACATTACCCTGTAGCGCCACCCGGGCATCCGACATGACTCGGAGGGTTTCGACCCCTATGAGGAGTCGAAGCGGCCACCTCGCGGGCCGGGGTCCCGACATTACCCTGTGGCGTCACCCGGGCACCCGACCCGACTCGGAGGGTTTCAGCCCCTATGGGGAGTCGAAGCGGCCACCTCGGGGGCCGGGGCCCCGACATTACCATGTGGCGTCACCCAGGCACCCGACCTGACTCGGCGGGTTTCGGCCCCTATGGGGAGTGGAAGTGGCCACCTCGGTGGCCGGGGTCCCGACATTACCCTCATGGCGCCACCCTGGCACCCGACCCGACTCGGAGGGTTTCGGCCCCTATGGGGAGTCGAAGCGGCCACCTCGGGGGCCGGTGTTCGGAATTTACCTGGTGGCGCCACCCGGGCACCCGACCCGACCCAGGGGGTTTCGGCCCCTATGGCGAGTCGAAGCGGCCACCTCGGGGTCGGGGTCCCGACATTACCCGGTGGCGCCACCGGGTACCCAAACCGACCCGGGGGGTTTCGGCCCCTAAGGGGATTCGAAGCGGCCACCTCGGGGGCCGGGGTCCCGACATTACCCTGTGGCGCCAACATGGCACCCGACCCGACCCGGGGGGTTTCGGCCCCTATGTGGAGACGAAGCGGCCACATCTGGGGCCGGGGTTCCGAATTTACCTGGTGGCGCCACCCGGGCACCTGACCCGATCCGGGGGGTTTCGGCCCCTATGGGGAGTCGCAGCGGCCACCTCGGGGGCTGGGGTCCCGACATTAGCCTGTGGCGCCACCCGGGCACCCGACCCGACCCGGGGGGTTTCGGCTCCAACGGGGAGACGAAGCGGCCACCTCTGGGGCCGGGGTTCCGAATTTACCTTGTGGCGCCACCCGGGCACCCGACCCAACCCGGGGGATTTCGGCCCCCATGGGGAGTCGAAGCGGCCACCTCTGGGGCCGTGGTCCCGACATTACCCTTATGGCGCCACCCGGGCACCCGACCCGACCCGGGGCGTTTCGGCCCCTATGGCGAGTCGCAGCAGCCACCTCGCGGGCCGGGGTCCCGACATTACTCTGTGGGGTCACCCGGGCACCCGACCCGACTCAGAGGGTTTCGGCCCCTATGGGGAGTCGAAGCGGCCACCTCGGTGGCCGGGGTTCGGAATTTACCTGGTGGCGTCACCCGGGCACCCGACCCGACCCGGGGGGTTTCGGCCCCTATGGGGAGTCGAAGCGGCCACCTCGGGGGCCGGGGTCCCGACATTACCCTGTGGCGCCAACATGGCACCCGACCCGACCCAGGGGGTTTCGGCCCCTATGGGGATTCGAAGCGGCCACCTCGGGGACCGGGATCCCGACATTACCCTGTGGCGCCACCCGGGCACCCGACCCGACCCGGGGTGTTTCGGCCCCTATGGGGAGTCGAAACGGCCACCTTGGGGGCCGGGGTCCCGACATTACCCTATGGCGCCACCTGGGCACCCGACCCGACCCGGGGGGTTTTGGCCCCTCTGGGGAGTGGAAGCGGCCACCTCTGTGGCCGGGGTCCCGACATTACCCTGTGGCACCACCCGGGCACCAGACAAAATCCGGGGGGTTTCGGCCCCTATGGGGAGTAAAAGCGGCCACCTCGGGGGCCAGGGTCCCGACATTACCCTGTGGCGCTACCGGGGCACCCGACCCGACCCGGGGGGTTTCGGCCCCTCTGGGGAGTAAAAGCGGCCACCTCGGGGGCCGGGGTCCCGACATTACCCTATGGCGCCACCTGGGCACCCGACCCGACCCGGGGGGTTTTGGCCCCTCTGGGGAGTGGAAGCGGCCACCTCGGGGGCCGGGGTCCCGACATTACCCTGTGGCGCTACCCGGGCACCCGACCTGACCCGTGGGGTTTCGGCCCCTATGGGGAGTCGAAGCGGCCACCTCGGGGGCCGGGGTCCCGACATTACCCTCTGGCGCCACCCGGGCACCCGACCCGACCTGGGGGGTTTCGGCCCCTCCAGGGAGTAGAAGCAGCCACCACTGGGGCCGGGGTTCCAAATTTACCTGGTGGCGCCACCCGGGCACCCGACCCGACCTGGGGGGTTTCGGCCCCTATGGGGAGTCGAAGCGGCCACCTCGGGGCCGGGGTCCCGACATTACCCTGTGGCGCCACCTGGGCACCCAACCCGACGCGGGGGGTTTCAGCCCCTATGGCGAGTCGAAGAGGCCACCTCGGGGGCCGGGGTCCCGACATTACCCTGTGGCGCCAACATGGCACCCGACCCGACCCGGGGGCTTTCGGCCCCTATGGGGAGTCGAAGCGGCCACCTCCGGGACCGGGATACCGACATTACCCTGTGGCGCCACCCGGGCACCCGACCCCACCCGGGGGGTTTCGGCCCGTATGAGGAGTCGAAGCGGCCACCTCGGGGGCCGGGATCCCGACATTACCTGGTGGCTCTACCGGGTACCCGACGGAACCCTGGGGGTTTCGGCCCCTATGGGGAGTCTAAGGGGCCACCTTGAGGGCCGGGGTCCCGACATTACCCTGTGGTGCCACCCGGGGACCCGACCCAACCCGGGGGGTTTTGGCCCCTATGGGGAGTTGATGCGGCCACCTCGGGGGCCGGGGTTTTGACATTACCCTGTGGCGCCACCCGGGCACCCGACTCGACCCGGGGGATTTCGGCCCCTATGGGGAGTGTAAGCGGCCACCTCGGGAGCCGGGGTCCCGACATTACCCTGTGGCGCCACCCGGGCACCCGACCCGACCCGGGTGGTTTCGGCCCCGATGGGGAGTGAAAGCGGCCACCTCGAGGGCCGGGGTCCCGAATTTACCCTGTGGCGCCACGCGGGCACCCGACCCGACCCGGGGGGTTTTGGCCCCTATGGGGAGTCGAAGCGGCCACATTTGGGGGCAGGGGTCCCGACATTACCCTGTGGCGCCACCCGTGCACCCGACCCGACCCGGGGGGTTTTGGCCCTTATGGGGATTAGAAGAGGGCACCTCTGGGGCCGCGGACCCAACATTACCCGGTGGCGCCACCCAGGCACTTGACCCGACCCGGGGGCTTTCGGCCCCTATGGAGAGTGGAAGCGGCCACCTCGGGGGCCGGGGTCCCGACATTACCCTTTGGCGCCACCCGGGGACCTGACCCGACCCGGGGGGTTTCGGCCCCTCTGGTGAGTCGAAGCGGCCACCTCCGTGGCCGAGGTCCCGACATTACACTGTGGCGCTACCCGGGCACCCGACCTGACCCGGGGGGTTTCGGACCCTATGGGGAGTCGAAGCGGCCACCTCGGAGTCGGGGTCCCGACATTACCCTGTGGCGCCACCCGGGCACCCGACCCGACCCGGGGGGTTTCGGCCCCTATGGAGAGTGGAAGCGGCCACCTCGGGGGCCGGGGTCCCGACATTACCCTGTGGCGCCACCCGGGCACCCGACCCGACCCGTGGGGTTTCGGCCCCTATGGAGAGTGGAAGCGGCCACCTCTGTGGCCGGGGTCCCGACATTACCCTGTGCCGCCACCCGGGCACCCGACCCGACCCGGGGGGTTTCGGCCCCTATGGAGAGTGGAAGCGGCCACCTCGGGGGCCGGGGTCCCGACATTACCCTGTGGCGCCACCCGGGCACCCGACCTGACCCGGGGGGATTCGGCCCCTATGGAGAGTGGAAGCGGCCACCTCGGGGGCCGGGGCCCCGACAATACCCTGTGGCGCCACCCGGGCCCCCGACCCGACCTGGGGGGTTTCGGCCCCTGTGGGGAGTCGAAGCGGCCACCTCGTGGGCCGGGGTCCCGACATTACCCTGTGGCGCTACCCGGGCACCCGACCCGACTCGGAGGGTTTCGGCCCCTATGGGGATTCGAAGCGGCCACCTCGGGGGCCGGCGTCCTGACATTACCCTGTGGCGCCACCCGGGCACCCAACCCGACCCGGGGCGTTTCGGCCCCTATGGCGAGTCGAAGCGGCCACCTCGGGGGCCGGGATCCCGACATTACCTGGTGGCGCCACCGGGTACCCGACGCAACCCGGGGGGTTTCGGCCCCTATGGGGATTCGAAGCGGCCACCTCGGGGGCCGGGGTCCCGACATTACCCTGTGGCGCCACCCAGGCACCTGACCAGACCCGGGGGGTTTCGACCCGTCTGGGGAGTAAAAGCGTCCACTTCGGGGGCCGGGGTCCCGACATTACCCTGTGGCGCTACCGGGGCACCCGACCCGACCCGGGGGGTTTCAGCCCCTATGGGGATTCGAAGCGGCCACCTCTGGGGCCGGGGTCCCGACATTACCCTGTGGCGCTACCTGGGCACCCGACCTGACCCGGGGGGTTTCGGCCCCTATGGGGAGTCGAAGGGGCCACCTTGGGGGCTGGGGTTCCGACATTACACTCTGGCGCCACCCGGGTACCCGACTCGACCCGGGGGGTTTCGGCCCCTATGGGGAGTCTAAGGGGCCACCTTGGGGGCCGGGGTCCCGACATTACCCTGTGGCGCCACCCGGGCACCCGACCCGACCCGGGGAGTTTTGGCCCCTATGGGGAGTCGAAGCGGCCACCTCGGGGGCCGGGGTTTTGACATTACCCTGTGGCGCCACCCGGGCACCCGACCTGACCCGGGGGATTTCGGCCCCTATGGGGAGTCGAAGCGGCCACCTCGGGGGCCGGGGTCCCGAATTTACCCTGTGGCGCCACGCGGGCACCCGACCCGACCCGTGGGGTTTCGGCCCCTATGGAGAGTGGAAGCGGCCACCTCGGGGGCTGGGGTCCCGACATTACCCTGTGGCGCCACCCGGGCACCCGACCCGACCCGGGGGGATTCGGCCCCTATGGAGAGTGGAAGCGGCCACCTCGGGGGCCGGGGTCCCGACATTACCCTGTGGCGCCACCCGGGCACCCGACCCGACCCGTGGGGTTTCGGCCCCTATGGAGAGTGGAAGCGGCCACCTCTGTGGCCGGGGTCCCGACATTACCCTGTGCCGCCACCCGGGCACCCGACCCGACCCGGGGGGTTTCGGCCCCTATGGAGAGTGGAAGCGGCCACCTCGGGGGCCGGGGTCCCGACATTACCCTGTGGCGCCACCCGGGCACCCGACCTGACCCGGGGGGATTCGGCCCCTATGGAGAGTGGAAGCGGCCACCTCGGGGGCCGGGGCCCCGACAATACCCTGTGGCGCCACCCGGGCACCCAACCCGACCTGGGGGGTTTCGGCCCCTGTGGGGAGTCGAAGCGGCCACCTCGTGGGCCGGGGTCCCGACATTACCCTGTGGCGCTACCCGGGCACCCGACCCGACTCGGAGGGTTTCGGCCCCTATGGCGAGTCGAAGCGGCCACCTCGGGGGCCGGGGTTCGGAATTTACCTGGTGGCGTCAACCGGGCACCCGACCCGACCCGGGGCGTTTCGGCCCCTATGGCGAGTCGCAGCAGCCACCTCGCGGGCCGGGGTCCCGACATTACTCTGTGGGGTCACCCGGGCACCCGACCCGACTCGGAGGGTTTCGGCCCCTATGGGGAGTCGAAGCGGCCACCTCGGGGGCCGGGGTTCGGAATTTACCTGGTGGCGTCACCCGGGCACCCGACCCGACCCGGGGGGTTTCGGCCCCTATGGGGAGTCGAAGCGGCCACCTCGGGGGCCGGCGTCCTGACATTACCCTGTGGCGCCACCCGGGCACCCAACCCGACCCGGGGCG
This sequence comes from Somateria mollissima, assembly GCA_951411735.1. NCBI lineage: Eukaryota > Metazoa > Chordata > Aves > Anseriformes > Anatidae > Somateria > Somateria mollissima. Next base: position 108,939 of record CATOCB010000392.1, on the reverse strand, counting down.
TTTCGGCCCCTATGGCGAGTCGAAGCGGCCACCTCGGGGGCCGGGATCCCGACATTACCTGGTGGCGCCACCGGGTACCCGACGCAACCCGGGGGGTTTCGGCCCCTATGGGGATTCGAAGCGGCCACCTCGGGGGCCGGGGTCCCGACATTACCCTGTGGCGCCACCCAGGCACCTGACCAGACCCGGGGGGTTTCGACCCGTCTGGGGAGTAAAAGCGTCCACTTCGGGGGCCGGGGTCCCGACATTACCCTGTGGCGCTACCGGGGCACCCGACCCGACCCGGGGGGTTTCAGCCCCTATGGGGATTCGAAGCGGCCACCTCTGGGGCCGGGGTCCCGACATTACCCTGTGGCTCCACCCGGGCACCCGACCCGACCCGGGGGGTTTCGGCCCCTCTGGGGAGTCGAAGCGGCCACCTCTGTGGCCGGGGTCCCGACATTACCCTGTGGCGCTACCCGGGCACCCGACCTGACCCGGGGGGTTTCGGCCCCTATGGGGAGTCGAAGGGGCCACCTTGGGGGCTGGGGTTCCGACATTACACTCTGGCGCCACCCGGGTACCCGACTCGACCCGGGGGGTTTCGGCCCCTATGGGGAGTCTAAGGGGCCACCTTGGGGGCCGGGGTCCCGACATTACCCTGTGGCGCCACCCGGGCACCCGACCCGACCCGGGGGGTTTTGGCCCCTATGGGGAGTCGAAGCGGCCACCTCGGGGGCCGGGGTTTTGACATTACCCTGTGGCGCCACCCGGGCACCCGACTCGACCCGGGGGATTTCGGCCCCTATGGGGAGTCGAAGCGGCCACCTCGGGGGCCGGGGTCCCGAATTTACCCTGTGGCGCCACGCGGGCACCCGACCCGACCCGGGGGGTTTCGGCCCCTATGTGGAGTCGAAGCGGCCACCTTTGGGGGCAGGGGTCCCGACATTACACTGTGGCGCCACCCGTGCACCCGACCCGACCCGGGGGGTTTTGGCCCTTATGGGGATTAGAAGAGGGCACCTCTGGGGCCGCGGACCCAACATTACTCGGTGGCGCCACCCAGGCACTTGACCCGACCCGGGGGGTTTCGGCCCCTATGGAGAGTGGAAGCGGCCACCTCGGGGGCCGGGGTCCCGACATTACCCTTTGGCGCCACCCGGGGACCTGACCCGACCCGGGGGGTTTCGGCCCCTCTGGTGAGTCGAAGCGGCCACCTCCGTGGCCGAGGTCCCGACATTACACTGTGGCGCTACCCGGGCACCCGACCTGACCTGGGGGGTTTTGGCCCCTATGGGGAGTCGAAGCGGCCACCTCGGGGGCCGGGGTCCCGACATTACCCTGTGGCGCCACCCGGGCACCCGACCCGACCCGGGGGGTTTCGGCCCCTATGGCGAGTCGAAGCGGCCACCTCTGTGGCCGGGGTCCCGACATTACCATGTGGCGTCACCCAGGCACCTGACCTGACTCGGCGGGTTTCGGCCCCTATGGGGAGTGGAAGCGGCCACCTCGGGGGCTGGGGTTCGGAATTTACCTGGTGGCGTCAACCGGGCACCCGACCCGACCCGGGGGGTTTCGGCCCCTATGGCGAGTCGAAGCGGCCACCTCTGTGGCCGGGGTCCCGACATTACCATGTGGCGTCACCCAGGCACCTGACCTGACTCGGCGGGTTTCGGCCCCTATGGGGAGTGGAAGCGGCCACTTCGGGGGCCGGGGTCCCGACATTACCCTCATGGCGCCACCCTGGCACCCGACCCGACTCGGAGGGTTTCGGCCCCTATGGGGAGTCTAAGGGGCCACCTTGGGGGCCGGGGTCCCGACATTACCCTGTGGCGCCACCCGGGCACCCGACCCGACCCGGGGGGTTTTGGCCCCTATGGGGAGTCGAAGCGGCCACCTCGGGGGCCGGGGTTCGGAATTTACCTGGTGGCGTCACCCAGGCACCTGACCCGACCCGGGGTGTTTCGGCCCCTATGGGGAGTCGAAGGGGCCGCCTCGGGGGCCGGGATCCCGACATTACCTGGTAGCGCCACCGGGTACCCGACGCAACCCGGGGGGTTTTGGCCCCTATGGGGATTCGAAGCGGCCACCTCGGGGGCCGGGGTCCCGACATTACCCTGTGGCGCCACCCAGGCACCTGACCCGACCCAGGGGTTTTGGTCCCAATGGGGAGTCGAAGCGGCCACCTCGGGGTCGGGGTCCCGACATTACCCGGTGGCTCCACATGGTACCCGAACCGACCCCGGCGGTTTCGGCCCCTATGGGGAGACGAAGCGGCCACCTCGGGGGCCGGCGTCCTGACATTACCCTCTGGCGCCGCCCGGGCACCCCACCTGACCCGGGGGGTTTTGGCCCCAATGGGGAGTCGAAGCGGCCACCTCGGTGGCCGGGGACCCGAGATTACCCTGTGGCGCCACCCGGGCACCCGACCAGACCCGGGGGTTTTGGTCCCTATGGGGATCGAAGCGGCTACCTCGGGGGCCGGGGTCCCGACATTACACTGTGGCGCCACCCGGGCACCCGACCCGACCTGGGGGGTTTCGGCCCCTATGGGGAGTCGAAGCGGCCACCTCGGGGGCCGGGGTCCCGACATTACCTGGTGGTGCCACCTGGGCACCCGACGCGACCCGGGGGGTTTCAGCCCCTATGGCGAGTCGAAGCAGCCACCTCGGGGGCCAAGGTTCCGAATGTACCTGGTGGCGCCAGCCGGGCACCTAACCCGATCCGGGGGGTTTCGGCCCCTTTGGGAAGTGGAAGAGGCAACCTCGGGGGTTGGGATGCCGACATTACCCTGTGGCGCCACCCGGGCACCCGACTCGACCCGGGGGTTTTCGGCTCCAACGGGGAGACGAAGCGGCCACCTCTGGGGCCGGGGTTCCGAATTTACCTTGTGGCGCCACCCGGGCACCCGACCCAACCCGGGGGATTTCGGCCCCCATGGGGAGTCGAAGCGGCCACCTCTGGGGCCGTGGTCCCGACATTACCCTTATGGCGCCACCCGGGCACCCGACCCGACCCGGGGCGTTTCGGCCCCTATGGCGAGTCGCAGCAGCCACTTCGCGGGCCGGGGTCCCGACATTACTCTGTGGGGTCACCCGGGCACCCGACCCGACTCAGAGGGTTTCGGCCCCTATGGGGAGTCGAAGCGGCCACCTCGGGGGCCGGGGTTCGGAATTTACCTGGTGGCGTCACCCGGGCACCCGACCCGACCCGGGTGGTTTCGGCCCCTATGGGGAGTCGAAGCGGCCACCTCGGGGGCCGGGATCCCGACATTACCTGGTGGCGCCACCGGGTACCCGACGCAACCCGGGGGGTTTCGGCCCCTATGGGGATTCGAAGCGGCCACCTCGGGGGCCGGGGTCCCGACATTACCCTGTGGCGCCACCCAGGCACCTGACCAGACCCGGGGGGTTTCGGCCCCTCTGGGGAGTAAAAGCGTCCACTTCGGCGGCCGGGGTCCCGACATTACCCTGTGGCGCTACCGGGGCACCCGACCCGACCCGGTGGGTTTCGGCCCCTATGGATAGTGAAAGCGGCCACCTCGGGGACCGGGGTCCCGACATTACCCTGTGGCGCCACCCGGGCACCTGACCCGACCCGGGGGGTTTCGGCCCCTCTGGGGAGTAAAAGCGGCCACCTCGGGGGCCGGGGTCCCGACATTACCCTGTGGCACCACCCGGGCACCCGACCCGACCCGGGGGGTTTCGGGTCCAACGGGGAGACGAAGCGGCCACCTCTGGGGCCGGGGTTCCGAATTTACCTTGTGGCGCCACCCGGGCACCCGACCCGACCCGGGGGGTTTCGGCCCCTATGGCGAGTCGAAGCGGCCACCTCGGGGGCCGGGGTTCGGAATTTACCTGGTGGCGTCAACCGGGCACCCAACCCGACCCGGGGGGTTTCGGCCCCTATGGCGAGTCGAAGCGGCCACCTCGCGGGCCGGGGTCCCGACATTACCCTCATGGCGCCACCCTGGCACCCGACCCGACTCGGAGGGTTTCGGCCCCTATGGGGAGTCGAAGCGGCCACCTCGGGGGCCGGGGTCCCGACATTACCCTGTGGCGCCACCCGGGCACCCGACCCGACCCGGGGGGTTTCGGCCCCTATGGCGAGTCGAAGCGGCCACCTCGGGGTCGGGGTCCCGACATTACCCGGTGGCGCCACCGGGTACCCAAACCGACCCGGGGGGTTTCGGCCCCTATGGGGAGTGGAAGCGGCCACCTCGGGGGCCGGCGTCCTGACATTACCCTGTGGCGCCACCGGGTACCCGACGCAACCCGGGGGTTTTCGGCCCCTATGGGGATTCGAAGCGGCCACCTCAGGGGCCGGCGTCCTGACATTACCCTGTGGCGCTACCCGGGCACCCGACCCGACCCGGGGGGTTTCGGCCCCTATGGGGAGACGAAGCGGCCACATCTGGGGCCGACGTTCCGAATTTACCTGGTGGCGCCACCCGGGCACCCGACCCGACCCGGGGCGTTTCGGCCCCTATGGCGAGTCGCAGCGGCCACCTCTGTGGCCGGGGTCCCGACATTACCCTGTGGCGCCACCCGGGCACCCGACCCGACCCGGGGGGTTTCGGCTCCAACGGGGAGACGAAGCGGCCACCTCTGGGGCCGGGGTTCCGAATTTACCTTGTGGCGCCACCCGGGCACCCGACCCAACCCGGGGGATTTCGGCCCCCATGGGGAGTCGAAGCGGCCACCTCTGGGGCCGTGGTCCCGACATTACCCTTATGGCGCCACCCGGGCACCCGACCCGACCCGGGGCGTTTCGGCCCCTATGGCGAGTCGCAGCAGCCACCTCGCAGGCCGGGGTCCCGACATTACTCTGTGGGGTCACCCGGGCACCCGACCCGACTCGGAGGGTTTCGGCCCCTATGGGGAGTCGAAGCGGCCACCTCGGGGGCCGGGGTCCCGACATTACCCTGTGGCGCCAACATGGTACCCGACGCAACCCGGGGGTTTTCGGCCCCTATGGGGATTCGAAGCGGCCACCTCGGGGGCCGGCGTCCTGACATTACCCTGTGGCGCCTCCCGGGCACCCAACCCGACCCGGGGCGTTTCGGCCCCTATGGCGAGTCGAAGCGGCCACCTCGGGGGCCGGGATCCCGACATTACCCTGTGGCGCCACCGGGTACCCGACGCAACCCGGGGGGTTTCGGCCCTTATGGGGATTCGAAGCGGCCACCTCGGGGGCCGGGGTCCCGACATTACCCTCTGGCGCCACCCAGGCACCTGACCAGACCCGGGGGGTTTCGACCCCTCTGGGGAGTAAAAGCGTCCACTTCGGGGGCCGGGGTCCCGACATTACCCTGTGGCGCTACCCGGGCACCCGACCTGACCCGGGGGGTTTCGGCCCCTATGGGGAGTCGAAGGGGCCACCTTGGGGGCTGGGGTTCCGACATTATACTCTGGCGCCACCCGGGTACCCGACTCGACCCGGGGGGTTTCGGCCCCTATGGGGAGTCTAAGGGGCCACCTCGGGGGCCGGGGTCCCGACATTACCCTGTGGCGCCACCCGGGCACCCGACTCGATCCGGGGGATTTCGGCCCCTATGGGGAGTCGAAGCGGCCAGCTTGGGGGCCGGGGTCCCGACATTACCCGGTGGCGCCACCCGGGCACCCGACCCGACCCGGGGGGGTTCGGCCCCTATGGGGAGTGAAAGCGGCCACCTCGAGGGCCGGGGTCCCAATATTACCTTGTGGTGCCACCCGGGCACCCGACCCGGCCCGGGGAGTTTCGGCCCCTATGGGTTGTGGAAGCGGCCACCTCGGGTGCCGGGGTCCTGAATTTACCCTGTGGCGCCACAAGGGCACCCGACCCGACCCGGGGGGTTTCGGCCCCTATGGGTAGTAGAAGTGGCCAACTCGCGGGCCGGGGTCCCGATATTACCCTGTGGTGCCACCCGGGCACCCGACCCGACCCGGTGGGTTTCGGCCCCTATGGATAGTGAAAGCGGCCACTTCGGGGACCGGGGTCACGACATTGCCCTGTGGCGCCACCCAGGCACCTGACCCGACCCGGGGGGTTTCGGCCCCTCTGGGGAGTAAAAGCAGTTACCTCGGGGGCCAGGGTCCCGACATTACCCTTATGGCGCCACCCGGGCACCCGAATTGACCCGGGGCGTTTCGGCCCCTATGGCTAGTCGCAGCGGCCACCTGGCGGGCCGGGGTCCCGACATTACCCTGTGGCGTCACCCGGGCACCTGACCTGACCCGGGGGGTTTCGGCCCCTATGGGGAGTCGAAGCGGCTACCTCGCGGGCCAGGGTCCCGACATTACCCTGTGGCGCCACCCAGACACCTGACGTGACCCGGGGGATTTCGGCCCCTCTGGGGAGTCGAAGCGGCCACCTCTGGGGCCGGGGTTCCGAATTTACCTGGTGGCGCCACCCGGGCACCCGACCCGACCCGGGGCGTTTCGGCCCCTATGGGGAGTCGAAGCGGCCACCTCGGGGGCCGGGGCCCCGACATTACCCTGTGGCGCCACCCGGGCACCCGACCCGACCCGGGGGTTTTCGGCCCCTATGGGGAGACGAAGCGGCCACATCTGGGGCCGGGGTTCCGAATTTACCTGGTGGCGCCACCCGGGCACCCGACCCGACCCGGGGGTTTTCGGCTCCAACGGGGAGACGAAGCGGCCACCTCTGGGGCCGGGGTTCCGAATTTACCTTGTGGCGCCACCCGGGCACCCGACCCAACCCGGGGGATTTCGGCCCCCATGGGGAGTCGAAGCGGCCACCTCTGGGGCCGTGGTCCCGACATTACCCTTATGGCGCCACCCGGGCACCCGACCCGACCCGGGGCGTTTCGGCCCCTATGGCGAGTCGCAGCAGCCACCTCGCGGGCCGGGGTCCCGACATTACTCTGTGGGGTCACCCGGGCACCCGACCCGACTCGGAGGGTTTCGGCCCCTATGGGGAGTCGAAGCGGCCACCTCGGGGGCCGGGGTTCGGAATTTACCTGGTGGCGTCACCCGGGCACCCGACCCGACCCGGGGGGTTTCGGCCCCTATGGGGAGTCGAAGCGGCCACCTCGGGGGCCGGCGTCCTGACATTACCCTGTGGCGCCACCCGGGCACCCAACCCGACTCGGGGGCTTTCGGCCCCTATGGCGAGTCGAAGCGGCCACCTCGGGGGCCGGGATCCCGACATTACCTGGTGGCGCCACCGGGTACCCGACGCAACCCGGGGGGTTTCGACCGTTATGGGGATTCGAAGCGGCCACCTCGGGGGCCGGGGTCCCGACATTACCCTGTGGCGCCACCCAGGCACCTGACCAGACCCGGGGGGTTTCGACCCCTCTGGGGAGTAAAAGCGTCCACTTCGGGGGCCGGGGTCCCGACATTACCCTGTGGCGCTACCGGGGCACCCGACCCGACCCGGGGGGTTTCAGCCCCTATGGGGATTCGAAGCGGCCACCTCTGGGGCCGGGGTCCCGACATTACCCTGTGGCTCCACCCGGGCACCCGACCCGACTCAGAGGGTTTCGGCCCCTCTGGGGAGTCGAAGCGGCCACCTCTGTGGCCGGGGTCCCGACATTACCCTGTGGCGCTACCCGGGCACCCGACCTGACCCGGGGGGTTTCGGCCCCTATGGGGAGTCGAAGGGGCCACCTTGGGGGCTGGGGTTCCGACATTATACTCTGGCGCCACCCGGGTACCCGACTCGACCCGGGGGGTTTCGGCCCCTATGGGGAGTCGAAGCGGCCACCTCGGGGGCCGGGGTCCCGACATTACCCGGTGGCGCCACCCGGGCACCCGACCCGACCCGGGGGGGTTCGGCCCCTATGGGGAGACGAAGCGGCCACCTCTGGGGCCGGGGTTCCGAATTTACCTTGTGGCGCCACCCGGGCACCCGACCCAACCCGGGGGATTTCGGCCCCCATGGGGAGTCGAAGCGGCCACCTCTGGGGCCGTGGTCCCGACATTACCCTTATGGCGCCACCCGGGCACCCGACCCGACCCGGGGCGTTTCGGCCCCTATGGCGAGTCGCAGCAGCCACCTCGCGGGCCGGGGTCCCGACATTACTCTGTGGGGTCACCCGGGCACCCGACCCGACTCGGAGGGTTTCGGCCCCTATGGGGAGTCGAAGCGGCCACCTCGGTGGCCGGGGTTCGGAATTTACCTGGTGGCGTCACCCGGGCACCCGACCCGACCCGGGGGGTTTCGGCCCCTATGGGGAGTCGAAGCGGCCACCTCGGGGGCCGGCGTCCTGACATTACCCTGTGGCGCCACCCGGGCACCCAACCCGACTCGGGGGCTTTCGGCCCCTATGGCGAGTCGAAGCGGCCACCTCGGGGGCCGGGATCCCGACATTACCTGGTGGCGCCACCGGGTACCCGACGCAACCCGGGGGGTTTCGACCGTTATGGGGATTCGAAGCGGCCACCTCGGGGGCCGGGGTCCCGACATTACCCTCTGGCGCCACCCAGGCACCTGACCAGACCCGGGGGGTTTCGACCCCTCTGGGGAGTAAAAGCGTCCACTTCGGGGGCCGGGGTCCCGACATTACCCTGTGGCGCTACCGGGGCACCCGACCCGACCCGGGGGGTTTCAGCCCCTATGGGGATTCGAAGCGGCCACCTCTGGGGCCGGGGTCCCGACATTACCCTGTGGCTCCACCCGGGCACCCGACCCGACTCAGAGGGTTTCGGCCCCTCTGGGGAGTCGAAGCGGCCACCTCTGTGGCCGGGGTCCCGACATTACCCTGTGGCGCTACCCGGGCACCCGACCTGACCCGGGGGGTTTCGGCCCCTATGGGGAGTCGAAGGGGCCACCTTGGGGGCTGGGGTTCCGACATTATACTCTGGCGCCACCCGGGTACCCGACTCGACCCGGGGGGTTTCGGCCCCTATGGGGAGTCGAAGCGGCCACCTCGGGGGCCGGGGTCCCGACATTACCCGGTGGCGCCACCCGGGCACCCGACCCGACCCGGGGGGGTTCGGCCCCTATGGGGAGTGAAAGCGGCCACCTCGAGGGCCGGGGTCCCGATATTACCTTGTGGTGCCACCCGGGCACCCGACCCGGCCCGGGGAGTTTCGGCCCCTATGGGTTGTGGAAGCGGCCACCTCGGGTGCCGGGGTCCTGAATTTACCCTGTGGCGCCACAATGGCACCCGACCCGACCCGGGGGGTTTCGGCCCCTATGGGTAGTAGAAGCGGCCAACTCGCGGGCCGGGGTCCCGATATTACCCTGTGGTGCCACCCGGGCACCCGACCCGACCCGGTGGGTTTCGGCCCCTATGGATAGTGAAAGCGGCCACTTCGGGGACCGGGGTCACGACATTGCCCTGTGGCGCCACCCGGGCACCCGACCCGACCCGGGGTGTTTCGGCCCCTATGGCTAGTCGCAGCGGCCACCTGGCGGGCCGGGGTCCCGACATTACCCTGTGGCGTCACCCGGGCCCCTGACCTGACTCGGCGGGTTTCGGCCCCTATGGGGAGTCGAAGCGGCTACCTCGCGGGCCGGGGTTCCGAATTTACCTGGTGACGACACCCGGGCACCCGACCCGACTCGCAGGGTTTCGGCCCCTATGGGGAGTCGAAGCGGCCACCTCGGGGGCCGGGGCCCCGACATTACCCTGTGGCGCCACCCGGGCACCCGACCTGACTCGGCGGGTTTCGGCCCCTATGGGGAGTGGAAGCGGCCACCTCGGGGGCCGGGATACCGACATTACCCTGTGGCGCCACCCGGGCACCCGACCTGACTCGGAGGGTTTCAGCCCCTATGGCTAGTCGCAGCGGCCAACTCGGGGGCCGGTGTCCCGACATTACCCTGTGGCGCCACCCGGGCACTCGACAAAATCCGGGGGGTTTCGGCCCCTATGGGGAGTGGAAGCGGCCACCTCGGTGGCCGGGGTCCCGACATTACCCTCATGGCGCCACCCTGGCACCCGACCCGACTCGGAGGGTTTCGGCCCCTATGGGGAGTCGAAGCGGCCACCTTGGGGGCCGGTGTTCGGAATTTACCTGGTGGCGCCACCCGGGCACCCGACCCGACCCGGGGGGTTTCGGCCCCTATGGGGAGTCGAAGCGGCCACCCTGGGGGCCGGCGTCCTGACATTACCCTGTGGCGCCACCGGGTACCCGACGCAACCCGGGGGTTTTCAGCCCCTATGGGGATTCGAAGCGGCCACCTCGGGGGCCCCGGTCCCGACATTACCCTGTGGCGCCACCCAGGCACCTGACCAGACCCGGGGAGTTTCGGCCCCTCTGGGGAGTAAAAGCGGCCACCTCGGGGGCCAGGGTCCCGACACTACCCTGTGGCGCTACCGGGGCACCCGACCCGACCCGGTGGGTTTCGGCCCCTATGGATAGTGAAAGCGGCCACCTCGGGGACCGGGGTCCCGACATTACCCTGTGGCGCCACCCGGGCACCTGACCCGACCCGGGGGGTTTCGGCCCCTCTGGGGAGTAAAAGCGGCCACCTCGGGGGCCAGGGTCCCGACATTACCCTGTGGCGCTACCGGGGCACCCGACCTGACCCGGGGTGTTTCGGCCCCTATGGGAAGTCGAAGCGGCCACCTCGGGGGCCGTGGTCCCGACATTACCCTTATGGGGCCACCCGGGCACCCGACCCGACCCAGGGGTTTTGGTCCCAATGGGGAGTCGAAGCGGCCACCTCGGGGGCCGGGGACCCGAGATTACCCTGTGGCGCCACACGGGCACCCAACCCGACCCGGGGGTTTTTCTCCCAGTGGGGATCGAAGCGGCCACCTCGTGTGCCGTGGTCCTGAAATTACCTTGTGGCGCCACCCAGGCATCTGACCCGACCCAGGGGATTTCGGCCCCTATGGAGAGTCGAAGCGGCCACCACGGGGGCCTGGGTTCAGATTTTACCTGGTGGCGCCACACGGGCACCCGACCTGACACGGGGGGATTCGGCCCCTATGGCGAGTCGCAGCAGCCACCTCGGAGGCCGGGGTCCCGACATTACCCTGTGGCGCCACCCGGGCACCCGACCCGACCCGGGGGGTTTCGGCCCCTCTGGGGAGTAGAAGCAGCCACCTCGGGGTCCGGGGTCCCGACATTACCCTGTGGCGCCACCCAGGCACCCGACCCGACCCGTGAGTTTTGGGACCCTATGGCGAGTAGAAGCAGACACCTCGGGGGCCGGGGTCCCGACATTACCCTGTGGCGCCACCCGGGCACCCGACCAGACCCGGGGGTTTTGGTCCCTATGGGGATCGAAGCGGCTACCTCGGGGGCCGGGGTCCCGACATTACCCTGTGGCGCCACCCGGGCACCCGACCCGACCCGGGGGGTTTCGGCCCCTATGGGGAGTCGAAGCGGCCACCTCGGGGGCCGGGGTCCCGACATTACCTGGTGGTGCCACCTGGGCACCCGACGCGACCCGGGGGGTTTCAGCCCCTATGGCGAGTCGAAGCGGCCACCTCGGGGGCCAAGGTCCCGAATGTACCTGGTGGCGCCAGCCGGGCACCTAACCCGACCCGGGGGGTTTCGGCCCCTTTGGGAAGTGGAAGAGGCCACCTCGGGGGTTGGGGTGCCGACATTACCCTGTGGCGCCACGTGGGCACCCGACCCGACCCGGCGGGTTTCGGCCCCTATAGCGATTCGCAGCGGCCACCTCGCGGTCCGGGGTCCCGATATTACCCTGTGGCGTCACCCGGGCACCCGACCCAATCCGGGGGGTTTCGGCCCCTATGGGGAGACGAAGCGGCCACCTCTGGGGCCGGCGTTCCGACATTACCCTGTGGCGCCACCCGGGTACCCGACCCCACCCGGGGGGTTTCGGCCCCTATGGGGAGACGAAGCGGCCACCTCTGGGGCCGCGGTTCCGAATTTACCTGGTGGCGCCACCCGGGCACCCGGCCCGACCCAGGGCGTTTCAGCCCCTATAGCGAGTCGCAGCGGCCACCTCGCGGTCCGGGGTCCCGACATTACCCTGTGGCGTCACCCGGGCACCCGACCCAATCCAAAGGGTTTCGGCCCTTATGGAGAGACGAAGCGGCCACCTCGGGGGCCGGGGTCCCGACATTACCCGGTGGCGCCACCCGGGCACCCGACCCCACCCGGGGGGTTTCGGCCCCTATGGGGAGACGAAGCGGCCACCTCTGGGGCCGGGGTTCCGAATTTACCTGGTGGCGCCACCCGGGCACCCGACCCAACCCGGGGGGTTTCGGCCCCTATGGGGAGTCGAAGCGGCCACCTCGGAGGCTGGGGTCCCGACATTACCCTGTGGCGCCACCCGGGCACCTGACCCGACCCAGGGCGTTTCGGCCCCTATGGCGAGTCGAAGTGGCCACCTCGGGGGCCGAGGTCCTTATATCACCCTGTGACGCCACCTGGGCACCCGACCCGACCCCGGGGTGTTTCGACCCCAATGGGGAGTCGAAGCGGCCACCTCGGGGGCCGGGGGTCCCGACATTACCCTTATGGCGCCACCCGGGCTCCCGACCCGACCCGGGGCTTCCGGCCCCTATGGGGAGTCGAAGCAGCCTCCTCGGCGGCTGGGGTCCTGAATTTACCCTTATGGCGCCACCCGGGCCCCCGATGCGACCCGGGGGGATTCGGCCCCTATGGCGAGTCGAAGCAGCCATATCGGGGTCGGGGTCCCGACATTACCCTGTGGCGCCACCCGGGCACCCGACCCGACCGGGGGGGTTTCGGCCCCTCTGGGGAGTCGAAGCGGCCACCTCGGGGGTCGGGGTCCCGATATTACTCTTATGGCGGCACCTGGGCACCTACACGACCCGGGGGGTTTCAGCCCCTATGGCGAGTCGAGGCGGCCACCTCAGGGGCCGGGGTCCCGACATTACCCTTGGGCGCCACGCGGGCTCCCGACCCGACCCGGGGCTTTCGGCCCCTATGGGGAGTCGAAGCCGCCACCTCGGGGGCCGGGGTCCTGACATTACCCTGTGGTGCCACCCGGGCACCTGACTCAACCTGGGGGGTTTCGGCCCCTATGGGGAGTCGAAGCGGCCACCTCGGGGGCCAGGGTTCCGACATTACCCTGTGGCGCCACCCGGGGACCCGACCCGACCCGCGGGGTTTCGGCCCCTATGGCGAGTCGAAGCGGCCACCTCGTGTGCCGGGGTCCCGACATTACCCTGTGGCGCAACCCGGGCACCCGACCCGACCCGGGGGGTTTCGGCCCCTATGGCGAGTGGAAGCGTCCACCTCGGGGGACAGGGTCCCGACATTACCCTGTGGCGTCACCCGGACTCCCGACCCGGCTCGGAGGGTTTCGGCCCCTATGGGGAGTCGAAGCGGCCACCTCGGGGGCCGGGGTCCCGACATTACCCTGTGGCGCCATCCGGGCACCCGACCCGACCCGGGGGGTTTCGGCCCCTATGGCGAGTCGAAGCGGCCTCCTCGGGGGCTGGGGTTTTGAATTTACCCTTATGGCGGCACCTAGGCACCTACCCGACCCGGGGGGTTTCAGCCCCTATGGGGAGTTGAGGCGGCCACCTCGGGGGCCGGGATCCCGACATTACCCTTATGGCGCCACCGGGGCACCCGACCCGACCCGGGGGGTTTCGGCCACTATGGCGAGTCGAAGCGGCCACCTCGCGGGCCGGGGTCCCGACATTACCCTGTGGCGCCACCCGGGCACCCGACCCGACTCGGGGGGTTTCGGCCCCTATGGGGAGTCGAAGCGGCCACCTCAGGGGCCGGGGTCCCGACATTACCCTGTGGCGCCATCCGGGCACCCGACCCGACCCGGGGGGTTTCGGCCCCTATGGCGAGTCGAAGCGGCCACCTCGGGGGCCGGGGTCCCGACATTACCCTGTGGCGCCACCCGGGCACCCGACCCGACACGGGGGGTTTCGACCCCTATGGGGAGTCGAAGCGTTCACCTCGGGGGCCGGGGTCCCGACATTACCCTGTGGCGCCACCCGGGCACCAGCCCGGACCCGGGGGGTTTCAGACCCTATGGTGAGTCGAAGCGGCCACCTCGTGCGCCGGGGTCCCGACATTACCCTGTGGCGCCACCCGGGCACCCGACCCGACCCGGGGGGTTTCGGCCCCTATGGCGAGTCGAAGCGGCCACCTCGGGGGCCGGGGTCCCGACATTACCCGGTGGCACCACCCGGGCACCCGACCCGACCCGGGGGGTTTCGGCCCCTCTGGGATGTCGAAGCGGCCACCTCGAGGGCCGGGGTCCCGACATTACATTGTGGCGCCACCCGGGCACCTGACCCGACGCGGGGGGTTTCGGCCCCTATGGCGAGTCGAAGCGGCCACCTCGCGGGCCGGCGTCCCGACATTACCCTTATGGCACTACCCGCGCTCCCGACTCGACCCGGGGCTTTCGGTCCCTCTGGGGAGTCGAAACGGCCTCCTCAGGGGCTGGGGTCCTGAATTTACCCTTATGGCGCCACCCGGGTACCCGATGCGACCCGGGGGGTTTCGGCCCCTATGGGGAGTCGAAGCAGCCTCCTCGGGGGCCGGTGTCCCGACATTACCCTGTGGCGCCACCCGGGTACCCGACCCGACACGGGGGGTTTCGGCCCCTATGGGGAGTCGAAGGGGCCACCTCGGGGGCCGGGGTCCCGACATTACCCTGTGGCGCCACACGGGCACCCGACCCGACCCGCGGGGTTTCGGCCCCTATGGCGAGTCGAAGCGGCCACCTCGGGGGCCGGGGTCCCAACATTACACTGTGGCGCCACCCGGGCACCCGACCCGACCCGGGGTTTTTTTGGCCGGTATGGGGAATCGAACCTGGGACCTCGGGTGCCGGGGTCCCGACATCACCCTGTGACACCACCCGGGGACACGACCCGACCCGGGATTTTTTGGCCGGTATGGGGAATCGAACGTGGGACCTCACATGCCGGGGTCCCGACATCACCCTGTGACGCCACCCGGGGACCTGACCGGACCTAGGGTTTTTTGGCCGGTATGGGGAATCGAACCTGGGACCTCGCGTGCTGGGGTCCCGACATCACCCTGTGACGCCAACCGGGGACCCGACCCGACCTGGGGATTTTTGGCCGGTATGGGGAATCGAACCTGGGACCGCGCGTGCCGGGGTCCCGACAGCACCCTGTGACGCCACCCGGGGACCTGACCACACCCGGGGTTTTTTAGCCTGTATGGGGAATCGAACCTGGGACCTCGGGTACCGGGGTCCCGACATCACCCTGTGACGCCACCCGGGGACCCGACTCGACCCGGGGTTTTTTGACCGGTATGGGGAATCGAGTCTGGGACCTCGGGTGCTGGGGTCCCGACATCACCCTGTGATGCCACCCGGGGACCCGACCCGACCCGGAGTCCCGGAGCCAGTATGGGGAATCGAACCTGAGATGTCGCGTGCCAGGGTCCCGACATCTCTGTGTGACGCCACCCAAGGACCGGACCCGACTCGGGGTCCAGGGGCCGGTATGGGCAATCAAACGTGGGACGTCAGGTGCCGGGGTCCCGACATCACCCTGTGACTCCACCCGGGGAACAGACCCGACCTGGGGTTTTTTAGCCGGTATGGGGAATCGAACCTGGGACCTCGCGTGCCGGGGTTCCGACATCACTCTTTGACGCCACCAGTGGACTCGAGCCGACCCGAAGTATTTTGGCCGGTATGGGGAATCAAACGTGGGACCTCGGGTGCCGGGGTCCCGACATCACCCTGTGACGCCAGCCGGGGATCCGACCCGACCAGGGGTCCAGGGGTCGATATGGGAAATCGAACGCGGGACCTCGGGTGCCGGGGTCCCGACATCTCCCTGTGACGCCACCCGGGCACCTGACGCGACCCGGGGGGTTTCGGCCCCTATGGGGAGTCGAAGCGGCCACCTCGGGGGCCGGGGTCCCGACATTACCTTGTGGCGCCACTGGGTACCCGACCCGACTCGGAGGGTTTCGGCCCCTATGGGGAGTCGAAGCGGCCACCTCGAAGGCCAGGGGCCCGACATTACCCTGTGACGCCACCCGGGCACCCAACCCGACCCGAGGGGGTTAGACCCCTATGGGGAGTCGAAGCAGCCTCCTCTAGGGCCGGGGTCCCGACATTACCCTGTGGCGCCACGAGGGCACCCGAACCGACCCGGGGGGTTTCGGCCCCTATGGGGAGTGTAAGCGGCCACCTTTGGGGGCAGGGGTCCCGAAATTACCCTTATGGCGCCACCCGGGTACCCGACCAGACCCGGGGGGTTTTGGCCCCTATGGGGAGTAGAAGAGGGCACCTCTGGGGCCGCGGACCCAACATTACCCTGTTTCGCCACCCAGGCACCCAACGCGACCCGGGGGGTTTCGGCCCCTCTGGGGAGTCGAAGTAGCCACCTCGGGGGCCGGGGTCCCAACATTACCCTTGGCGCCACCCGGGCACCCGACCCAACTTGGAGGGTTTCGGCCCCTATGGGGAGTCGAAGCGGCCACCTCGGGGGTCGGGGTCCCGACATTACCCTGTGGCGCCACCCGGGCACTCGACACAACATGGGGGGTTTCGGCCCCTATGGGGATCGAAGCGGCCACCTCGGGGGCCAGGGTCCTGACAATACCTTCTGGCGCCACCCGGGTACCCGACCCGACCCGGGGGGTTTCGGCCCCTATGGGGAGTCGAAGCGGCCACCTCGGGGCCCGGGTCCCGACATTACCCTGTGGCGCCAACCGGGCACTCGACACAACATGGGGGGTTTCGGCCCCTATGGGGATCGAAGCGGCCACCTCGGGGGCCAGGGTCCTGACAATACCTTCTGGCGCCACCCGGGTACCCGACCCGACCCGGGGGGTTTCGGCCCCTCTGGGGAGTCGAAGCGGCCACCTCGGGGCCCGGGTCCCGACATTACCCTGTGGCGCCACCTGGGCACCTGACCCGACCCGGGGGGTTTCGTCCCCTATGGGGAGTCGAAGCGGCCACCTCGGTGGCCGGGGTCCCGACATTACCCTTATGGCGCCACCCGGGTACCCGACCCGACCCGGGGGGTTTCGGTCCCTATGGGGAGTCGAAGCGGCCTTCTCGGTGGCAGGGGTCCCGACATTACCCTGTGGTGCCACCGGGGCATCCGACCTGACCCGGGGGGTTTCAGCCCCTATGGGTAGTGGAAGCGGCCACCTCGCGGGCCGGGATTCCGAATTTACACTATGGCGCCACAACGGCACCCGACACGACACGGGGGGTTTTGGTCCGTATTGGGAGTCGAAGCGGCCACCTCGGGGGCCGGCGTCCCGACATTACCCGGTGGTGCCACCCGAGCACCCGACCTGACCTGGGGAGTTTCGACCCTTCTGGGGAGTCGAAGCGGCCACCTCGCGGGTCGGGGTCCCGACATTACCCTGTGGCGTCACCCGGGCACCCGACCCGACCCGGGGGGTTTCGGCCACTATGGGGAGTCGAAGCGGCCACCTCGGGGGCCAGGGTCCCGACATTACCCTGTGGCGTCACCCGGGCACCCGACCCGACCCGGGGGGTTTCGGCCCCTATGGGGAGTCGAAGCGGCCACCTCGCGGGTCGGGGTCCCGACATTACCCTTTGGAAGCACCCGGGTACCCGACAAGACCCGGGGGATTTCGGCCCCTGTGGGGAGTCGAAGCGGCCACCTCGGGGGCCGGGGTCCCGACATTACCTGGTGGCACCACCCGGGCACCTGACGCGACCCGGGGGGTTTCGGCCCCTATGGGGAGTCGAAGCGGCCACCTCGTGGGCCGGGGTCCCAACATTACCCTGTGGCGCCGCCCGGGCACCCGACCTGACCCGGGGGGTTTCGGCCCCTATGGCGAGTCGAAGTGGCCACCTCGGGGGCCGGGGTCCCGACATTACCTGGTGGCGCCACCCGGGCACCCGACCCGACTCAAAGGGTTTCGGCCCCTATGGAGAGTGGAAGCGGCTACCTCGGGGGCCGGGGTCCCGACATTACCCTGTGGCGCAACCCGGGCACCCGACCCGACCCGGGGGGTTTCGGCCCTATGGCGAGTCGAAGCGGCCACCTCTGGGGCCGGGGCCCCGACAATACCCTGTGGCGCCACCCAGGCACCCGACCCTACCTGGGGGGTTTCGGCCCCTATGGGGAGTCGAAGCGACCACCTCGGTTTTGGGATGCCGACATTACGCTGTGGCGCCACCCGGGCACCCGACCCGTCCCGGGGGGTTTCGGCCCCTCTTGGGAGTAAAAGCGTCCACCTCGGGGGCCGGGGACCTGAGATTACCCTTATGGCACCACCCGGGCACCCGACCCGACCCGGGGGGTTTCGGCCCCTCTGGGGAGTCGAACCGGCGGCCTCGGTGCTGGGGTCCCGACATTACCCTGTGGCGCCACCCGGGCACCCGACGCGACCTGGGTGGTTTCGGCCCCTGTGGGGAGTCGAAACGGCCACCTCGGGGGCCGGGGTCCCGACATTACCCTGTGGCGCCACCCGGGCACCACACAACCCGGGGGGTTTCGGCCCCTGTGGGGAGTCGAAGCGGCCACCTCGGGGGCTGGGGTCCCGACATTACCCTGTGGCGCCACCCGGGCACCCGACCTGACCCGAGGGTTTTGGGACCCTATGGCGAGTCGAAGTAGCCACCTCGGGGGCCGGTGTCCCGACATTACCCTTATGGCGCCACCGGGGCACCAGACCCGACCCGGGGGGTTTGGGCCCCTATGGGGAGTCGAAGAGGCCACCTCGGGGGCCGGGGTCCGACATTACCCTGTGGCGCCACCCGGGCACCCAAACCGACTCGGGGGTTTTCGGCCCCTATGGGGAGTCGAAGCAGACACCTTGGGGGCCGGGGTCCCGACATTACCCTGTGGCGCCAACCGGGCACCTAACCCCACCCGGGGGGTTTCGGCCCCTATGGCGAGTCGAAGCGGCCACCTCGGGGGCCGGGGTCCCGACATTACCCAGTGGCGCCAACCAGGCACCCGACCCGACTCGGAGGGTTTCGGCCCCTATGGCGAGTCGAAGTGGCCACCTCTGGGGCCGGGGTCCCGACATTACCCGGTGGCACCCCTCGGGCACCCAAGACAACCCGGGGGGTTTCGGCCCCTATGGGGAGTCGAAGTGGCCACCTTGGGGGCCGGGGTCCCGACATTACCCTGTGGCGCCACGAGGGCACCCGAACCGACCCGGGGGGTTTTGGCCCCTATGGCGAGTCGAAGCGGCCACCTCGGCGACCGGGGTCCCGACATTACCCTCTGGCGCCACCCGGGCACCCGACCCCACCCGGGGGGTTTCGGCCCCTATGGGGAGTCGAAGCGGCCACCTCAGGGGCCGGGGTCCCGACATTACCCTGTGGCGCCACCCGGGCACCCGACCCCACCCGGGGGGTTTCGGCCCCTATGGCGAGTCAAAGCGGCCACCTCGGGGGCCGGGGTCCCGACATTACCCTGTGGCGCCACCCGGGCACCCGACCTGACCCGGGGGGTTTCGGCCCCTATGGGGAGTCGAAGCGGCCACCTCGGGGGCCGGGGTCCCGACATTACCCTGTGGCGCCACCCGGGCACCCGACCCGACCCGGGGGTTTTGGGACCCTATGGCGAGTCGAAGTAGCCACCTCGGGGCCCGGGGTCCCGACATTACCCTGTGGCACAACGCGGGCACCCGACAAAATCCGGGGGGTTTCGGCCCCTCTGGGGAGTCGAAGCGGCCACCTCGGTGGCCGTGGACCCGACATTACCCTGTGGCGCCACCCGAGCACCCGACCTGACCCGAGGGTTTTGGGACCCTATGGCGAGTCGAAGTAGCCACCTCGGGGGCCGGTGTCCCGACATTACCCTTATGGCGCCACCTGGGCACCAGACCCGACTCGGAGGGTTTCGGCCCCTCTAGGGAGTCGAAGCGTCCAGTTCGGGGGCCAGGGTCCCGACATTACCCTGTTGCGACACCCGGACACCCGACCCGACCCGGGAGGTTTTGGCCCCTATGGGGAGTCGAAGCAGCCACCTCGGGGGCCGGCGTACTGACATTACCCTGTGGCTCGACCCGGGCACCCGACCCAATCCGTGGGGTTTCAGCCCCTCTGGGGAGTCGAACCAACGACCTCGGGGGCCGGGGTCCCAACATTACCCTGTGGTGCCACCCGGGCACCCGGCCCGAACTGGGGGGTTTCGGCCCCTGTGGGGAGTCGAAGCGGCCACCTCGGGGGCCGGGGTCCCGACATTACCCTGTGGCGCCACCCGCGCACCCGACCCGACCCGAGGGTTTTGGGACCCTATGGCGAGTCGAAGCGGCCACCTCGGGGTCGGGGACCCGACATTACCCTGTGGCGCCACCCGGGCACCCGACCCGACCCGGGGGGTTTCGGCCCCTGTGGGGAGTCGAAGCGGCCACCTCGGGGGCCGGGGGTCCCGACATTACCCTGTGGCGCCACCCGGGCACCCGACCTGACCCGGGGATTTTGGGACTCTATGGCGAGTCGAAGTAGCCACCTCGGGGGCCGGGGTCCCGACATTACCCTGTGGCGCCACCCGGGCACCCGACAAAATCCGGGGGGTTTCGGCCCCTATGGGGAGTCGAAGCGGCCACCTCGGGTGCCGGGGTCCCGACATTACCCTGTGGCGCCACCCGGGCACCCGACCTGACCCGGGGTTTTTGGGACTCTATGGCGAGTCGAAGTAGCCACCTCGGGGGCCGGGGTCCCGACATTACCCTGTGGCGCCACCCGGGCACCCGACAAATTCCGGGGGGTTTCAGCCCCTATGGGAAGTCGAAGCGGCCACCTCGGGGGCCGGGGTCCCGACATTACCCTGTGGCGCCACCCGCGCACCCGACCCGACCCGAGGGTTTTGGGACCCTATGGCGAGTCGAAGTAGCCACCTCGGGGGCCGGGGTCCCGACATTACCCTGTGGCACCACCCGGGCACCCGACCCGACCCGGGGGGTTTCGGCCCCTCTGGGGAGTCGAAGTAGCCACCTCGGTGGCCGTGGTCCCAACATTACCCTGTGGCGCCACCCGAGCACCCGACCTGACCCAGGGGGTTTCGGCCCCTATGGCGAGTCGAAGCGGCCACCTCGGCGACCGGGGTCCCGACATTACCCTGTGGCGCCACCTGGGCACCCGACGCAACCCAGGCGGTTTCGGCCCCTGTGGGGAGTCGAAGCGTCCAGTTCGGGGGCCAGGGTCCCGACATTACCCTGTGGCGCAATCTGGGCACCCGACCCAACCCGGGGGTTTTGGGACCCTATGGCGAGTTGAAGAAGGTACCTCGCGGGCCGGGGTTCCGACAGTACCCTGTTGCGACACCCGGACACCCGACCCGACCCGGGAGGTTTTGGCCCCTTTGGGGAGTCGAAGCGGCCAACTCGGGGGTCGGGGTCCCGACATTACCCTGTGGCGCCACCGGGGCACCCGACCCAATCCGGGGGGTTTCAGCCCATATGGGGAGTCGAACCGGCGACCTCGGGGGCCGGGGTCCCAACATTACCCTTCTGGCGTCACCCGGGCACCCGACCCGACCCGGGGGGTTTCAACCCCAATGGGAAGTCGAAGCGGCCACCTCGGGGTCGGGGACCCGAGATTACCCTGTGGCGCCACCCGGGCACCCGACCCGACACGGGGGGTTTCGGCCCCTATGGGGAGCCGAAGCGGCCACCTCGGGGGCCGGGATCCCGACATTACCCTGTGGCGTCACCCGGGCACCCAACCAGACCCGGGGGGTTTCGTCCCCTATGGTGAGCCGAAGCGGCCAACTCGGGGGTCAGGGTCCCGACATTACCCTGTGGCGCCACGAGGGCACCCGAACCGACCCGGGGGGTTTCGGCCCCTATGGCGAGTCGAAGCGGCCACCTCGGGGGCCGGGGTCCCGACATTACCCTGTGGCGCCACCCGGGCACTTGACGCAACCCGGGGGGTTTCGGCCCCTATGGGGAGTCGAAGCGGCCACCTTGTGTGCCGGGGTCCCGACATTACCCGGTGGCGCCACCCGGGTACCCGAGGCGACCCGGGGAGTTTCGGCCCCTATGGGGAGTCGAAGTGGCCGCCTTGGGGGCCGGTGTCCCGACATTACCCTATGGCGCCACCCGGGCACCCGCCGCGACCCGGGGGGTTTCGGCCCCTCTGGGGAGTCGAAGCGGCCACCTCGGGGGCCGGGGTCCCGACATTAGCCGGTGGCGCCACCCGGGCACCCGACCCGACCTGGGGGGTTTCGGCCCCTATGGGGAGTCGAAGCGTCCACAAAAAGGTCCTGGGTCCCGACATTACCCGGGTCGCCACCCGGGTACCCGACCCAAGGGGTTTGGGCCCGTATGGCGAGTCGAAGCGGCCACCTCGGGGGCCGGGGGCCAGACATAAACCTGTGGCGCCACCCGAGCACCCGACCTGACCCAGGGGGTTTCGGCCCCTATGGCGAGTCGAAGCAGCCACCTCGGCGACCGGGGTCCCGACATTACCCTGTGGCGTCACCCGAGCACCCGACCTGACCCAGGGGGTTTCGGCCCCTATGGCGATTCGAAGCAGCCACCTCGGGGGCCGGGGTCCCGACATTACCCTGTGGCGTCACCCGAGCACCCGACCTGACCCAGGGGATTTCGGCCCCTATGGCGACTCGAAGCCGCCACCTCGGGGGCCGGGGTCCCGACATTACCCTGTGGCGTCACCCGAGCACCCGACCTGACCCAGGGGGTTTCGGCCCCTATGGCGAGTCGAAGCAGCCACCTCGGCGACCGGGGTCCCGACATTACCCTGTTGCGACACCCGGACACCCGACCCGACCCGGGAGGTTTTGGCCCCTATGGGGAGTCGAAGCAGCCACCTCGGGGGCCGGCGTCCTGACATTACCCTGTGGCTCGACCCGGGCACCCGACCCGACCCGGGGGTTTTCGGCCCCTCTGGGGAGTCGAAGCGGCCACCTCGGGGGACGGGGTCCCGACATTACCCAGTGGCGCCACCCGGGCACCCGACCCAATCCGTGGGGTTTCAGCCCATATGGGGAGTCGAACCAACGACCTCGGGGGCCGGGGTCCCAACATTACCCTGTGGTGCCACCCGGGCACCCGGCCCGACCCGGGGCGTTTCGGCCCCTCTGGGGAGTTGAACCGGCGGCCTCGGGGCCGGGGTCCCGACATTACCCTGTGGCGCCACCCGGGCACCTGACCCGACCTGGGGGGTTTCGGCCCCTCTGGGGAGTCGAAGCGGCCACCTCGGGGTCGGGGACCCGACATTACCCTGTGGCGCCACCCGGGCACCTGACCCGACCCGGGGGGTTTCGGCCCCTGTGGGGAGTCGAAGCGGCCACCTCGGGGGCCGCGGTCCCGACATTACCCTGTGGCGCCACCCGGGCACCCGACCTGACCCGGGGGTTTTGGGACCCTATGGCGAGTCGAAGTAGCCACCTCGGGGGCCGGGGTCCCGACAGTACCCTGTTGCGACACCCGACCCGACCCGGGAGGTTTTGGCCCCTTTGGGGAGTCGAAGCAGCCAACTCGGGGGTCGGGGTCCCGACATTACCCTGTGGCGCCACCGGGGCACCCGACCCAATCCGGGGGGTTTCAGCCCATATGGGGAGTCGAACCGGCGACCTCGGGGGCCGGGGTCCCAACATTACCCTTATGGCGTCACCCGGGCACCAGACCCGACCCGGGGGGTTTCAACCCCTATGGGAAGTCGAAGCGGCCACCTCGGGGTCGGGGACCCGAGATTACCCTGTGGCGCCACCCGGGCACCAGACCCGACCTGGGGGATTTTGGCCCCTCTGGGGAGCCGAAGCGGCCACCTCGGGGGCCGGGATCCCGACATTACCCTGTGGCGTCACCAGGGCACCCAACCCGACCCGGGGGCTTTCGGCCCCTATGGCGAGTCGAAGCGGCCAACTCGGGGGTCGGGGTCCCGACATTACCCTGTGGCGCCACCCGGGCACTTGACGCAACCCGGGGGGTTTCGGCCCCTATGGGGATTCGAAGCGGCCACCTCGGGGGCCGGGGTCCCGACAATACCCGGTGGCGCCACCCGGGCACCCGACCCGACCCGGAGGGTTTCAGCCCCTATGGCGAGTCGAATTGGCAACGCCGGGGGCCGGGGTCCCGACATTACCCTGTGGCGCAACCCGGGCACCTGACACAACCCGGGGGGTTTCGGCCCCTATGGGGAGTCGAAGCGGCCACCTCGCGTGCCGGGGTCCCGACATTACCCGGTGGCGCCACCCGGGTACCCGACCCGACCCGGGGGGTTTCGGCCCCTCTGGGGAGTCGAAGCGGCCACCTCGGGGGCCGGGGTCCCGACATTACCTTGTGGCGACACCGGGTACCCGACCCGACCCGGGGGGTTTCGGCCACTATGGCGAGTCGAAGCGGCCACCTCGGGTTCAGGGTCAAGACATTACCCTTTGGCGCCACCCGGGTACCCGACCAGGAGGTTTCGGCCCCTATGGGGAGTCGAAGCGGCCACCTCGCGGGCCGGGGTCCCGACATTACCCTGTGGCACCACCCGGGCACCCGACCCGACCCGGGGGGTTCCGCCCCCTATGGCGAGTCGAAGCGGCCACCTCGGGGGCCGCGGTCCCGACATTACCCTGTGGCGTCACACGGGCACCCGAACCGACACAGGATGTTTCGGCCCCTATGGGGAGTCGAAGCGGCCACCTCGGGGGCCGGGGTCCCAACATTACCCTGTGGCGCCACCCGGGCACCCGACCCGACCCAGGATGTTTCGGCCCCTATGGGGAGTCGAAGCGCCACCTCTGGAGCCAGGGTCCCGACATTACCCAGTGGCGTCAACCGTGTAACCGACCCGACTCGGAGGGTTTCGGCCCCTATGGGGAGTCGAAGCGGCCACCTCGGGGGCCGGGGTCCCGTCATTACCTTGTGGCGCCACCCGGGTAGCCGACCTGACCCGGGGGATTTCGGCCCCTATGGGGAGTCGATGCGGCCACCTCGGGGGCCGGGGGCCCGACATTACCCTGTGGCGCCACCCGGGTACCCGACCCGACCCGGGGGGTTTTGGACCCTATGGCGAGTCGAAGCGGCCACCTCGGTTCCGGGGTCCCGACATTACCCTTTGGCACCACATGGGCAACCGACCCGACACAGGGGGTTTCGGCCCCTATGGGGAGTCGAAGCGTCCACCTCAAGGTCCTGGGTCCCGACATTATCCTTTGGCGCCATCCGGGTACCCAACCCAAGGGGTTTGGGCCCGTATGGCGAGTCGAAGCGGCCACCTCGGGGGCCGGGGTCCCGACATTACCCGGTGGCGCCACCCGGGAACCCGACCCGACCCGGGAGGTTTTGGCCCCCATGGGGAGTCGAAGCGGCCACCTCGGGGGCCGGGGTCCCGACATTACCCTGTGGCGCCACCCGGGCACCCGACGCGACCCGGGGTGTTTCGGCCCCTATGGGGATTCGAAGCGGCCACCTCGGGGGCCGGGGTCCCGACATTACCCTGTGGCGCCACCCGGGCACCCGACGCAACCCGGGGGGTTTCGGCCCCTATGGGGATTCGAAGCGGCCACCTCGGGGGCCGGGGGCCCGACATTACCCTGTGGATCCACCCGGGCACCCGACCCGACCGAGGGGGTTTCAGCCCCTCTGGGGAGTCGAAACAGCCACCTCGGGGGCCGGGCACCCGAGATTACCCTGTGGCGCCACCCGGGGACCCGACGCGACCCGGGGAGTTTCGGCCCCTATGGGGAGTCGAAGTGGCCACCTCGGGGGCCGGGGTCCCGACATTAGCCGGTGGCGCCACCCGGGAACACGACCCGACCCGGGGGGTTTCGGCCCCTATGGGGAGTCGAAGCGTCCACCTCAAGGTCCTGGGTCACGACATTACCCTTTGGCGCCACCCGGGTACCCGACCCAAGGGGTTTGGGCCCGTATGGCGAGTCGAAGCGGCCACCTCGGGGGCCGGGGGCCAGACATTACCCTGTGGCGCCACCGGGTACCCGACCCGACCCGGGGGGTTTCGGCCCCTATGGGGAGTCGAATCAGCCCCTTCGGGGGCCGGCGTCCCGACATTACCCCGTGGCGCCACCCGGGCACCCGACCCGACCCGGGGGGTTTCGGCCCCTATGGGGATTCGAAGCGGCCACCTCGGGGGCCGGGGTCCAGACATTACACTGTGGCGCCACCCGGGCACCCGACCCGACCCGGGGGGTTTTGGCCCCTATGGGGATCGAAGCGGCCACCTTGGGGGCCGGGGTCCCGACATTACCCTGTGGCGCCACGCGGGCACCCGACCCGACCCGGGGGGTTTCGGCCCCTATGGCGACTTGAAGCGTCCACCTCGGGATCCTGGGTACAGACATTAATTTTTGGCGCTACCCGGGTATCCGACCCGGGGGGTTTCGGCCCCTATGGCGTGTCGAAGCGGCCACCTCGGGGGCCGGGGTCCCGACATTACCCTGTGGCGCCACGGGGGCACCTGACCCGACCGGGGGGATTTCGGCCCCTATGTGGAGTCGAAGCGGCCACCTCGGAGTCCTGGGTCCCGACATTACCCTTTGGCGCCACCCGGGTACCCGACCCAAGGGGTTTGAGCCCGTATGGCGAGTCGAAGCGGCCACCTCGGGGGCCGGGGGCCAGACATTACCCTGTGGCGCCACCCGGGTACCCGACCCGACCCGGGGGGTTTCGGCCCCTATGGGGATTAGAAGAGGGCACCTCTGGTGCCGCGGACCCAACATTACCCGGTGGCGCCACCCGGGCTCCCGACGCGACCCGGGGTGTTTCGGCCCCTCTGGGGAGTCGAAGCGGCCACCTCGGGGGCCGGGGTCCCGACATTACCCTGTGGCGCCACCCGTGCACCCGACCCGACCCGGGGGGTTTCGGCCCCTATGGGGAGTCGAAGCGGCCACCTCGGGGGCCGGGGTCCTGAGATTACCTTGTGGCGCCACCCGGGCACCAGACCCGACCCGGGGGGTATCGGCCCCTATGGGGAGTCGAAGCGGCCACCTTGGGGGCCGGGGTCCCGACATTACCCTTTGGCGCCACCCGGGCACCCGACAGAACACAGGGTGTTTCGGCCCCTATGGGGAGTCGAAGCGGCTACCTCAAGGGCCGGGGTCCCGACATTACCCTGTGGCGCCACCCGGGCACACAACCCGACCCGAGGGGGTTAGAGCCCTATGGGGAGTCGAAGTAGCCACCTCGGGTGCCGGGGTCCCGACATTACCCTGTGGCGCCACGCGGGCACCCGACCCGACCCAGGGGGTTTCGGCCCCTATGGGGAGTCAAAGCTGCTACCTCGGGGGCCGGGATCCTGACATTACCTGGTGGCGCCACCCGGGCACCCGACACGACCCGGGAGGTTTCGGCCCCTATGGCGAGTCGAAGCGGCCACCTCGGGGTCCGGGGGCCAGACATTACCCGGTGGCGCCACCCGGGCACCCGACGCGACCCGGGGGGTTTCGGCCCTTATGGCGAGTCGAAGCGGCCACCTCGGGGGCGGGGGACCCAAGACTACACGGTGGCGCAACCCGGGCACCCGACCCGACCCGGGGGATTTCGGCCCCTATGGCGAGTCGAAGCGGCCACCTCGGGGCCGGGGTCCCGACATTACCTTGTGGCGCCACCCGGGCACCTGACCTGACCCGGGGGATTTCGGCCCCTATGGAGAGTGGAAGCGGCCACCTCGGGGGCCGGGGTCCCGACATTACCCAGTGGCGCCACCCGGGCACCTGACGCGACCCGAAGGGTTTCGGCCCCTATGGGGAGTCGAGGCGGCCACCTCGGGGGCCGGGGTCCCGACATTACCTTGTGGCGCCACCGGGTAACCGACCCGACCCGGGGGGTTTCGGCCCCTCTGGGGAGTCGAAGCGGCTACCTCAAGGGCCGGGGTCCCGACATTACCCTGTGGCGCCACGAGGGCACCCGAACCGACCCGGGGGGTTTTGGCCCCTATGGGGAGTAGAAGAGGGCACCTCTGGGGCCGCGGACACAACATTACCCGTTTTCGCCATCCGGGCACCCGACGCGACCCGGGGGGTTTTGGCCCCTATGGGGAGTAGAAGCGGCCACCTCGGGGGCCGGGGTCCCAACATTACCCTGTGGCGCCACCCGGGCACCCGACCCGGGTGGTTTCGGCCCCTATGGGGAGTCGAAGCGGCCACCTCGGGGGTCGGGGTCCCGACATTACCCTTATGGCGCCACCCGGGCACCCGACCCGGGTGGTTTCGGCCCCTATGGGGAGTCGAAGCGGCCACCTCGGGGCTCGGGGTCCCGACATTACCCTGTGGCGCCAACCGGGCACCCGACCCAACCCTGGGGGTTTCGGCCCCTATGGGGATCGAAGCGGCTACCTCGGGGGCCGGGGTCCTGACAATACCTTGTGGCGCCACACGGGCACCAGATCCGCCCCGGGGGGTTTCGGCCCCTGTGGCGAGTCGAAGCGGCCACCTCGGGGGCCGGGGTCCCGACATTACCCTGTGGCACCACCCAGGCACCCGACCCGACCCAGGGGGTTACGGCCCCTATGGCGAGTCGAAGCGGCCACCTCGGGGGCCGGGGTCCCGACATTACCCTGTGGCGCCAACCGGGCACCCGAACCGACCCGGGGGGTTTCGGCCCCTATGGGGATTAGAAGAGGGCACCTCTGGGGTCCGCGGACCCAACATTACCCGGTGGCGCCACCCGGGCTCCCGACGCGACCCGGGGTGTTTCGGCCCCTCTGGGGAGTCGAAGCGGCCACCTCGGGGGCCGGGGTCCCGACATTACCCTGTGGCGCCACCCATGCACCCGACCCGACCCGGGGGGTTTCGGCCCCTATGGGGAGTCGAAGCGGCCACCTTGGGGGCCTGTGTACCGACATTACCCTTTGGCGCCACCCGGGCACCCGACACAATACAGGGTGTTTCGGCCCCTATGGGGAGTCGAAGCGGATACCTCAAGGGCCGGGGTCCCAACATTACCCTGTGGCGCCACCCGGGCTCACAACCCGACCCGAGGGGGTTAGACCCCTATGGGGAGTCGAAGTAGCCACCTCGGGGGCCGGGGTCCCGACATTACCCTGTGGCGCCACCCGGGCACCTGACCCGACCTGGGGGGTTTCGGCCCCTATGGCGAGTCGAAGTGGCCACCTCGGGGGCCGGGGTCTCAACATTACCCTGTGGCGCCACCCGGGCACCCGACCCGGGGGGTTTCGGCCCCTATGGGGAGTCGAAGCGGCCACCTCGGGGGTCGGGGTCCCGACATTACCCTTATGGCGCCACCCGGGTACCCGACCCGACCCGGGGGGTTTTGGCCCCTATGGGGAGTCGAAGCGGCCACCTCGGGGATCGGGGTCCCGACATTACCCTGTGGCGCCAACCGGGCACCCGACCCGACCCTGGGGGTTTCGGCCCCTATGGGGATCGAAGCGGCTACCTCGGGGGCCGGGGTCCTGACAATACCTTGTGGCGCCACACGGGCACCAGATCCGCCCCGGGGGGTTTCGGCCCCTATGGGGAGTCGAAGCGGCCACCTCGGGGGCCGGGGTCCCGACATTACCCTGTGGCACTACCGGGGCACTCGACCTGACCCGGGGGGTTTCGGCCCCTATGGGGAGTCGAAGCGGCCACCTCGGGGGCCGGGGTCCCGACATTACCCTGTGGCGCCACCCGGGCACCCGACCCGACCCGGGGGGTTTCGGCCCCTATGGGGAGTCGAAGAGGCAACCTCGGGGGCTGGGGTCCCGACATTACCCTGTGGCGCCACCCGGGCACCCGACCCGACCCGGGGGGTTTCGGCCCCTAAGGGGAGTCGAAGCGGCTACCTCGCGGGCCAGGGTCCCGACATTACCCTGTGGCGCCACCCAGACACCTGACGTGACTCGGGGGATTTCGGCCCCTCTGGGGAGTCGAAGCGGCCACCTCTGGGGCCGGGGTTCCGAATTTACCTGGTGGCGCCACCCGGGCACCCGACGCGACCCGGGGCGTTTCGGCCCCTATGGGGAGTCGAAGCGGCCACCTCGCGGGCCGGGGTCCCGACATTACCCTGTGGCGCTACCTGGGCACCCGACCCGACTCGGAGGGTTTCAGCCCCTATGGGGAGTCGAAGCGGCCACCTCGGGTGCCGGGGCCCCGACATTACCATGTGGCGTCACCCAGGCACCTGACCTGACTCGGAGGGTTTCGGCCCCTCTGGGGAGTGTAAGCGGCCACCTGGGGGCCCGGGGTCCCGACATTACCCTCATGGCGCCACCCTGGCACCCGACCCGACTCGGAGGGTTTCGGCCCCTATGGGGAGTCGAAGCGGCCACCTCGGGGGCCGGTGTTCGGAATTTACCTGGTGGCTCCACCCGGGCACCCGACCCGACCCGGGGTGTTTCGGCCCCTATGGCGAGTCGAAGCGGCCACCTCGGGGTCGGGGTCCCGACATTACCCTGTGGCGCCACCGGGTACCCGACGCAACCCGGGGGTTTTCAGCCCCTATGGGGATTCGAAGCGGCCACCTCGGGGGCCGGCGTCCTGACATTACCCTGTGGCGCTACCCGGGCACCCGACCCGACCCGGGGGGTTTCGGCCCCTATGGGGAGACGAAGCGGCCACATCTGGGGCCGGGATTCCGAATTTACCTGGTGGCGCCACCCGGGCACCCGACCCGACCCGGGGCGTTTCGGCCCCTATGGCGAGTCGAAGCGGCCACCTCGGGGGCCGGGGTTCGGAATTTACCTGGTGGCGTCACCCGGGCACCCGACCCGACCCGGGGGGTTTCGGCCCCTATGGGGAGTCGAAGCGGCCACCTCGGGGGCCGGGATCCCGACATTACCCTGTGGCGCCACCCGGGCACCCGACCCGACCCGGGGCGTTTCGGCCCCTATGGCGAGTCGAAGCGGCCACCTCGGGGGCCGGGATCCCGACATTACCTGGTGGCGCCACCGGGTACCCGACGCAACCCGGGGGGTTTCGGCCCCTATGGGGATTCGAAGCGGCCACCTTTGGGGGCCGGGGTCCCGACATTACCCTGTGGCGCCACCCGGGCACCTGACCAGACCCGGGGCGTTTCGGCCCCTCTGGGGAGTAAAAGCGTCCACTTCGGGGGCCGGGGTCCCGACATTACCCTGTGGCGCTACCGGGGCACCCGACCCGACCCGGGGGGTTTCAGCCCCTATGGGGAGTCGAAGCGGCCACCTCGGGGGCCGGGGTCCCGACATTAGCCTGTGGCTCCACCCGGGCACCCGACCCGACCCGGAGGGTTTCGGCCCCTCTGGGGAGTCGAAGCGGCCACCTCTGTGGCCGGGGTCCCGACATTACCCTGTGGCGCCACCCGTGCACCCGACCCGACCCGGGGGATTTTGGCCCCTATCGGGAGTAGAAGCGGCCACCTCGGGGGCCTGGGTCCCGACATTACCCTGTGGCGCCACGAGGGCACCCGAACCGACCCGGGGGGTTTCGGCCCCTATGGGGAGTGTAAGCGGCCACCTCGGGGGCCGGGGTCCCGACATTACCCTGTGGCGCCACCCGGGCACCCGACCCGACTCGGAGGGTTTCAACCCCTATGGGGAGTCGAAGTAGGAACCTCGGGGGCCGGGGTCCCAACATTACCCTGTGGCGCCACCCGGGCACCCGACCCGACCCGGGGGGTTTCGGCCCCTATGGGGAGTCGAAGCGGCCACCTTGGGGGCCTGTGTACCGACATTACCCTTTGGCGCCACCCGGGCACCCGACACAACACAGGGTGTTTCGGCCCCTATGGGGAGTCGAAGCGGCTACCTCAAGGGCCGGGGTCCCGACATTACCCTGTGGCGCCACCCGGGCACACAACCCGACCCGAGGGGGTTAGACCCCTATGGGGAGTCGAAGTAGCCACCTCGGGGGCCGGGGTCCCGACATTACCCTGTGGCGCCACCCGGGCACCTGACCCGACCTGGGGGGTTTCGGCCCCTATGGCGAGTCGAAGTGGCCACCTCGGGGGCCGGGGTCCTGACATTACCTGGTGGCGCCACCCGGGCACCCGACACAACCCGGGAGGTTTCGGCCCCTATGGGGAGTCGAAGCGGCCACCTCGGGGTCCGGGGGCCAGACATTACCCGGTGGCGCCACCCGGGCACCCGACGCGACCCGGGGGGTTTCGGCCCCTATGGGGAGTCGAAGCGGCCACCTCGGGGGCGGGGGACCCGAGACTACACGGTGGCGCAACCCGGGCACCCGACCCGACCCGGGGGGTTTCGGCCCCTATGGCGAGTCGAAGCGGCCACCTCGGGGGCCGGGGTCCCGACATTACCTTGTGGCGCCACCCGGGCACCTGACCTGACCCGGGGGATTTCGGCCCCTATGGAGAGTGGAAGCGGCCACCTCGGGGGCCGGGGTCCCGACATTACCCGGTGGCGCCACCCGGGCACCCGACGCGTCCCGGGGAGTTTCGGCCCCTATGGCGAGTCGAAGCAGCCACCTCGGGGGCCGGGGTCCCGACATTACCCTGTGGCGCCACGAGGGCACCCGAACCAACCCGGGGGGTTTCGGCCCCTATGGGGAGTGTAAGCGGCCACCTTTGGAGGCAGGGGTCCCGACATTACCCTTATGGCGCCACCTGGGTACCCGACGCGACCCGGGTGGTTTTGGCCCCTATGGGGAGTAGAAGAGGGCACCTCTTGGGCCGCGGACACAACATTACCCGTTTTCGCCATCCGGGCACCCGACGCGACCCGGGGGGTTTTGGCCCCTATGGGGAGTAGAAGCGGCCACCTCGGGGGCCTGGGTCCCGACATTACCCTTATGGCGCCACCCGGGCTCCAGAACCGACCCGGGGGGTTTCGGCCCCTATGGGGAGTCGAAGCGGCCACTTCGCGGGCCGGGGTCCCGACATTACCCTGTGGCGCCACCCGGGCAACCGACCCGACTCGGAGGGTTTCAACCCCTATGGGGAGTCGAAGCGGCCACCTCGGGGGCCGGGGTCTCAACATTACCCTGTGGCGCCACCCGGGCACCCGACCCGGGGGGTTTCGGCCCCTATGGGGAGTCGAAGCGGCCACCTCGGGGGTCGGGGTCCCGACATTACCCTTATGGCTCCAACCGGGTACCCGAACCGACCCGGGGGGTTTTGGCCCCTATGGGGAGTCGAAGCGGCCACCTCGGGGCTCGGGGTCCCAACATTACCCTGTGGCGCCAACCGGGCACCCGACCCGACCCTGGGGGTTTCGGCCCCTATGGGGATCGAAGCGGCTACCTCGGGGGCCGGGGCCCTGACAATACCTTGTGGCGCCACACGGGCACCAGATCCGCCCCGGGGGGTTTCGGCCCCTATGGCGAGTCGAAGCGGCCACCTCGGGGGCCGGGGTCCCGACATTACCCTGTGGCGCCACCCGGGCACCCGACACAACACGGGGGGTTTCGGCCACAATGGGGATTCGAAGCGGCCATCTCGGGGGCCGGGGTCCCGACATTACCCTGTGGCGCCACCCGGGCACCCGACCCGACCCGGGGGGTTTCGGCCTCTATGGGGAGTCGAAGAGGCAACCTCGGGGGCTGGGGTCCCGACATTACCCTGTGGCGCCACCCAGACACCTGACGTGACTCGGGGGATTTCGGCCCCTCTGGGGAGTCGAAGCGGCCACCTCGGGGGTCGGGGTCCCGACATTACCCTGTGGCGCCACCCGGGCACCCGACCCGACCCGGGGGGTTTCGGCCTCTATGGGGAGTCGAAGAGGCAACCTCGGGGGCTGGGGTCCCGACATTACCCTGTGGCGCCACCCAGACACCTGACGTGACTCGGGGGATTTCGGCCCCTCTGGGGAGTCGAAGCGGCCACCTCGGGGGCCGGGGTTCCGAATTTACCTGGTGGCGCCACCCGGGCACCCGACCCGACCCGGGGCGTTTCGGCCCCTATGGGGAATCGAAGCGGCCACCTCGCGGGCCGGGGTCCCGACATTACCCTGTGGCGCTACCTGGGCACCCGACCCGACTCGGAGGGTTTCAGCCCCTATGGGGAGTCGAAGCGGCCACCTCGGGGGCCGGGGCCCCGACATTACCATGTGGCGTCACCCAGGCACCTGACCTGACTTGGAGGGTTTCGGCCCCTCTGGGGAGTGTAAGCGGCCACCTGGGGGCCCGGGGGCCCGACATTACCCTCATGGCGCCACCCTGGCACCCGACCCGACTCGGAGGGTTTCGGCCCCTATGGGGAGTCGAAGCGGCCACCTCGGGGGCCAGTGTTCGGAATTTACCTGGTGGCGCCACCCGGGCACCCGACCCGACCCGGGGTTGTTCGGCCCCTATGGCGAGTCGAAGCGGCCACCTCGGGGTCGGGGTCCCGACATTACCCTGTGGCGCCACCAGGTACCCGACGCAACCCGGGGGTTTTCGGCCCCTATGGGGATTCGAAGCGGCCACCTCGGGGGCCGGCGTCCTGACATTACCCTGTGGCGCTACCCGGGCACCCGACCCGACCCGGGGGGTTTCGGCCCCTATGGGGAGACGAAGCGGCCACATCTGGGGCCGGGGTTCCGAATTTACCTGGTGGCGCCACCCGGGCACCCGACCCGACCCGGGGGGTTTCGGCCCCTATGGCGAGTCGCAGCAGCCACCTCGCGGGCGGGGTCCCTACATTACCCTGTGGCGTCACCCGGACTCCCGACCCGGCTCGGAGGGTTTCGGCCCCTATGGGGAGTCGAAGCGGCCACCTCGGGGGCCGGGGTTCGGAATTTACCTGGTGGCGTCACCCGGGCACCCGACCCGACCCGGGGGGTTTCGGCCCCTATGGGGAGTCGAAGCGGCCACCTCGGGGACCGGGATCCCGACATGACCCTGTGGCGCCACCCGGGCACCCGACCCGACCCGGGGCATTTCGGCCCCTATGGCGAGTCGAAGCGGCCACCTCGGGGGCCGGGATCCCGACATTACCTGGTGGCGCCACCGGGTACCCGACGCAACCCGGGGGGTTTCGGCCCCTATGGGGATTCGAAGCGGCCACCTCGGGGGCCGGGGTCCCGACATTACCCTGTGGCGCCACCCGGGCACCTGACCAGACCCGGGGCGTTTCGACCCCTCTGGGGAGTAAAAGCGTCCACTTCGGGGGCCGGGGTCCCGACATTACCCTGTGGCGCCACCCGGGCAGCTGACCCGACCTGGGGGGTTTCGGCCCCTATGGCGAGTCGAAGTGGCCACCTCGGGGGCCGGGGTCCTGACATTACCTGGTGGCGCCACCCGGGCACCCGACACAACCTGGGAGGTTTCGGCCCCTATGGGGAGTCGAAGCGGCCACCTCGGGGTCTGGGGGCCAGACATTACCCGGTGGCGCAACCCGGGCACCCGACCCGACCTGGGGGGTTTCGGCCCCTATGGCGAGTCGAAGCGGCCACCTCGGGGCCGGGGTCCCGACATTACCTTGTGGCGCCACCCGGGCACCTGACCTGACCCGGGGGATTTCGGCCCCTATGGCGAGTCAAAGCGGCCACCTCGGGGGCCGGGGTCCCGACATTACCCGGTGGCGCCACCCGGGCACCCGACGCGACCCGGGGAGTTTCGGCCCCTATGGCGAGTCGAAGCGGCCACCTCGCGGGCCGGGGTCCCGACATTACCTTGTGGCGCCACCGGGTACCTGACACGACCCGGGGGGTTTCGGCCCCTCTGGGGAGTCGAAGCGGCTACCTCAAGGGCTGGGGTCCCGACATTACCCTGTGGCGCCACGAGGGCACCCGACCAGACCCGGGGGGTTTTGGCCCCTATGGGGAGTCGAAGAGGGCACCTCTGGGGCCGCGGACACAACATTACCCGTTTTCGCCATCCGGGCACCCGACGCGACCCGGGGGGTTTTGGCCCCTATGGGGAGTAGAAGCGGCCACCTCGGGGGCCTGGGTCCCGACATTACCCTTATGGCGCCACCCGGGCTCCAGAACCGACCCGGGGGGTTTCGGCCCCTATGGCGAGTTGAAGCTGCCACCACGGGGGCCGGGGTCCCGACATTACCCTGTGGCGTCACCCGGGCACCGGACCCGACCCGGGGGGTTTCGGCCCCTCTGGGGAGTCGAAGCGGCCACCTCGGGGGCCGGGGTCCCGACATTACCCTGTGGCGCCACCCGGGCACCCGACACAACACGGGGGGTTTCGGCCACAATGGGGAGTAGAAGCGGCCACCTTGGGGGCCGGGGTCCCGACATTACCCTTGGGCGCCACCCGTGCACCCGACCCGACTCGGAGGGTTTCGGCCCCTATAGGGAGTCGAAGCGGCCACCTCCGGGGCCGGGGTTCCGACAGTACCCTGTGGCGCCACCCGGGCACCCGACACAACCCGGGGGTTTTCGACCCCAATGGGGAGTCGAAGAGGCCACCTCTGTGGCCGGGGTCCCGACATTACCCTTATGGCGCCACCCGGGCTCCCGACCCGACCCGGGGCTTTCGGCCCCTATGGGGAGTCGAAGCGGCCTCCTCGGCGGCTGGGGTCCTGAATTTACCCTTATGGCGCCACCCGGGCCCCCGATGCGACCCGGGGGGTGTCGGCCCCTATGGGGAGTCGAAGCAGCCTCCTCGGGGGCCGGGGGCCAGACATTACCCTGTGGCGCCACCCGGGTACCCGACCCGACCCGGGGGGTTTCGGCCCCTATGGGGAGTCGAAGCGGCCACCTCGGGGGCCGGGGCCCCGACATTACCCTGTGGCGCCACCCGGGCACCCGACCCGACCCACGGGGTTTCGGCCCCTATGGCGAGTCGAAGCGGCCACCTCGGGGGCCGGGGTCCCGACATTACCCGGTGGCATCACCCGGGTACCCGAACCGACCTGGGGGGTTTCGGCCCCTATGGGGAGTCGAAGCGGCCGCCTTGTTGGCCAGGGTCCCGACATTACCCTGTGGCGCCACCCGGGCACCCGACACAACCCAGGGTTTTTCTACCCCAATGGGGAGTCGAAGCGGCCACCTCGGCGGCCGGGGTCCCGACATTACCCTTATGGCGCCACCCGGTCTCCCGACCCGACCCGGGGGGTTTCGGCCCCTATGGGGAGTCGAAGCGGCCGCCTTGTTGGCCGGGGTCCCGACATTACCCTGTGGCGCCACCCGGGCACCCGACACAACCTCGGGGGTTTCAGCCCCTATACCGAGTCGAAGCGGCCACCTCGGGGGCCGGGGTCCCGACATTACCCTGTGGCGCCACCCGGGCACCCGACCCGACCCGGGGGTTTCGGCCCCTATGGCGAGTCGAAGCGGCCTCCTCGGGGGCCGGGGTTTTGAATTTACCCTTATGGCGGCACCTAGGCACCTACCCGACCCGGGGGGTTTCAGCCCCTATGGGGAGTAGAAGCGGCCACCTCGGGGGCCGGGGTCCCGACATTACCCTGTGGCGCCACCCGGGCACCCGACACAACCCGGGGGGTTTCGGCCCCTATGGGGAGTCGAAGCGTCCACCTCGGGGGTCGGGGTCCCGATATTACCCTTATGGCGCCACCGGGGCGCCCGACCCGACCCGGGGGGTTTCAGCCCCTATGGCGAGTCGAGGCGGCCACCTCGGGGGCCGGGGTCCCGACATTACCCTGTGGCGCCACCCGGGCACCCGACCCGACCCGGGGGTTTCGGCCCCTATGGGGAGTCGAAGCCGCCACATCGGGGGCCGGGGTCCTGACATTACCCTGTGGCGCCACCCGGGCACCCGACACAACCCAGGGGTTTTCGACCCCAATGGGGAGTCGAAGCGGCCACCTCGGGGGCCGGGGTCCCGACATTAACCTTATGGCGCCACCCGGGCTCCCAACCCGACCCGGGGCGTTCGGCCCCTATGGGGAGTCGAAGCGGCCTCATCGGCGGCTGGGGTCCTGAATTTACCCTTATGGCGCCACCCGGGCACCCGACCCGACCCGGGGGGTTTCGGCCCCTATGGCGAGTCGAAGCGGCCTCCTCGGGGGCCGGGGTTTTGAATTTACCCTTATGGCGGCACCTAGGCACCTACCCGACCCGGGGGGTTTCAGCCCCTATGGGGAGTCGAAGCGGCCACCTCTGGGGCCGGGGTCCCGACATCACCCTGTGACGCCACCCGGGGACCCGACCCGACACGGGGTCCAGGAGCCGGTATGGGGTATCGAATGTGGTACATCTCGTGCCGGGGACCCGACATCACCCTGTGAAGCCACACGGGGACCCGTGGTTCAGGGGCCGATATGGGGAATCGAACTTGGGACCTCAGTTGCCGGGGTCCGGACAGCACCCTGTGACGCCACCCGGGGACCCGAACCGACCCGGGGTTTTTTGGCCGGTATGGGGAATCGAACCTGGGACCTCAGGTGCCAGGGTCCCGACATCACCCTGTGAAGCCACCCGGGGACCCGACCCAACCCGGTGTCCAGGGGCCGGTATGGGGAATCGAACCTGGGACCTCTCGTGCCGGGGTCCCGAAATCACCCTATGACGCCACCCAGGGACCCGACCCGACCCGGGGTTTTTTGGCCGATATGGGGAATCGAACTTGGGACCTCGGGTGTCGGGGTCCCGACATCAGCCTGTGACGCCACCCGGGAACCCGACCCAACCCGGGGCCCAGGGGCCAGTATGGGGAATCGAACCTGGGACCTCGCGTGCCGGGGTCCCGACATCACCCTGTGAAGCCACCCGGGGACCCGACCTGACCCGGTGTCCAGGGGCCGGTATGGGGAATCGAACCTGGGACCTCGCGTGCCGGGGTCCCGACAGCACCCTGTGAAGCCACCCGGGAACCCGACCCGACCCGGGGTCCAGGGGCCGGTATGGGGAATCGAACCTGGAACCTCGGGTGCCTGGTTCCCGACAGCAACCTGTGACGGCACCCGGGCACCCGATCCTACCCGGGGTTTTTTGACCGGTATGGGGAATCGAACCTGGGACCTCGCGTGCCGGGGTCCCGACAGCACCCTGTGACGCCACCCGGGGACCCGACCCGACCCGGTGTTTTTTGTCCGGTATGTGGAATTAAACCTGGGACCTCGGGTGCCGGGGTCCCGACATCACCCTGTGACGCCACCCGGGGACCCGACCTGACCCGGTGTCCAGGGGCCGTTATGGGGAATCGAACCTGGGACCTCAGGTGCCGGGGTCCTGACATCACCCTGTGACGCCACCCGGGGACCCGACCCGACACGGGTTTTTTTGGCTGATATGGAAAATCGAACTTGGGACCTCGCGTGCCGGGGTCCCGACATCACCCTGTGACGCCACCCGGGGACCCGACCCGACCCGGGGTCCAGGGGCCGGAATGCGGAATCGAACGTGGGACCTCGGGTGCCGGGGTCCCGACAGCACCCTGTGACGCCACCCGGGGACCCGACCCGACCCGGGGTTTTTTGGCCGATATGGGGAATCGAACTTAGGACCTCGCGTGCCTGGGTCCCGACATCACCCTGTGACGCCACCCGGGGACCCGACCCAATCCGGGGTCCAGGGGCCGGTATGGGGAATCGAACCTGGGACCTCGGGTGCCGGGGTCCTGACATCACGCTGTGACGCCACCCGGGGACCCGACCCGGGGTCCAGGGGCCGGTATGGGGAATCGAACCTGGGACCTCGGGTGACGGGGTCGCGACAGAACCCTGAGACGCCACCCGAGGACCCGACCCGACCCGGGGTCCAGGGGCCGGTATGGGGAATCGAACCTGGGACCAAGGGTGCGGGGGTCCCGACATCACCCTGTGACGCCACCCGGGGACCCGACCCGACCCGGGGTTTTTTGGCCGGTATGGGGAATCGAACCTGGGACCTCGGGTGCCAGGGTCCCGACATCACCCTGTGACGCCACCCGGCGACCCGACCCGACACGGGGTTTTTTGACCGGTATGGGGAATCGAACCTGGGACCTTGGGTGCCGGGGTCCCGACATCACCCTGTGACACCACCCGGGGACCCGACCCGACCCGGGGTTTTTTGGCCGGTATGGGGAATCGAACGTGGGACCTCGCGTGCCGGGGTCCCGACATCACCCTGTGACGCCACCCGGGAACCAGACCCGTCCTGGGGTCCAGGGGCCGGTATGGGGAATCGAACGTGGGACCTCGCGTGCCGGGGTCCCGACATCACCCTGTGACGCCACCCGGGGACCCGACCCGACCCGGGGTCCAGGGGCCGGTATGGGGAATCGAACCTGGGACCTCAGGTGCCGGGGTCCCGACATCACCCTGTGATGCCACCCGGGGACCCGACCCGACCCGGGTTTTTTTGGCTGATATGGAAAATCGAACTTGGGACCTCGGGTGCCGGGGTCCCGACATCACCCTGTGACGCCACCCAGGGACCCGACCACACCTGCGGTTTTTTGACCGGTATGGGGAATCGAACCTGGGACCTCAGGTGCCTGGGTCCCGACATCACCCTGTGACGCCACCCGGGGACCCGACCCGACCCGGGGTCCAGGGGCCGGTATGGGGAATCGAACGTGGGACCTCGCGTGCCGGGGTCCAGACATCACCCTGTAACGCAACCCGGGGACTCGACCCGACCCGGGTCCAGGGGCTGCTATGGGGAATCGAACCTGGGGCCTCGGGTGCCGGGGTCCTGACATCACCCTGTGACGCCACCCAGGGACCCGACCCGACCCGGGGTCCAGGGAACGATATGGGGAATCGAACCTGGGACCTCGGGTGACGGGGTCGCGACAGAACCCTGTGACGCCACCCGAGGACCCGACCCGACCCGGGCTCCAGGGGCCGGTATGGGGAATCGAACCTGGGACCAAGGGTGCGGGGGTCCCGACATCACCCTGTGACGCCACCCGGGGACCCGACCCGACCCGGGGTCCAGGGGCCGGTATGGGGAATCGAACGTGGGACCTCGGGTGCCGGGATCCTGACAGCACCCTGTGACGCCACCCGGGGACCCGACCCGACCCGGGGTCCAGGGGCCGGTATGGGGAATCGAACCTGGGACCTCGGGTGCCAGGGTCCCGACATCACCCTGTGACGCCACCCGGCGACCCGACCCGACACGGGGTTTTTTGGCCGGTGTGCGGAATCGAAATTGGGAACCCTGGTGCCGTGGTCCCGACATCACCCTGTGATGCCACCCGGGGACCCAACCCGACCCGGGTTCCAGGGGCCGGTATGGGGAATCGAACTTGGGACCTCGCGTGCCGGGGTCCCGACATCACCCTGTGACGCCACCCGGGGACCCGTGGTTCAGGGGCCGATATGGGGAATCGAACTTGGGACCTCAGGTGCCGGGGTCCGGACAGCACCCTGTGACGCCACCCGGGGACCCGACCCGACCCGGGGTCCAGGGGCCGATATGGGGAATCGAACTTGGGACCTCGGGTGTCGGGGTCCCGACATCAGCCTGTGACGCCACCCGGGAACCCGACCCGACCCGGGGTCCAGGGGCCGGTATGGGGAATCGAACGTGGGACCTCGCGTGCCGGGGTCCCGACATCACCCTGTGAAGCCACCCGGGAACCCGACCCGACCCAAGTTCCAGGGGCCGGTATGGGGAATCGAACCTGGAACCTCGGGTGCCTGGTTCCCGACAGCACCCTGTGACGCCACCCAGGCACCCGATCCTACCCGGGGTTTTTTGACCGGTATGGGGAATCGAAGCTGGAACCTCGCGTGCCGGGGTCCCGACATCACTCTGTGACGCCACTGAGGGACCCGAGCCGACCGGGAAATTTTTTGGACGGTATGGGGTATCGAATATGGGACCTCGCGTGCCGGGGTCCCGACATCACCCTGTGACGCCACCCGGGGACCCGACCCGACCCGGTGTTTTTTGACCGGTATGAGGAATCAAACCTGGGACCTCGGGTGCCGTGGTCCCGACATCACCCTGTGACGCCACCTGGGGACCCGACCCGACCCGGTGTCCAGGGGCCGTTATGGGGAATCGAACTTGGGACCTCGCGTGCCGGGGTCCCGACATCAGCCTGTGACGCCACCCGGGAACCCGACCCGACCCGGGGTCCAGGGGCCGGTATGGGGAATCGAACCTGGGACCTCGGGTGCCGGGGTCCCGACAGCACCCTGTGACGCCACCCGGGGACCCGAACCGACCCGGGGTTTTTTGACCGATATGGGGAATCGAACCTGGGACCTCGTTTGCCGGGATCCCGACAGCACCCTGTGATGCCACCTGGGGACCCGACCACACCTGCGGTTTTTTGACCGGTATGGGGAATCGAACCTGGGACCTCAGGTGCCTGGGCCCCGACATCACCCTGTGACGCCACCCGGGGACCCGACCTGACCCGGGGTCCAGGGGCTGGTATGGAGAATCGAACCTGGGACCTCGCGTGCCGGGGTCCAGACATCAACCTGTGACGCCACCCGGCGACCCGACCCGACACGGGGTTTTTTGGCCGGTGTGCGGAATCGAAACTGGGAACTCGCGTGCCGTGGTCCTGACATCACCCTGTGACGCCACCCGGGGACCCGTGGTTCAGGGGCCGATATGGGGAATCGAACTTGGGACCTCAGGTGCCGGGGTCCGGACAGCACCCTGTGACGCCACTCGGGGACCTGAACCGACCTGGGGTTTTTTGGCCGGTATGGGGAATCGAACGTGGGACCTCGCGTGCCGGGGTCCCGACATCACCCTGTGACGCCACCCGGGGACCCGACCTGACCCGGTGTCCAGGGGCCGGTATGGGGTATCGAATCTGGGACCTCGCGTGCCGGGGTACCGACATCACCCTGTGACGCCACCCGGGGACCCGACCCGACCCGGTGTTTTTTGGCCGGTATGGGGAATCAAACCTGGGACCTCGCGTGCCGGGGTCCCGACATCACCCTGTGACGCCACCCGGGGACCCGACCCGACCCGGGGTCCAGGGGCCGGAATGGGGAATCGAACGTGGGACCTCGCGTGCCGGGGTCCCGACAGCACCCTGTGACGCCACCCGGGGACCCGACCCGACCCGGGGTTTTTTGGCCGATATGGGGAATCGAACCTGGGACCTCGCGTGCCTGGGTCCCGACATCACCCTGTGACGCCACCCAGGGACCCGTGGTTCAGGGGCCGATATGGGGAATCGAACTTGGGACCTCAGGTGCCGGGGTCCGGACAGCACCCTGTGACGCCACCCGGGGACCCGACCCGACCCGGGGTCCAGGGGCCGATATGGGGAATCGAACTTGGGACCTCGGGTGTCGGGGTCCCGACATCAGCCTGTGACGCCACCCGGGAACCCGACCCGACCCGGGGTTCAGGGGCCGGTATGGGGAATCGAACCTGGAACCTCGGGTGCCTGGTTCCCGACAGCACCCTGTGACGCCACCCAGGCACCCGATCCTACCCGGGGTTTTTTGACCGGTATGGGGAATCGAAGCTGGGACCTCGCGTGCCGGGGTCCCGA
The DNA here is from genome assembly GCA_951411735.1 of Somateria mollissima. Classification (NCBI taxonomy): domain Eukaryota; kingdom Metazoa; phylum Chordata; class Aves; order Anseriformes; family Anatidae; genus Somateria; species Somateria mollissima. The sequence continues at coordinate 65,945 of CATOCB010000392.1, read as the reverse complement.
CATCACTCTGTGACGCCACTGAGGGACCCGAGCCGACCGGGAAATTTTTTGGACGGTATGGGGTATCGAATATGGGACCTCGCGTGCCGGGGTCCCGACATCACCCTGTGACGCCACCCGGGGACCCGACCCGACCCGGTGTCCAGGGGCCGTTATGGGGAATCGAACTTGGGACCTCGGGTGCCGGGGTCCCGACATCAGCCTGTGACGCCACCCGGGAACCCGACCCGACCCGGGGTCCAGGGGCCGATATGGGGAATCGAACCTGGGACCTCGCGTGACGGGGTCCCGACATCAGCCTGTGACGCCAACCGGGAACCCGACCCGACCCGGGGTCCAGGGGCCGATATGGGGAATCGAACTTGGGACCTCGGGTGCCGGGGTCCCGACAGCACCCTGTGACGCCACCCGGGGACCCGAACCGACCCGGGGTTTTTTGACCGATATGGGGAATCGAACCTGGGACCTCGTTTGCCGGGGTCCCGACAGCACCCTGTGATGCCACCTGGGGACCCGACCACACCTGCGGTTTTTTGACCGGTATGGGGAATCGAACCTGGGACCTCAGGTGCCTGGGTCCCGACATCACCCTGTGACGCCACCCGGGGACCCGACCCGACCCGGGGTCCAGGGGCCGGTATGGGGAATCGAACGTGGGACCTCGCGTGCCGGGGTCCAGACATCACCCTGTAACGCAACCCGGGGACTCGACCCGACCCGGGTCCAGGGGCTGGTATGGGGAATCGAACCTGGGGCCTCGGGTGCCGGGGTCCTGACATCACCCTGTGACGCCACCCAGGGACCCGACCCGACCCGGGGTCCAGGGAACGATATGGGGAATCGAACCTGGGACCTCGGGTGACGGGGTCGCGACAGAACCCTGTGACGCCACCCGAGGACCCGACCCGACCCGGACTCCAGGGGCCGGTATGGGGAATCGAACCTGGGACCAAGGGTGCGGGGGTCCCGACATCACCCTGTGACGCCACCCGGGGACCCGACCCGACCCGGGGTCCAGGGGCCGGTATGGGGAATCGAACGTGGGACCTCGGGTGCCGGGATCCTGACAGCACCCTGTGACGCCACCCGGGGACCCGACCCGACCCGGGGTCCAGGGGCCGGTATGGGGAATCGAACCTGGGACCTCGGGTGCCAGGGTCCCGACATCACCCTGTGACGCCACCCGGCGACCCGACCCGACACGGGGTTTTTTGGCCGGTGTGCGGAATCGAAATTGGGAACCCTGGTGCCGTGGTCCCGACATCACCCTGTGATGCCACCCGGGGACCCAACCCGACCCGGGTTCCAGGGGCCGGTATGGGGAATCGAACTTGGGACCTCGCGTGCCGGGGTCCCGACATCACCCTGTGACGCCACCCGGGGACCCGTGGTTCAGGGGCCGATATGGGGAATCGAACTTGGGACCTCAGGTGCCGGGGTCCGGACAGCACCCTGTGACGCCACCCGGGGACCCGACCCGACCCGGGGTCCAGGGGCCGATATGGGGAATCGAACTTGGGACCTCGGGTGTCGGGGTCCCGACATCAGCCTGTGACGCCACCCGGGAACCCGACCCGACCCGGGGTCCAGGGGCCGGTATGGGGAATCGAACGTGGGACCTCGCGTGCCGGGGTCCCGACAGCACCCTGTGAAGCCACCCGGGAACCCGACCCGACCCAAGTTCCAGGGGCCGGTATGGGGAATCGAACCTGGAACCTCGGGTGCCTGGTTCCCGACAGCACCCTGTGACGCCACCCAGGCACCCGATCCTACCCGGGGTTTTTTGACCGGTATGGGGAATCGAAGCTGGAACCTCGCGTGCCGGGGTCCCGACATCACTCTGTGACGCCACTGAGGGACCCGAGCCGACCGGGAAATTTTTTGGACGGTATGGGGTATCGAATATGGGACCTCGCGTGCCGGGGTCCCGACATCACCCTGTGACGCCACCCGGGGACCCGACCCGACCCGGTGTTTTTTGACCGGTATGAGGAATCAAACCTGGGACCTCGGGTGCCGTGGTCCCGACATCACCCTGTGACGCCACCTGGGGACCCGACCCGACCCGGTGTCCAGGGGCCGTTATGGGGAATCGAACTTGGGACCTCGGGTGCCGGGGTCCCGACAGCACCCTGTGACGCCACCCGGGGACCCGAACCGACCCGGGGTTTTTTGACCGATATGGGGAATCGAACCTGGGACCTCGTTTGCCGGGATCCCGACAGCACCCTGTGATGCCACCTGGGGACCCGACCACACCTGCGGTTTTTTGACCGGTATGGGGAATCGAACCTGGGACCTCAGGTGCCTGGGCCCCGACATCACCCTGTGACGCCACCCGGGGACCCGACCTGACCCGGGGTCCAGGGGCTGGTATGGAGAATCGAACCTGGGACCTCGCGTGCCGGGGTCCAGACATCAACCTGTGACGCCACCCGGCGACCCGACCCGACACGGGGTTTTTTGGCCGGTGTGCGGAATCGAAACTGGGAACTCGCGTGCCGTGGTCCTGACATCACCCTGTGACGCCACCCGGGGACCCGTGGTTCAGGGGCCGATATGGGGAATCGAACTTGGGACCTCAGGTGCTGGGGTCCGGACAGCACCCTGTGACGCCACTCGGGGACCTGAACCGACCTGGGGTTTTTTGGCCGGTATGGGGAATCGAACGTGGGACCTCGCGTGCCGGGGTCCCGACATCACCCTGTGAAGCCACCCGGGGACCCGACCTGACCCGGTGTCCAGGGGCCGGTATGGGGAAACGAACCTGGGACCTCGCGTGCCGGGGTCCCGACATCACCCTGTGACGCCACCCGGGGACCCGACCCGACCCGGGGTCCAGGGGCCGGAATGGGGAATCGAACGTGGGACCTCGCGTGCCGGGGTCCCGACAGCACCCTGTGACGCCACCCGGGGACCCGACCCGACCCGGGGTTTTTTGGCCGATATGGGGAATCGAACCTGGGACCTCGCGTGCCTGGGTCCCGACATCACCCTGTGACGCCACCCGGGGACCCGTGGTTCAGGGGCCGATATGGGGAATCGAACTTGGGACCTCAGGTGCCGGGGTCCGGACAGCACCCTGTGACGCCACCCGGGGACCCGACCCGACCCGGGGTCCAGGGGCCGATATGGGGAATCGAACTTGGGACCTCGGGTGTCGGGGTCCCGACATCAGCCTGTGACGCCACCCGGGAACCCGACCCGACCCGGGGTTCAGGGGCCGGTATGGGGAATCGAACCTGGAACCTCGGGTGCCTGGTTCCCGACAGCACCCTGTGACGCCACCCAGGCACCCGATCCTACCCGGGGTTTTTTGACCGGTATGGGGAATCGAAGCTGGGACCTCGCGTGCCGGGGTCCCGACATCACTCTGTGACGCCACTGAGGGACCCGAGCCGACCGGGAAATTTTTTGGACGGTATGGGGTATCGAATATGGGACCTCGCGTGCCGGGGTCCCGACATCACCCTGTGACGCCACCCGGGGACCCGACCCGACCCGGTGTCCAGGGGCCGTTATGGGGAATCGAACTTGGGACCTCGGGTGCCGGGGTCCCGACATCAGCCTGTGACGCCACCCGGGAACCCGACCCGACCCGGGGTCCAGGGGCCGATATGGGGAATCGAACCTGGGACCTCGCGTGACGGGGTCCCGACATCAGCCTGTGACGCCAACCGGGAACCCGACCCGACCCGGGGTCCAGGGGCCGATATGGGGAATCGAACTTGGGACCTCGGGTGCCGGGGTCCCGACAGCACCCTGTGACGCCACCCGGGGACCCGAACCGACCCGGGGTTTTTTGACCGATATGGGGAATCGAACCTGGGACCTCGTTTGCCGGGGTCCCGACAGCACCCTGTGATGCCACCTGGGGACCCGACCACACCTGCGGTTTTTTGACCGGTATGGGGAATCGAACCTGGGACCTCGGGTGCGGGGGTCCCGACATCACCCTGTGACGCCACCCGGGTCCCGACCCGACCCGGGGTTTTTTGGCCGGTATGGGGAATCGAACCTGGGACCTCGGGTGCCGGGGTCCCGACATCACCCTGTGACGCCACCCGGGAACCCGACCCGTCCTGGGGTCCAGGGGCCGGTATGGGGAATCGAACCTGGGACCTCGCGTGCCGGGGTCCCGACATCACCCTGTGACGCCACCCGGGGACCCTACCCGACCCGGGGTCCAGGGGCCGGTATGGGGAATCGAACCTGGGACCTCAGGTGCCGGGGTCCCGACATCACCGTGTGACGCCACCCGGGGACCCGACCCGACCCGGGTTTTTTTGGCTGATATGGAAAATCGAACTTGGGACCTCGCGTGCCGGGGTCCCGACATCACCCTGTGACGCCACCCGGGGACCCGACCCGACCCGGGGTCCAGGGGCCGGAATGGGGAATCGAACGTGGGACCTCGCGTGCCGGGGTCCCGACAGCACCCTGTGACACCACCCGGGGACCCGACCCGACCCGGGGTTTTTTGGCCGATATGGGGAATCGAACCTGGGACCTCGCGTGCCGGGGTCCCGACATCACCCTGTGACGCCACCCAGGGACCCTACCACACCTGTGGTTTTTTGACCGGTATGGGGAATCGAACTTGGGACCTCAGGTGCCTGGGTCCCGACATCACCCTGTGACGCCACCCGGGGACCCGACCCAACCCGGGTTCCAGGGGCCGGTATGGGGAATCGAACGTGGGACCTCGCGTGCCGGGGTCCAGACATCACCCTGTAACGCAACCCGGGGACTCGACCCGACCCGGGTCCAGGGGCTGGTATGGGGAATCGAATCTGGGGCCTCGGGTGCCGGGGTCCTGACATCACCCTGTGACGCCACCCGGGGACCCTACTCGACCCGGGGTCCAGGGGCCGGTATGGGGAATCGAACCTGTGACCTCGGTTGACGGGGTCGCGACAGAACCCTGTGACGCCACCCGAGGACCCAACCCGACCCGGGGTCCAGGGGCCGGTATGGGGAATCGAACCTGGGACCAAGGGTGCGGGGGTCCCGACATCACCCTGTGACGCCACCCGGGGACCCGACCCGACCCGGGGTCCAGGGGCCGGTATGCGGAATCGAACCTGGGACCTCGGGTGCCGGGATCCTGACAGCACCCTGTGACGCCACCCGGGGACCCGACCCGACCCGGGGTCCAGGGGCCGGTATGGGGAATCGAACCTGGGACCTCGGGTGCCAGGGTCCCGACATCACCCTGTGACGCCACCCGGCGACCCGACCCGACACGGGGTTTTTTGGCCGGTGTGCGGAATCGAAACTGGGAACCCTGGTGCCGTGGTCCCGACAGCACCATTTGACGCCACCCGGGGACCCGACCACACCTGCAGTTTTTTGACCGGTATGGGGAATCGAACTTGGGACCTCAGGTGCCTGGGTCCCGACATCACCCTGTGATGCCACCCGGGGACCCGACCCGACCCGGGTTCCAGGGGCCGGTATGGGGAATCGAACTTGGGACCTCGCGTGCCGGGGTCCGGACAGCACCCTGTGACGCCACCCGGGAACCCGACCCGACCCGGGGTCCAGGGGCCGGTATGGGGAATCGAACCTGGAACCTCGGGTGCCTGGTTCCCGACAGCACCCTGTGACGCCACCCAGGCACCCGATCCTACCCGGGGTTTTTTGACCGGTATGGGGAATCGAAGCTGGGACCTCGCGTGCCGGGGTCCCGACATCACTCTGTGACGCCACTGAGGGACCCGAGCCGACCGGGAAATTTTTTGGACGGTATGGGGTATCGAATATGGGACCTCGCGTGCCGGGGTCCCGACATCACCCTGTGACGCCACCCGGGGACCCGACCCGACCCGGTGTTTTTTGACCGGTATGGGGAATCAAACCTGGGACCTCGGGTGCCGGGGTCCCGACATCACCCTGTGACGCCACCCGGGGACCCGACCCGACCCGGTGTCCAGGGGCCGTTATGGGGAATCGAACTTGGGACCTCGCGTGCCGGGGTCCCGACATCAGCCTGTGACGCCACCCGGGAACCCGACCCGACCCGGGGTTTTTTGACCGATATGGGGAATCGAACCTGGGACCTCGTTTGCCGGGGTCCCGACAGCACCCTGTGATGCCACCTGGTGACCCGACCACACCTGCGGTTTTTTGGCCGGTATGGGGAATCGAACCTGGGACCTCAGGTGCCTGGGCCCCGACATCACCCTGTGACGCCACCCGGAGACCCGACCCGACCCGGGTTCCAGGGGCCGGTATGGGGAATCGAACCTGGGACCTCGCGTGCCGGGGTCCCGACAGCACCCTGTGACGCCACCCGGGGACCCGACCCGACCCGGGGTCCAGGGGCCGGTATGGAGAATCGAACCTGGGACCTCGCGTGCCGGGGTCCAGACATCACCCTGTAACGCAACCCGGGGACCCGACCCGACCCGGGTTTTTTTGGCTGATATGGAAAATCGAACATGGGACCTCGCGTGCCGGGGTCCCGACATCACCCTGTGAAGCCACCCGGGGACCCGACCCGACCCGGAGTCCAGGGGCCGGAATGGGGAATCGAACGTGGGACCTCGCGTGCCGGGGTCCCGACAGCACCCTGTGACGCCACCCGGGGACCCGACCCGACCCGGGGTTTTTTGTCCGATATGGGGAATCGAACGTGGGACCTCGCGTGCCGGGGTCCCGACATCACCCTGTGACGCCACCCGGGGACCCGACCCGACCCGGGGTTTTTTGGCCGGTATGGGGAATCGAACCTGGGACCTCGGGTGCCAGGGTCCCGACATCACCCTGTGACGCCACCCGAGGACCCGACCCGACCCGGGGTCCAGGGGCCGGTATGGGGAATCGAACCTGGGACCTCGGGTGCCGGGATCCCGACAGCACCCTGTGACGCCACCCGGCGACCCGACCCGACCCGGGTTTTTTTGACCGGTATGGGGAATCGAACCTGGGACCTCGCGTGCCGGGGTCCCGACATCACCCTGTGACGCCACTGAGGAACCCGAGCCGACCGGGAAATTTTTTGGACGGTATGGGGTATCGAATATGGGACCTCGCGTGCCGGGGTCCCGACATCACCCTGTGACGCCACCCGGGGACCCGACCCGACCCGGTGTTTTTTGACCGGTATGGGGAATCAAACCTGGGACCTCGGGTGCCGGGGTCCCGACATCACCCTGTGACGCCACCCGGGGACCTGACCCGACCCGGGGTCCAGGGGCCGTTATGGGGAATCGAACTTGGGACCTCGCGTGCCGGGGTCCCGACAGCACCCTGTGACGCCACCCGGGGACCCGAACCGACCCGGGGTTTTTTGACCGATATGGGGAATCGAACCTGGGACCTCGTTTGCCGGGGTCCCGACAGCACCCTGTGATGCCACCTGGGGACCCGACCACACCTGCGGTTTTTTGACCGGTATGGGGAATCGAACCTGGGACCTCAGGTGCCTGGGCCCCGACATCACCCTGTGACGCCACCCGGGGACCCGACCTGACCCGGGGTCCAGGGGCTGGTATGGGGAATCGAACCTGGGACCTCGCGTGCCGGGGTCCAGACATCACCCTGTAACGCAACCCGGGGACCCGACCCGACCCGGGTCCAGGGGCTGGTATGGGGAATCGAACCTGGGGCCCCGGGTGCCGGGGTCCTGACATCACCCTGTGACGCCACCCGGGGACCCGACCCGACCCGGGGTCCAGGGAACGATATGGGGAATCGAACCTGGGACCTCGGGTGCGGGGGTCCCGACATCACCCTGTGACGCCACCCGAGGACCCGACCCGACCCGGGGTCCAGGGGCCGGTATGGGGAATCGAACGTGGGACCTCGGGTGCCGGGATCCCGACAGCACCCTGTGACGCCACCCGGGGACCCGACCCGACCCGGGGTTTTTTGGCCGGTATGGGGAATGGAACCTGGGACCTCGGGTGCCAGGGTCCCGACATCACCCTGTGACGCCACCCGGCGACCCGTGGTTCAGGGGCCGATATGGGGAATCGAACTTGGGACCTCAGGTGCCGGGGTCCGGACAGCACCCTGTGACGCCACTCGGGGACCTGAACCGACCTGGGGTTTTTTGGCCGATATGGGGAATCGAATCTGGGATCTCGCGTGCTGGGGTCCCGACATCACCCTGTGAAGCCACCCGGGAACCCGACCCGACCCGGGGTCCAGGGGCCGGTATGGGGAATCGAACCTGGAACCTTGGGTGCCTGGTTCCCGACAGCACCCTGTGACGCCACCCGGGCACCCGATCCTACCCGGTGTTTTTTGACCGGTATGGGGAATCGAACCTGGGACCTCGCGTGCCGGGGTCCTGACATCACCCTGTGACGCCACCCGGGGACCCGACCCGACCCGGGGTCCAGGGGCCGGTATGGGGAATTGAACCTGGGACCTCAGGTGCCGGGGTCCCGACATCACCCTGTGACGCCACCCGGGGACCCGACCCGACACGGGGTTTTTTGGCCGGTTTGCGGAATCGAAACTGGGAACCCTGGTGCCGTGGTCCCGACATCACCCTGTGACGCCACCCGGGGACCCGACCACACCTGCAGTTTTTTGACCGGTATGGGGAATCGAACTTGGGACCTCAGGTGCCTGGGTCCCGACATCACCCTGTGATGCCACCCGGGGACCCAACCCGACCCGGGTTCCAGGGGCCGGTATGGGGAATCGAACTTGGGACCTCGCGTGCCGGGGTCCCGACATCACCCTGTGACGCCACCCGGGGACCCGAACCGACCTGGGGTTTTTTGGCCGGTATGGGGAATCGAACCTGGGACCTCAGGTGCCGGGGTCCCGACATCACCGTGTGACGCCACCCGGGGACCCGACCCGACCCGGGTTTTTTTGGCTGATATGGAAAATCGAACTTGGGACCTCGGGTGCCGGGGTCCCGACAGCACCCTGTGACGCCACCCGGGGACCCGACCCGACCCGGGGACCAGGGGCCGGAATGGGGAATCGAACGTGGGACCTCGCGTGCCGGGGTCCCGACAGCACCCTGTGACGCCACCCGGGGACCCGACCCGACCCGGGGTTTTTTGGCCGATATGGGGAATCGAACCTGGGACCTCGCGTGCCGGGGTCCCGACAGCACCCTGTGACGCCACCCGGGAACCCGACCCGACCTGGGGTTTTTTGACCGGTATGGGGAATCGAACCTGGGACCTCGCGTGCCGGGGTCCCGACATCACCCTGTGACGCCACCCGGGGACCCGACCCGACCCAGGGTCCAGGGGCCGGTATGGGGAATCGAACCTGGGACCTCAGGTGCCTGGGTCCCGACATCACCCTGTGACGCCACCCGGGGACCCGACCCGACCCGGGGTCCAGGGGCCGGAATGGGGAATCGAACGTGGGACCTCGCGTGCCGGGGTCCCGACATCACCCTGTGAAGCCACCCGGGGACCCGACCCGACCCGGGGTTTTTTGGCCGATATGGGGAATCGAACCTGGGACCTCGCGTGCCGGGATCCCGACAGCACCCTGTGACGCCACCCGGCGACCCGACCCAACCCGGGTTCCAGGAGCCGGTATGGGGAATCGAACGTGGGACCTCGCGTGCCGGGGTCCAGACATCACCCTGTAACGCAACCCGGGGACTCGACCCGACCCGGGTCCAGGGGCTGGTATGGGGAATCGAACCTGGGGCCTCGGGTGCCGGGGTCCTGACATCACCCTGTGACGCCACCCGGGGACCCGACCCGACCCGGGGTCCAGGGGCCGGTATGGGGAATCGAACCTGGGACCAAGGGTGCGGGGGTCCCGACATCACTCTGTGACGCCACCCGGGGACCCGACCCGACCCGGGGTCCAGGGGCCGGTATGGGGAATCGAACGTGGGACCTCGGGTGCCGGGATCCTGACAGCACCCTGTGACGCCACCCGGGGACCCGACCCGACCCGGGGTTTTTTGGCCGGTATGGGGAATCGAACCTGGGACCTCGGGTGCCAGGGTCCCGACATCACCCTGTGACGCCACCCGGGGACCCGACCACACCTGCAGTTTTTTGACCGGTATGGGGAATCGAACTTGGGACCTCAGGTGCCTGGGTCCCGGCATCACCCTGTGACGCCACCCGGGGACCCGACCCGACCCAGGGTCCAGGGGCCGGTATGGGGAATCGAACCTGGGACCTCAGGTGCCGGGGTCCCGACATCAGCCTGTGACGCCACCCGGGAACCCGACCCGACCCGGGGTCCAGGGGCCGGTATGGGGAATCGAACCTGGGACCTCAGGTGCCGGGGTCCCGACATCACCGTGTGACGCCACCCGGCGACCCGACCCGACCCGGGGTCCAGGGGCCGGAATGGGGAATCGAACGTGGGACCTCGCGTGCCGGGGTCCCGACAGCACCCTGTGACGCCACCCGGGGACCCGACCCGACCCGGGGTTTTTTGGCTGATATGGGGAATCGAACCTGGGACCTCGCGTGCCGGGGTCCCGACAGCACCCTGTGACGCCACCTGGTGACCCGACCACACCTGAGGTTTTTTGACCGGTATGGGGAATCGAACTTGGGACCTCAGGTGCCTGGGTCCCGACATCACCCTGTGACGCCACCCGGGGACCCGACCCGACCCGGGGTTTTTTGGCTGATATGGGGAATCGAACCTGGGACCTCGCGTGCTGGGGTCCCGACAGCACCCTGTGACGCCACCTGGTGACCCGACCACACCTGAGGTTTTTTGACCGGTATGGGGAATCGAACTTGGGACCTCAGGTGCCTGGGTCCCGACATCACCCTGTGACGCCACACGGGGACCCGTGGTTCAGGGGCCGATATGGGGAATCGAACTTGGGACCTCAGGTGCCGGGGTCCGGACAGCACCCTGTGACGCCACCCGGGGACCCGACCCGACCCGGTGTTTTTTGACCGGTATGGGGAATCAAACCTGGGACCTCGGGTGCCGGGGTCCCGACATCACCCTGTGACGCCACCCGGGGACCTGACCCGACCCGGGGTCCAGGGGCCGTTATGGGGAATCGAACTTGGGACCTCGCGTGCCGGGGTCCCGACATCAGCCTGTGACGCCACCCGGGAACCCGACCCGACCCGGGGTCCAGGGGCCGGTATGGGGAATCGAACCTGGGACCTCGCGTGACGGGGTCCCGACATCAGCCTGTGACGCCACCCGGGAACCCGACCCGACCCGGGGTCCAGGGGCCGGAATGGGGAATCGAACGTGGGACCTCGGGTGCCGGGATCCCGACAGCACCCTGTGACGCCACCCGGGGACCCGAACCGACCCGGGGTTTTTTGACCGATATGGGGAATCGAACCTGGGACCTCGTTTGCCGGGGTCCCGACAGCACCCTGTGATGCCACCTGGGGACCCGACCACACCTGCGGTTTTTTGACCGGTATGGGGAATCGAACCTGGGACCTCAGGTGCCTGGTCCCCGACATCACCCTGTGACGCCACCCAGGGAGCCGACCTGACCCGGGGTCCAGGGGCTGGTATGGGGAATCGAACCTGGGACCTCGCGTGCCGGGGTCCAGACATCACCCTGTAACGCAACCCGGGGACCCGACCCGACCCGGGTCCAGGGGCTGGTATGGGGAATCGAACCTGGGGCCTCGGGTGCCGGGGTCCTGACATCACCCTGTGACGCCACCCGGGGACCCGACCCGACCCGGGGTCCAGGGAACGATATGGGGAATCGAACCTGGGACCTCGGGTGCGGGGGTCCCGACATCACCCTGTGACGCCACCCGAGGACCCGACCCGACCCGGGGTCCAGGGGCCGGTATGGGGAATCGAACCTGGGACCTCGGGTGCCGGGATCCCGACAGCACCCTGTGACGCCACCCGGGGACCCGACCCGACCCGGGGTTTTTTGGCCGGTATGGGGAATGGAACCTGGGACCTCGGGTGCCAGGGTCCCGACATCACCCTGTGACGCCACCTGGTGACCCGACCCGAACCGGGGTCCAGGGAACGATATGGGGAATCGAACCTGGGACCTCGGTTGCGGGGGTCCCGACATCACCCTGTGACGCCACCCGAGGACCCGACCCGACCCGGGGTCCAGGGGCCGGTATGGGGAATCGAACGTGGGACCTCGGGTGCCGGGATCCCGACAGCACCCTGTGACGCCACCCGGCGACCCGACCCGACCCGGGGTTTTTTGACCGGTATGGGGAATCGAACCTGGGACCTCGCGTGCCGGGGTCCCGACATCACCCTGTGACGCCACTGAGGAACCCGAGCCGACCGGGAAATTTTTTGGACGGTATGGGGTATCGAATATGGGACCTCGCGTGCCGGGGTCCCGACAGCACCCTGTGACGCCACCCGGGGACCTGACCCGACCCGGTGTTTTTTGACCGGTATGGGGAATCAAACCTGGGACCTCGGGTGCCGGGGTCCCGACATCACCCTGTGACGCCACCCGGGGACCTGACCCGACCCGGGGTCCAGGGGCCGTTATGGGGAATCGAACTTGGGACCTCGCGTGCCGGGGTCCCGACAGCACCCTGTGACGCCACCCGGGGACCCGAACCGACCCGGGGTTTTTTGACCGATATGGGGAATCGAACCTGGGACCTCGTTTGCCGGGGTCCCGACAGCACCCTGTGATGCCACCTGGGGACCCGACCACACCTGCGGTTTTTTGACCGGTATGGGGAATCGAACCTGGGACCTCAGGTGCCTGGGCCCCGACATCACCCTGTGACGCCACCCGGGGACCCGACCTGACCCGGGGTCCAGGGGCTGGTATGGGGAATCGAACCTGGGACCTCGCGTGCCGGGGTCCAGACATCACCCTGTAACGCAACCCGGGGACCCGACCCGACCCGGGTCCAGGGGCTGGTATGGGGAATCGAACCTGGGGCCTCGGGTGCCGGGGTCCTGACATCACCCTGTGACGCCACCCGGGGACCCGACCCGACCCGGGGTCCAGGGGCCGGTATGGGGAATCGAACCTGGGACCTCGGGTGCGGGGGTCCCGACATCACCCTGTGACGCCACCCGAGGACCCGACCCGACCCGGGGTCCAGGGGCCGGTATGGGGAATCGAACCTGGGACCTCGGGTGCCGGGATCCCGACAGCACCCTGTGACGCCACCCGGGGACCCGACCCGACCCGGGGTTTTTTGGCCGGTATGGCGAATGGAACCTGGGACCTCGGGTGCCAGGGTCCCGACATCACCCTGTGACGCCACCTGGTGACCCGACCCGACCCGGGGTCCAGGGAACGATATGGGGAATCGAACCTGGGACCTCGGTTGCGGGGGTCCCGACATCACCCTGTGACGCCACCCGAGGACCCGACCCGACCCGGGGTCCAGGGGCCGGTATGGGGAATCGAACGTGGGACCTCGGGTGCCGGGATCCCGACAGCACCCTGTGACGCCACCCGGCAACCCGACCCGACCCGGGGTTTTTTGACCGGTATGGGGAATCGAACCTGGGACCTCGCGTGCCGGGGTCCCGACATCACCCTGTGACGCTACTGAGGAACCCGAGCCGACCGGGAAATTTTTTGGACGGTATGGGGTATCGAATATGGGACCTCGCGTGTCGGGGTCCCGACATCACCCTGTGACGCCACCCGGGGACCAGAACCGACCCGGTGTTTTTTGACCGGTATGGGGAATCAAACCTGGGACCTCGGGTGCCTGGTCCCCGACATCACCCTGTGACGCCACCCGGGGACCCGACCCGACCCGGGGTCCAGGGGCTGGTATGGGGAATCGAACCTGGGACCTCGCGTGCCGGGGTCCAGACATCACCCTGTAACGCAACCCGGGGACCCGACCCGACCCGGGTCCAGGGGCTGGTATGGGGAATCGAACCTGGGGCCTCGGGTGCCGGGGTCCTGACATCACCCTGTGACGCCACCCGGGGACCCGACCCGACCCGGGGTCCAGGGAACGATATGGGGAATCGAACCTGGGACCTCGGGTGCGGGGGTCCCGACATCACCCTGTGACGCCACCCGGGAACCCGACCCGACCCGGTGTCCAGGGGCCGGTATGGGGAATCGAACCTGGAACCTTGGGTGCCTGGTTCCCGACAACACCCTGTGACGCCACCCGGGCACCCGATCCTACCCGGGGTTTTTTGACCGGTATGGGGAATCGAACCTGGGACCTCGCGTACCGGGGTCCCGACATCACCCTGTGACGCCACCCGGGGACCCGACCCGACCCGGGGTCCAGGGGCCGGTATGGGGAATCGAACCTGGGACCTCAGGTGCCGGGGTCCCGACATCACCGTGTGACGCCACCCGGGGACCCGACCACACCTGCAGTTTTTTGACCGGTATGGGGAATCGAACTTGGGACCTCAGGTGCCTGGGTCCCGACATCACCCTGTGATGCCACCCGGGGACCCAACCCGACCCGGGTTCCAGGGGCCGGTATGGGGAATCGAACTTGGGACCTCGCGTGCCGGGGTCCCGACATCACCCTGTGACGCCACCCGAGGACCCGTGGTTCAGGGGCCGATATGGGGAATCGAACTTGGGACCTCAGGTGCCGGGGTCCGGACAGCACCCTGTGACGCCACCCGGGGACCCGAACCGACCTGGGGTTTTTTGGCCGGTATGGGGAATCGAACCTGGGACCTCGCGTGCCGGGGTCCCGACATCAGCCTGTGATGCCACCCGGGGACCCGACCCGACCCGGGGTCCAGGGGCCGGTATGGGGAATCGAACCTGGGACCGCAGGTGTCGGGGTCCCGACATCACCCTGTGATGCCACCCGGGGACCCGACCCGACCCGGGTTTTTTTGGCTGATATGGAAAATCGAACTTGGGACCTCGGGTGCCGGGGTCCCGACATCACCCTGTGACGCCACCCGGGGACCCGACCCGACCCGGGGACCAGGGGCCGGAATGGGGAATCGAACGTGGGACCTCGCGTGCCGGGGTCCCGACAGCACCCTGTGACGCCACCCGGGGACCCGACCCGACCCGGGGTTTTTTGGCCGGTATGGGGAATCGAAACTGGGACCTCGCGTGCCGGGGTCCCGACATCACCCTGTGACGCCACCCGGGAACCCGACCCGACCTGGGGTTTTTTGACCGGTATGGGGAATCGAACCTGGGACCTCGCGTGCCGGGGTCCCGACATCACCCTGTGACGCCACCCGGGGACCCGACCCGACCCGGGGTCCAGGTGCCGGTATGGGGAATCGAACCTGGGACCTCAGGTGCCTGGGTCCCGACATCACCGTGTGACGCCACCCGGGGACCCGACCCGACCCGGGGTCCAGGGGCCGGAATGGGGAATCGAACCTGGGACCTCGCGTGCCGGGGTCCCGACAGCACCCTGTGACGCCACCCGGGGACCCGACCCGACCCGGGGTTTTTTGGCCGATATGGGGAATCGAACCTGGGACCTCGCGTGCCGGGGTCCCGACAGCACCCTGTGACGCCACCTGGTGATCCGACCACACCTGCGGTTTTTTGACCGGTATGGGGAATCGAACCTGGGACCTCAGGTGCCGGGGTCCCGACATCACCCTGTGACGCCACCCGGCGACCCGACCCAACCCGGGTTCCAGGGGCCGGTATGGGGAATCGAACTTGGGACCTCGCGTGCCGGGGTCCAGACATCACCCTGTAACGCAACCCGGGGACTCGACCCGACCCGGGTCCAGGGGCTGGTATTGGGAATCGAACCTGGGGCCTCGCGTGCCAGGGTCCGGACAGCACCCTGTGACGACACCCGGGGACCCGACCCGACCCGGGGTCCAGGGGCCGATATGGGGAATCGAACTTGGGACCTCGGGAGTTGGGGTCCCGACATCAGCCTGTGACGCCACCCGGGAACCCGACCCGACCCGGGGTCCAGGGGCCGGTATGGGGAATCGAACCTGGGACCTCGCGTGCCGGGGTCCCGACATCACCCTGTGAAGCCACCCGGGAACCCGACCCGACCCAAGTTCCAGGGGCCGGTATGGGGAATCGAACCTGGGACCTCGGGTGCCTGGTTACCGACAGCACCCTGTGACGCCACCCAGGCACCCGATCCTACCCGGGGTTTTTTGACCGGTATGGGGAATCGAACCTGGGACCTCGCGTGCCGGGGTCCCGACATCACCCTGTGACGCAACCCGGGGACCCGACCTGACCGGGAAATTTTTTGGACGGTATGGGGTATCGAATATGGGACCTCGCGTGCCGGGGTCCCGACATCACCCTGTGACGCCACCCGGGGACCCGACCCGACCCGGGGTTTTTTGGCCGGTATGGGGAATGGAACCTGGGACCTCGGGTGCCAGGGTCCCGACATCACCCTGTGACGCCACCCGGCGACCCGACCCGACCCGGGGTCCAGGGAACGATATGGGGAATCGAACCTGAGACCTCGGGTGCGGGGGTCCCGACATCACCCTGT
This sequence comes from Somateria mollissima, assembly GCA_951411735.1. Taxonomy (NCBI): domain Eukaryota; kingdom Metazoa; phylum Chordata; class Aves; order Anseriformes; family Anatidae; genus Somateria; species Somateria mollissima. The sequence continues at coordinate 49,602 of CATOCB010000392.1, read as the reverse complement.
GACGCCACCCGAGGACCCGACCCGACCCGGGGTCCAGGGGCCGGTATGGGGAATCGAACGTGGGACCTCGGGTGCCGGGATCCCGACAGCACCCTGTGACGCCACCCGGGGACCCGACCCGACCCGGGGTTTTTTGACCGGTATGGGGAATCGAACCTGGGACCTCGGGTGCCGGGGTCCCGACATCACCCTGTGACGCCACTGAGGGACCCGAGCCGACCTGGAAATTTTTTGGACGGTATGGGGTATCGAATATGGGACCTCGCGTGCCGGGGTCCCGACATCACCCTGTGACGCCACCCGGGGACCCGACCCGACCCGGTGTTTTTTGACCGGTATGGGGAATCAAACCTGGGACCTCGGGTGCCGGGGTCCCGACATCACCCTGTGACGCCACCCGGGGACCTGACCCGACCCGGGGTCCAGGGGCCGGTATGGGGAATCGAAATTGGGACCTCGCGTGCCGGGGTCCCGACATCAGCCTGTGACGCCACCCGGGAACCCGACCCGACCCGGGGACCAGAGGCCGGTATGGGGAATCGAACCTGGGACCTCGCGTGACGGGGTCCCGACATCAGCCTGTGACGCCACCCGGGAACCCGACCCGACCCGGGGTCCAGGGGCCAGTATGGGGAATCGAACTTGGGACCTCGCGTGCCGGGGTCCCGACATCACCCTGTGACGCCACCCGGGGACCCGTGGTTCAGGGGCCGATATGGGGAATCGAACTTGGGACCTCAGGTGCCGGGGTCCGGACAGCACCCTGTGACGACACCCGGGGACCCGACCCGACCCGGGGTCCAGGGGCCGATATGGGGAATCGAACTTGGGACCTCGGGAGTTGGGGTCCCGACATCAGCCTGTGACGCCACCCGGGAACCCGACCCGACCCGGGGTCCAGGGGCCGGTATGGGGAATCGAACCTGGGACCTCGCGTGCCGGGGTCCCGACATCACCCTGTGAAGCCACCCGGGAACCCGACCCGACCCAAGTTCCAGGGGCCGGTATGGGGAATCGAACCTGGAACCTCGGGTGCCTGGTTCCCGACATCACCCTGTGACGCCACCCGGGGACCTGACCCGACCCGGGGTCCAGGGGCTGGTATGGGGAATCGAACCTGGGACCTCGCGTGACGGAGTCCCGACATCAGCCTGTGACGCCACCCGGGAACCCGACCCGACCCGGGGTCCAGGGGCCGATATGGGGAATCGAACTTGGGACCTCGGGAGTTGGGGTCCCGACATCAGCCTGTGACGCCACCCGGGAACCCGACCCGACCCGGGGTCCAGGGGCCGGTATGGGGAATCGAACCTGGGACCTCGCGTGCCGGGGTCCCGACATCACCCTGTGAAGCCACCCGGGAACCCGACCCGACCCAAGTTCCAGGGGCCGGTATGGGGAATCGAACCTGGGACCTCGGGTGCCTGGTTACCGACAGCACCCTGTGACGCCACCCAGGCACCCGATCCTACCCGGGGTTTTTTGACCGGTATGGGGAATCGAACCTGGGACCTCGCGTGCCGGGGTCCCGACATCACCCTGTGACGCAACCCGGGGACCCGACCTGACCGGGAAATTTTTTGGACGGTATGGGGTATCGAATATGGGACCTCGCGTGCCGGGGTCCCGACATCACCCTGTGACGCCACCCGGGGACCCGACCCGACCCGGGGTTTTTTGGCCGGTATGGGGAATGGAACCTGGGACCTCGGGTGCCAGGGTCCCGACATCACCCTGTGACGCCACCCGGCGACCCGACCCGACCCGGGGTCCAGGGAACGATATGGGGAATCGAACCTGAGACCTCGGGTGCGGGGGTCCCGACATCACCCTGTGACGCCACCCGAGGACCCGACCCGACCCGGGGTCCAGGGGCCGGTATGGGGAATCGAACGTGGGACCTCGGGTGCCGGGATCCCGACAGCACCCTGTGACGCCACCCGGGGACCCGACCCGACCCGGGGTTTTTTGACCGGTATGGGGAATCGAACCTGGGACCTCGGGTGCCGGGGTCCCGACATCACCCTGTGACGCCACTGAGGGACCCGAGCCGACCTGGAAATTTTTTGGACGGTATGGGGTATCGAATATGGGACCTCGCGTGCCGGGGTCCCGACATCACCCTGTGACGCCACCCGGGGACCCGACCCGACCCGGTGTTTTTTGACCGGTATGGGGAATCAAACCTGGGACCTCGGGTGCCGGGGTCCCGACATCACCCTGTGACGCCACCCGGGGACCTGACCCGACCCGGGGTCCAGGGGCCGGTATGGGGAATCGAAATTGGGACCTCGCGTGCCGGGGTCCCGACATCAGCCTGTGACGCCACCCGGGAACCCGACCCGACCCGGGGACCAGAGGCCGGTATGGGGAATCGAACCTGGGACCTCGCGTGACGGGGTCCCGACATCAGCCTGTGACGCCACCCGGGAACCCGACCCGACCCGGGGTCCAGGGGCCAGTATGGGGAATCGAACTTGGGACCTCGCGTGCCGGGGTCCCGACATCACCCTGTGACGCCACCCGGGGACCCGTGGTTCAGGGGCCGATATGGGGAATCGAACTTGGGACCTCAGGTGCCGGGGTCCGGACAGCACCCTGTGACGACACCCGGGGACCCGACCCGACCCGGGGTCCAGGGGCCGATATGGGGAATCGAACTTGGGACCTCGGGAGTTGGGGTCCCGACATCAGCCTGTGACGCCACCCGGGAACCCGACCCGACCCGGGGTCCAGGGGCCGGTATGGGGAATCGAACCTGGGACCTCGCGTGCCGGGGTCCCGACATCACCCTGTGAAGCCACCCGGGAACCCGACCCGACCCAAGTTCCAGGGGCCGGTATGGGGAATCGAACCTGGAACCTCGGGTGCCTGGTTCCCGACATCACCCTGTGACGCCACCCGGGGACCTGACCCGACCCGGGGTCCAGGGGCTGGTATGGGGAATCGAACCTGGGACCTCGCGTGACGGAGTCCCGACATCAGCCTGTGACGCCACCCGGGAACCCGACCCGACCCGGGGTCCAGGGGCCGGTATGGGGAATCGAACTTGGGACCTCGGGTGCCGGGGTCCTGACAGCACCCTGTGACGCCACCCGGGGACCCGACCTGACCCGGTGTCCAGGGGCTGGTATGGGGAATCGAACCTGGGACCTCGGGTGCCGGGGTCCTGACATCACCCTGTGACGCCACCCGGGGACCCGACCCGACCCGGGGTCCAGGGAACGATATGGGGAATCGAACCTGGGACCTCGGGTGTGGGGGTCCCGACAGCACCCTGTGACGCCACCCGGGGACCCGACCCGACCCGGGGTTTTTTGACCGGTATGGGGAATCGAACCTGGGACCTCGCGTGCCGGGGTCCCGACATCACCCTGTGACGCCACTGAGGGACCCGAGCCGACCGGGAAATTTTTTGGACGGTATGGGGTATCGAATATGGGACCTCGCGTGCCGGGGTCCCGACATCACCCTGTGACGCCACCCGGGGACCAGACCCGACCCGGTGTTTTTTGACCGGTATGGGGAATCAAACCTGGGACCTCGGGTGCCGGGGTCCCGACATCACCCTGTGACGCCACCCGGGGACCTGACCCGACCCGGGGTCCAGGCGCCGTTATGGGGAATCGAACTTGGGACCTCGCGTGCCGGGGTCCCGACATCAGCCTGTGACGCCACCCGGGAACCCGACCCGACCCGGGGTCCAGGGGCCGGTATGGGGAATCGAACCTGGGACCTTGCGTGACGGGGTCCCGACATCAGCCTGTGACGCCACCCGGGAACCCGACCCAACCCGGGGTCCAGGGGCCGGTATGGGGAATCGAACGTGGGACCTCGGGTGCCGGGATCCCGACAGCACCCTGTGACGCCACCCGGGGACCCAACCCGACCCGGGGTTCTTTGGCCGGTATGGGGAATGGAACCTGGGACCTCGGGTGCCAGGGTCCCGACATCACCCTGTGACGCCACCCGGCGACCCGACCCGACACGGGGTTTTTTGGCCGGTGTGCGGAATCGAAACTGGGAACTCGCGTGCCGGGGTCCCGACATCACCCTGTGACGCCACCCGGGGACCCGTGGTTCAGGAGCCGATATGGGGAATCGAATGTGGGACCTCAGGTGCCGGGGTCCGGACAGCACCCTGTGACGCCACTCGGGGACCTGAACCGACCTGGGGTTTTTTGGCCGGTATGGGGAATCGAACCTGGGACCTCGCGTGCCGGGGTCCCGACATCACCCTGTGAAGCCACCCGGGAACCCGACCCGACCCGGGGTCCAGGGGCCGGTATGGGGAATCGAACCTGGAACCTCGGGTGCCTGGTTCCCGACAGCACCCTGTGACGCCACCCGGGCACCCGATCCTACCCGGGGTTTTTTGACCGGTATGGGGAATCGAACCTGGGACCTCGCGTGCCGGGGTCCCGACAGCACCCTGTGACGCCACCCGGGGACCTGACCCGACCCGGTGTTTCTTGGCCGGTATGGGGAATCAAACCTGGGACCTCGGGTGCCGGGGTCCCGACATCACCCTGTGACGCCACCCGGGGACCCGACCCGACACGGGGTTTTTTGGCCAGTATGGGGAATCGAACCTGGGACCTCAGGTGCCAGGATCCCGACAGCACCCTGTGACGCCACCCGGGGACCAGAACCGACCCGGGGTTTTTTGGCCGATATGGGGAATCGAACCTGGGACCTCGCGTGCCGGGGTCCCGACAGCACCCTGTGACGCCACCTGGGGACCCGACCACACCTGCGGTTTTTTGACCGGTATGGGGAATCGAACCTGGGACCTCAGGTGCTTGGGTCCCGACATCACCCTGTGACGCCACCCGGGGACCCGACCCTACCCGGGGTTTTTTGGCCGGTATGGGGAATTGAAGCTGGGACCTCGGGTGCCGGGGTCCCGACATCACCCTGTGAATCCCCCCGGGTACCCGACGGGACCCGGGGTCCAGGAGCCGGTATGGGGTATCGAACCTGGGACCTCGGGTGCCGGGGTCCCGACAGCACCCTGTGACGCCACCCGGGGACCCGACCCGACCCAGAATTTTTTTTGGCCGGTATGGGGTATCGAACGTGGAACCTCGGGTGATGGGGTCCCGACATCACCCTGTGACGCAACCCGGGTACCCGACCCGATCCGGAATTTTCTTGGCCGGTATGGGGAATCGAATGTGGGACCTCGGGTGCCGGGGTCCCGTCAGCACCCTGTGACGCCACCCGGGGACCCGACCGGACCCGGGGTTCAGGGGCCGATATGGGGAATCGAATCTGGGACCTCGGGTGATGGGGTCCCGACATCACCCTGTGACGCCACCCGGGGACCCGACCCGACCTGGGGTCCAGGGGCTGGTATGGGGAATCGAAGCTGGGACCTCGGGTGCCGGGGTCCCGACATCACCCTGTGACGCCACCCGGGGACCCGACCCGACCTGGAATTTTTTTGACCGGTATGGGGAATCGAATGTGGGACCTCTGTTGCCGGGGTCCCGACATCACCCTGTGACGCCACCCGGGGACCCGACCCGACCTGGGGTTTTTTGGCCGATATGGGGAATCTAACGTGGGACCTTGGGTGACGGGGTCCCGTCAGCACCCTGTGACGCCACCCGGGGACCCGATCCTACCCGGGGTTTTTTGACCGGTATGGGGAATCGAACCTGGGACCTCGCGTGACGGGGTCCCGACATCACCCTGTGACGCCACCCGGGGACCCGACCTGACCCGGGGTCCAGGGGCCGGAATGGGGAATCGAACCTGGAACCTCGGGTGCCTGGTTCCCGACAGCACCCTGTGACGCCACCCGGGCACCCGATCCTACCCGGGGTTTTTTGACCGGTATGGGGAATCGAACCTGGGACCTCGTGTGCCGGGGTCCCGACAGCACCCTGTGACGCCACCCGGGGACCCGACCCGATCCGGAATTTTCTTGGCCGGTATGGGGAATCGAACGTGGGACCTCGGGTGCCGGGGTGCCAACATCACCCTGTGACGCCACTCAGGGACCCGAGCCGACCGGGAAATTTTTTGGACGGTATGGGGTATCGAATGTGGGACCTCGCGTGCCGGGGTCCCGACATCACCCTGTGACGCCACCCGGGGACCCAACCCGACCCGGTGTTTCTTGGCCGGTATGGGGAATCAAACCTGGGACCTCGGGTGCCGGGGTCCCGACATCACCCTGTGACGCCACCCGGGGACCCGACCCGACACGGGGTTTTTTGGCCAGTATGGGGAATCGAACCTGGGACCTCAGGTGCCAGGATCCCGACAGCACCCTGTGACGCCACCCGGGGACCAGAACCGACCCGGGGTTTTTTGGCCGATATGGGGAATCGAACCTGGGACCTCGCGTGCCGGGGTCCCGACAGCACCCTGTGACGCCACCTGGGGACCCGACCACACCTGCGGTTTTTTGACCGGTATGGGGAATCGAACCTGGGACCTCAGGTGCTTGGGTCCCGACATCACCCTGTGACGCCACCCGGGGACCCGACCCTACCCGGGGTTTTTTGGCCGGTATGGGGAATTGAAGCTGGGACCTCGGGTGCCGGGGTCCCGACAGCACCCTGTGACGCCACCCGGGGACCCGACCCGACCCAGAATTTTTTTTGGCCGGTATGGGGTATCGAACGTGGAACCTCGGGTGATGGGGTCCCGACATCACCCTGTGACGCAACCCGGGTACCCGACCCGATCCGGAATTTTCTTGGCCGGTATGGGGAATCGAATGTGGGACCTCGGGTGCCGGGGTCCCGTCAGCACCCTGTGACGCCACCCGGGGACCCGACCGGACCCGGGGTTCAGGGGCCGATATGGGGAATCGAATCTGGGACCTCGGGTGATGGGGTCCCGACATCACCCTGTGACGCCACCCGGGGACCCGACCCGACCTGGGGTCCAGGGGCCGGTATGGGGAATTGAAGCTGGGACCTCGGGTGCCGGGGTCCCGACATCACCCTGTGACGCCACCCGGGGACCCGACCCGACCCAAAATTTTTTTGACCGGTATGGGGAATCGAACGTGGGACCTCGGGTGCCAGGGTCCCGACATCACCCTGTGACGCCACCCGGGGACCCGACCCGACCTGGGGTTTTTTGGCCAGTATGGGGAATCGAATGTGGGACCTCTGTTGCCGGGGTCCCGACATCACCCTGTGACGCCACCCGGGGACCCGACCCGACCTGGGGTTTTTTGGCCGATATGGGGAATCTAACGTGGGACCTTGGGTGACGGGGTCCCGTCAGCACCCTGTGACGCCACCCGGGGACCCGAGCCGACCCGAAATTTTTTTGGCCTGTTTGGGGTATCGAACGTGGGACCTCGCGTGCCAGCCTCCAGACATCACCCTGTGACGCCACCCGGGGACCCGATCCGACCCGGTGTTTTTTGGCCGGTATGGGGAATCGATCCTGGGACCTCAGGTGCCTGAGTCCCGACATCACCCTGTGACGCCACCCGGGGACCTGACCCGACCCGGGGTCCAGGGGCCGGTATGGGGAATCGAACCTGGGACCTCGCGTACCGGGGTCCAGACATCACCCTGTAACGCAACCCGGGGACCCGACCCGACCCGGGGTCCAGGGGCTGGTATGGGGAATCGAACCTGGGACCTCGGGTGCCGGGGTCCTGACATCACCCTGTGACGCAACCCGGGGACCCGACCCGACCCGGGGTCCAGGGGCCGGTATGGGGAATCGAACCTGGAACCTCGGGTGCCTGGTTCCCGACAGCACCCTGTGACGCCACCCGGGCACCCGATCCTACCCGGGGTTTTTTGACCGGTATGGGGAATCGAACCTGGGACCTCGCGTGCCGGGGTCCCGACATCACCCTGTGACGCCACCCGGGGACCCGACCTGACCCGGGGTCCAGGGGCCGGAATGGGGAATCGAACCTGGGACCTCGCGTGCCGGGGTCCCGACATCACCCTGTGAAGCCACCCGGGAACCCGACCCGACCCGGGGTCCAAGGGCCGGTATGGGGAATCGAACCTGGAACCTCGGGTGCCTGGTTCCCGACAGCACCCTGTGACGCCACCCGGGCACCCGATCCTACCCGGGGTTTTTTGACCGGTATGGGGAATCGAACCTGGGACCTCGCGTGCCGGGGTCCCGACAGCACCCTGTGACGCCACCCGGGGACCCAACCCGACCCGGTGTTTTTTGGCCGGTATGGGAAATCAAACCTGGGACCTCGGGTGCCGGGGTCCCGACATCACCCTGTGACGCCACCCGGGGACCCGACCCGACCCGGGGTCCAGGGGCCGGTATGGGGAATCGAACTTGGGACCTCGCGTGCCGGGGTCCCGACATCAGCCTGTGACGCCACCCGGGAACCCGACCCGACCCGGGGTCCAGGGGCCGGTATGGGGAATCGAACCTGGGACCTCGCGTGCCGGGGTCCCGACATCACCCTGTGACGCCACCTGGGGACCCGACCACACCTGCGGTTTTTTGACCAATATGGGGAATCGAACCTGGGACCTCACTTGCCGGGGTCCCGACATCAGCCTGTGACGCCACCTGGGAACCCGACCCTTCCTGGGGTCCAGGGGCCGGTATGGGGAATCGAACCTGGGACCTCGCGTGCCGGGGTCCAGACATCACCCTGTAACGCAACCCGGGGACCCGACCCGACCCGGGGTCCAGGGGCCGGTATGGGGTATCGAACCTGGGACCTCGGGTGCCGGGGTCCCGACAGCACCCTGTGACGCCACCCGGGCACCCGATCCCACCCGGGGTTTTTTGACCGGTATGGGGAATCGAACCTGGGACCTCGCGTGCCGGGGTCCCGACATCACCCTGTGACGCCACTCAGGGACCCGAGCCGACCGGGAAATTTTTTGGACGGTATGGGGTATCGAATGTGGGACCTCGCGTGCCGGGGTCCCGACATCACCCTGTGACGCCACCCGGGGACCCGACCCGACCCGGTGTTTCTTGGCCGGTATGGGGAATCAAACCTGGGACCTCGGGTGCCGGGGTCCCGACATCACCCTGTGACGCCACCCGGGGACCCGACCCGACACGGGGTTTTTTGGCCAGTATGGGGAATCGAACCTGGGTCCTTGGGTGCCGGGATCCCGACAGCACCCTGTGACGCCACCCGGGGACCAGAACCGACCCGGGGTTTTTTGGCCGGTATGGGGAATCGAACCTGGGACCTCGGGTGCCCGACAGCACCCTTTGACGCCACCCGGGGACCCGACCCGACCCGGGGTTTTTTGGCCGGTATGGGGAATCGAACCTGGGTCCTGGGGTGCCTTGGTCCCGACATCACCCTGTGACGCCACCCGGGGACCCGACCCGACCCAGAATTTTTTTTGGCCGGTATGGGGTATCGAACGTGGAACCTCGGGTGATGGGGTCCCGACATCACCCTGTGACGCAACCCGGGTACCTGACCCGATCCGGAATTTTCTTGGCCGGTATGGGGAATCGAATGTGGGACCTCGGGTGATGGGGTCCCGACATCACCCTGTGACGCCACCCGGGGACCCGACCCGACCTGGGGTCCAGGGGCCGGTATGGGGAATCGAAGCTGGGACCTCGGGTGCCGGGGTCCCGACATCACCCTGTGACGCCACCCGGGGACCCGACCCGACCCGGAATTTTTTTGACCGGTATGGGGAATCGAACGTGGGACCTCGGGTGCCAGGGTCCCGACATCACCCTGTGACGCCACCCGGGGACCCGACCCGACCTGGGGTTTTTTGGCCGATATGGGGAATCTAACGTGGGACCTTGGGTGACAGGGTCCCGTCAGCACCCTGTGACGCCACCCGGGGACCCGAGCCGACCCGAAATTTTTTTGGCCTGTTTGGGGTATCGAACGTGGGACCTCGCGTGCCAGCCTCCAGACATCACCCTGTGACGCCACCCGGGGACCCGACCCGACCCGGTGTTTTTTGGCCGGTATGGGGAATCGATCCTGGGACCTCAGGTGCCTGAGTCCCGACATCACCCTGTGACGCCACCCGGGGACCTGACCCGATCCGGGGTTTTTTGGCCGGTATGGGGAATCGAACCTGGGACCTCGGGTGCCGGGGTCCAGACATCACCCTGTAACGCAACCCGGGGACCCGACCCGACCCGGGGTCCAGGGGCTGGTATGGGGAATCGAACCTGGGACCTCGGGTGCCGGGGTCCCGACATCACCCTGTGACGCCACCCGGGGACCCGACCCGACCCGGTGTCCAGGGGCCGGTATGGGGAATCGAACCTGGGACCTCGCGTGCCGGGGTCCCGACAGCACCCTGTGACGCCACCCGGGGACCCGACCCGACCCGGGGTTTTTTGGCCGATATGGGGAATCGAACGTGGGACCTCGCGTGCCGGGGTCCCGAAATCACCCTATGACGCCCCCCTGGGACCCTACCCGACCCAGGGACCAGGGGACGTTATGGGGAATCGAACTTGGGACCTCGCGTGCCGGGGTCCTGACATCACCCTGTGACGCCACCCGGGGACCCGTGGTTCAGGGGCCGATATGGGGAATCGAACTTGGGACCTCAGGTGCCGGGGTCCCGACAGCACCCTGTGACGCCACCCGGGGACCCGACCCGACCCGGGGTCCAGGGGCCGGTATGGGGAATCGAACTTGGAACCTTGCGTGCCGGGGTACCGAACTCGCCCTTTGACGATACCCGAGGACCCGACCCGACCCGGGGTCCAGGGGCCGGTATGGGGAATCGAACCTGGGACCTCGCGTGCCGGGGTCCCGACAGCACCCTGTGACGCCACCCGGGGACCCGACCCGACCCGGGGTTTTTTGGCCGATATGGGGAATCGAACGTGGGACCTCGCGTGCCGGGGTCCCGAAATCACCCTATGACGCCCCCCTGGGACCCTACCCGACCCAGGGACCAGGGGACGTTATGGGGAATCGAACTTGGGACCTCGCGTGCCGGGGTCCTGACATCACCCTGTGACGCCACCCGGGGACCCGTGGTTCAGGGGCCGATATGGGGAATCGAACTTGGGACCTCAGGTGCCGGGGTCCCGACAGCACCCTGTGACGCCACCCGGGGACCCGACCCGACCCGGGGTCCAGGGGCCGGTATGGGGAATCGAACTTGGAACCTTGCGTGCCGGGGTACCGAACTCGCCCTTTGACGATACCCGAGGACCCGACCCGACCCGGGGTCCAGGGGCCGGTATGGGGAATCGAACCTGGGACCTAGGGTGCCGGGGTCCCGACAGCACCCTGTGACGCCACCCGGGGACCCGACCCGACCCGGGGTTTTTTGGCCGGTATGGGGATATCGAACCTGGGACCAAGGGTGCGGGGGTCCCGACATCACCCTGTGACGCCACCCGGGGACCCGACCCGACCCGGGGTCCAGGGGCCGGTATGGGGAATCGAACCTGGGACCTCGCGTGCCGGGGTCCCGACAGCACCTTGTGACGCCACCCGGGGACCCGACCCGACCCGGGGTTTTTTGGCTGGTATGGGGAATCGAACTTGGGACCTCGCGTGCCGGGGTCCCGACATCACCCTGTGACGCCACCCGGGGACCCGACCCTACCCGGGGTTTTTTGGCCGGTATGGGGAATTGAAGCTGGGACCTCGGGTGCCGGGGTCCCGACATCACCCTGTGAATCCCCCCGGGTACCCGACGGGACCCGGGGTCCAGGAGCCGGTATGGCTATCGAACCTGGGACCTCGGGTGCCGGGGTCCCGACAGCACCCTTTGACGCCACCCGGGGACCCGACCCGACACGGGGTTTTTTGGCCGGTATGGGTAATCGAACCTGGGTCCTGGGGTGCCTTGGTCCCGACATCACCCTGTGACGCCACCCGGGGACCCGACCCGACCCAGAATTTTTTTTGGCCGGTATGGGGTATCGAACGTGGGACCTCTGTTGCCGGGGTCCCGACATCACCCTGTGACGCCACCCGGGGACCCGATCCGACCCGGTGTTTTTTGGCCGGTATGGGGAATCGATCCTGGGACCTCAGGTGCCTGAGTCCCGACATCACCCTGTGACGCCACCCGGGGACCCGACCCCACCCGGGGTCCAGGGGCTGGTATGGGGAATCGAACCTGGGACCTCGGGTGCCGGGGTCCTGACATCACCCTGTGACGCCACCCGGGGACCCGACCCCACCCGGGGTCCAGGGGTCGGTATGCGGAATCGAACGTGGGACCTCGGGTGACGGGGTCCCGACATCACCCTGTGACGCCACCCGGGGACCCGACCCGACCCGGGGTTTTTTGGCCGGTATTGGGAATCGAACCTGGGACCAAGGGTGCGGGGGTCCCGACATCACCCTGTGACGCCACCCGAGGACCCGACCCGACCCGGGGTCCAGGGGCCGGTATGGGGAATCGAACGTGGGACCTCGCATGCCAGGGTCCAGACATCACCCTGTGACGCCACCCGGGGACCCGACCCGACCCGGGGTTTTTTGGCCAGTATGGGGAATCGAATGTGGGACCTCGGGTGCCGGGGTCCCGACATCAGCCTGTGAATCCCCCCGCGTACCCGACGGGACCCGGGGTCCAGGAGCCGGTATGGGGAATCGAACGTGGGACCTCGGGTGCCGGGGTCCCGACAGCACCCTGTGACGCCACCCGGGCACCCGATCCTGCCCGGGGTTTTTTGACCGGTATGGGGAATCGAACCTGGGACCTCGCGTGCCGGGGTCCCGACATCACCCTGTGACGCCACTCAGGGACCCGAGCCGACCGGGAAATTTTTTGGACGGTATGGGGTATCGAATGTGGGACCTCGCGTGCCGGGGTCCCGACATCACCCTGTGACGCCACCCGGGGACCCGACCCGACCCGGTGTTTCTTGGCCGGTATGGGGAATCAAACCTGGGACCTCGGGTGCCGGGGTCCCGACATCACCCTGTGACGCCACCCGGGGACCCGACCCGACCCGGGGTTTTTTGGCCGATATGGGGAATCGAACCTGGGACCTCGCGTGCCTGGGTCCCGACAGCACCCTGTGACGCCACCCGGGGACCAGAACCGACCCGGGGTTTTTTGGCCGATATGGGGAATCGAACCTGGGACCTCGCGTGCCGGGGTCCCGACATCACCCTGTGACGCTACCTGGGGACCCGACCACACCTGCGGTTTTTTGACCGGTATGGGGAATCGAACCTGGGACCTCGCGTGCCTGGGTCCCGACATCACCCTGTGACGCTACCTGGGGACCCGACCACACCTGCGGTTTTTTGACCGGTATGGGGAATCGAACCTGGGACCTCAGGTGCCTGGGTCCCGACATCACCCTGTGACGCCACCCGGGGACCCGACCCGACCCGGGGTCCAGGGGCCGGTATGGGGAATCGAACGTGGGACCTCGGGTGCCAGGGTCCCGACATCACCCTGTGACGCCACCCGGGGACCCGTGGTTCAGGGGCCGATATGGGGAATCGAACTTGGGACCTCAGGTGCCGGGGTCCCGACAGCACCCTGTGACGCCACCCGGGGACCCAAACCGACCCGGGGTTTTTTGGCCGGTATGGGGAATCGAACCTGGGACCTCAGGTGCCGGGGTCCCGACATCACCCTGTGACGCCACCCGGGGACCCGACCCGACCCAGGGTCCAGGGGCTGGTATGGGGAATCGAACCTGGAACCTCGCGTGCCGGGGTACCGAACTCGCCCTTTGACGATACCCGAGGACCCGACCCGACCCGGGGTCCAGGGGCCGGTATGGGGAATCGAACGTGGGACCTCGCATGCCAGGGTCCAGACATCACCCTGTGACGCCACCCGGGGACCCGACCCGACCCGGGGTCCAGGGACCGATATGGGGAATCGAATGTGGGACCTCGGGTGACGGGGTCCCGACAGAACCCTGTGACTCCACCCGAGGACCCGACCCGACCCAGGGTCCAGGGGCCGGTATGCGGCATCGAACCTGGGACCTCGCGTGCCGGGGTCCCGACAGCACCCTGTGACGCCACCCGGGGACCCGACCCGACACGGGGTTTTTTGGCCGGTATGGGGATATCGAACCTGGGACCAAGGGTGCGGGGGTCCCGACATCACCCTGTGACGCCACCCGGGGACCCGACCCGACCCGGGGTCCAGGGGCCGGTATGGGGAATCGAACGTGGGACCGGAGGTGCCGGGGTCCCGACAGCACCCTGTGACGCCACCCGGGGACCCGACCCGACCCGGTGTTTCTGGGCCGGTATGGGGAATCAAACCTGGGACCTCGCGTGCCGGGGTCCCGACATCACCCTGTGACGCCACCCGGGGACCCGACCCGACACGGGGTTTTTTGGCCTGTTTGGGGAATCGAACCTGGGACCTCGGGTGCCTGGGTCCCGACAGCACCCTGTGACGCCACCCGGGGACCAGAACCGACCCAGGGTTTTTTGGCCGATATGGGGAATCGAACCTGGGACCTCGGGTGCCAGGATCCCGACATCACCCTGTGGCGCCACCTGGGGACCCGACCACACCTGCGGTTTTTTGACCGGTATGGGGAATTGAACCTGGGACCTCGCGTGCCGGGGTCCCGACATCACCCTGTGACGCCACCCTGGGACCCGACCCGACCCGGGGTCCAGGGACCGGTATGGGGAATCGAACCTGGGACATCGGGTGCCGGGGTCCCGACATCACCCTGTGACGCCAGCTGGGGACCCGACCCGATCCGGGGTCCAGGGGCCGGTATGGGAAATTGAACCTGAGACCACGGGTGCCGGGGTCCCGACATCACCCTGTGACGCCACCCGGGGACCCGACCCGACCCGTGGATTTTTGGCCGGTATGGGGAATCGAACCTGGGACCTCGGGTGCCGGGGTCCCGACATCACCCTGTGACGCCACCCGGGGACCCGACCCGACACGGGGTCCAGGGGCCGGTATGGGGAATTGAACGTGGGACATCGGGTGCCGGGTTCCCGACATCACCCAGTGATGCCACCCGGGACCCGACCTGACTCGGGGTTTTTTGGCCGGTATTGGGAATCGAACCTGGGACCTCGGGTGCCAGGGTCCCGACATCACCCTGTGACGCCACCCGGGGACCCGACCCGACAAGGGGTTTTTTGGCCGGTGTGCGGAATCGAAACTGGGAACTCTGGTGCCGTGGTCCCGACATCACCCTGTGACGCCACCGGGGGACCCGACCCGACCCAGGGTCCAGGGGCCGGTATGGGGAATCGAAGCTCGGACCTCGGGTGCCGGGGTCCCGACATCACTCTGTGACGCCACCCGGGGACCCGACCCGATCCGGGGTCCAGGGGCCGGTATGGGGAATCGAATCTGGGACCTCGGGTGATGGGGTCCCGACATCACCCTGTGACGCCACCCGGGGACCCGACCCGACCCGGGGTCCAGGGGCCGGTATGGGGAATCGAACGTGGGACCTTGGGTGCCGGGGTCCCGACATCACCCTGTGACGCCACCCGGGGACCCGACCCGACCCGGAATTTTTTTGACCGGTATGGGGAATCGAACGTGGGACCTCGGGTGCCAGGGTCCCGACATCACCCTGTGACGCCACCCGGGGTCCCGAACCGACCTGGGGTTTTTTTAGCCAGTATGGGGAATCGAACCTGGGACCTCGCGTGCCGGGGTCCCGACATCACCCTGTGACGCCACCCGGGGACCCGACCCGACCCGGGGTTTTTTGGCCGATATGGGGAATCGAACGTGGGACCTTGGGAGCCGGGGTCCCGTCAGCACCCTGTGATGTCATCCGGGGACCCGACCCGACCCGGGGTTTTTTGGCCGATATGGAAATTCGAACTTGGGACATCGCGTGCCGGGATCCCGACATCACCCTGTGACGCCACCCGGGAACCCGACCCGACCCGGGGTTTTTTGGCCGATATGTGGAATCGAACGTGGGACCTTGGGTGCCGGGGTCCCGTCAGCACCCTGTGACGCCACCCGGGGACCCGAGCCGACCTGAAATTTTTTTGACCTGTATGGGGTATCGAACGTGGGACCTCGCGTGCCAGCCTCCAGACATCACCCTGTGACGCCACCCGGGGACCCGACCCGACACGGGGTTTTTTGGCCGGTGTGCGGAATCGAAACTGGGAACTCTGGTGCCGTGGTCCCGACATCACTCTGTGACGCCACCGGGGGACCCGACCCGACCCAGGGTCCAGGGGCCGGTATGGGGAATCGAAGCTCGGACCGCGGGTGCCGGGGTCCCGACATCACTCTGTGACGCCACCCGGGGACCCGACCCGATCCGGGGTTCAGGGACCGTTATGGGGAATCGAATCTGGGACCTCGGGTGATGGGGTCCCGACATCACCCTGTGACGCCACCCGGGGACCCGACCCGACCCGGGGTCCAGGGGCCGGTATGGGGAATCGAACCTGGGACCTTGGGTGCCGGGGTCCCGACATCACCCTGTGACGCCACCCGGGGACCCGACCCGACCCGGAATTTTTTTGACCGGTATGGGGAATCGAACGTGTGACCTCGGGTGCCAGGGTCCCAACATCAACCTGTGACGCCACCCGGGGTCCCGACCCGACCTGGGGTTTTTTGGCCAGTATGGGGAATCGAACCTGGGACCTCGGGTGCCGGGGTCCCGACATCACCCTGTAACGCCACCCGGGGACCCGACCCGACCCGGTGTTTTTTGGCCGATATGGGGAATCGAACGTGGGACCTTGGGAGCCGGGGTCCCGTCAGCACCCTGTGATGTCATCCGGGGACCCGACCCGACCCGGGGTTTTTTGGCCGATATGGAAATTCGAACTTGGGACATCGCGTGCCGGGATCCCAACATCACCCTGTGACGCCACCCGGGAACCCGACCCGACCCGGGGTCCAGGGGCCGGTATGGGAAATCGAACCTGGGACATCGGGTGCAGGGGTCCCGACATCACCCTGTAACGCAACCCGGGGACCTGACCCGACCCGGCGTCTAGGGAATGGTATGGGGAATCGAACGTGGGACCTCGCGTGCCGGGGTGCCAACATCACCCTGTGACGCCACCCGGGGACCCGACCCGACCCGGGGTCCACGGGCCGGTATGGGGAATCGAACGTGGGACCTCGGGTGCCGGGGTCCCGACATCACCCTGTGACGCCACCCGGGGACCCGACCTGACTCGGGGTTTTTTGGCCGGTATTGGGAATCGAACCTGGGACCTCGGGTGTCGGGGTCCCAACATCACCCTGTGACGCCACCCGGGGACCCGACCCGACACGGCGTTTTTTGACCGGTGTGCGGAATCGAAACTGGGAACTCTGTTGACGTGGTCCCGACATCACCCTGTGACGCCACCCGAGGACCCGACCCGACCCGGGGTCCAGGGGCCGGTATGGGAAATCGAACCTGGGACCTCGCGTGCCGGGGTCCCGACATCACCCTGTAACGCAACCCGGGGACCTGACCCGACCCGGCGTCTAGGGGCTGGTATGAGGAATCGAACGTGGGACCTCGCGTGCCGGGGTGCCAACATCACCCTGTGACGCCACCCGGGGACCCGAGCCGACCCGGGGTTTTTTGGCCGGTATGGGGAATCGAACCTGGGACCTCGGGTGCCGGGGTCCCGACATCACCCTGTGACGCCACCCGGGGACCCGACCCGACCCGTAATTTTCTTGGCCGGTATGGGGAATCGAACCTGGAACCTCGCATGCCGGGGTCCCAACATCACCCTGTGACGTCACCCGGGGACCCGACCCGACCCGGGGTTCAGGGGCCGATATTGGGAATCGAATCTGGGACCTCGGGTGATGGGGTCCCGACAGCA
Organism: Somateria mollissima; assembly: GCA_951411735.1. Taxonomy (NCBI): domain Eukaryota; kingdom Metazoa; phylum Chordata; class Aves; order Anseriformes; family Anatidae; genus Somateria; species Somateria mollissima. Next base: position 31,895 of record CATOCB010000392.1, on the reverse strand, counting down.
CCCTGTGACGCCACCCGGGGACCCGACCCGACCCGGGGTCCAGGGGCCAGTATGGGGAATCGAATCTGGGACCTCGGGTGACAGGGTCCCGACATCACCCTGTGACGCCACCCAGGGTCCCGACCCGACCTGGGGTTTTTTGGCCGGTATGGGGAATCGAATGTGGGACTTCGGGTGCCGGGGTCCCGACATCACCTTGTGACGCCAACCACGGACCCGACCCGACCCGGGGTTTTTTGGCTGATATGGGGAATCGAACGTGGGACCTTGGGTGCCGGGGTCCCGTCAGCACCCTCTGACGCCACCCGGGGACCCGACCCGACCCGGGGTCAAAGGGCCGGTATGGGGAATCAAACTTGGGATCTCTGTTGCCGGGGTCCCGACATCACCCTGTGACGCCACCCGGGGTCCCTACCCGACCTGGGGTTTTTTGGCCGATATGGGGAATCGAACGTGGGACCTTGGGTGCCGGGATCCCAACATCACCCTGTGACGCCACCTGGGGACCCGACCCGACCCGGGGTCCAGGGGCCGGTATGAGGAATGGAGCCTGGGACCTCGGGTGCCAGGGTCCCGACATCACCCTGTGACGCCACCCGGGCACCCGAGACGACCCGGAATTTTTTTGGCCGGTATGGGGAATCGAACGTGGGACCTCGGGTACCGGGGTCCCGACATCACCCTGTGACGCCACCCAGGGTCCCGACCGGACCTGGGTTTTTTCGGCCAGTATGGGGAATCGAATGTGGGACCTCGGGTGCCGGGGTCCTGACATCGCCCTGTGACGCCACCCGTGGACCCGACCCGACCCGGTGTTTTTTAGCCGGTATGGGGAATCGAACGTGGGACCTCACGTGCCGGGGTCCCGACATCACCCTGTGACGCCACCCGGGGTCCCGACCCGACCTGGGGTTTTTTGGCCGATATGGGGAATCGAACGTGGGACCTTGGGTGCCGGGATCCCGACATCACCTTGTGACGCCACCCGGGGACCCGACCCGACCCGGGTTTTTTTGGCCGGTATGGGGAATCGAACTTGGGACCTCGGGTGCCGGGGTCCCGACATCACCCTGTGACGCCACCCGGGGACCCGACCCGACCTGGGGTCCAGGGGCCGGTATGGGGAATCGAACGTCGGACCTCGCGTGCCGGGGTTCCGACACCACCCTGTAACGCCACCAGGGGACCCGACCCGACACGGGGTCCATGGGCCGATATGAGGAATCGAACCTGGGACCTCGCTTGCCGGGGTCCCGACATCACCCTGTGACGCCATCCGGGGACCCGACCCGACCCGTGGTCCAGGGGCCGGTATGAAGAATTGAACCTGGGACCTCGCTTGCCGGGGTCCCGACATCACCCTGTGACGCCACCCGGGGACAAGACCCGACCCGGGGTTTTTTGGCCGGTATGAGGAATCGAACGTGGGACCTCGGGTGCCGGGGTCCCGACAGCACACTTTGACGCCACCCGGGGACCCGACCCGACCCGGGGTTTTTTGGCCGGTATAGGGAATGGAACTTGCAACCTCGGGTGCCGGAGTCTCGACATCACCCTGTGATTCCACCCGGAGACCCGACCCGACCTGGGGTTTTTTGGCCGGTATGGGGAATCGAACATGGGACCTCGGGTGACGGGGTCCCGACATCACCCTGTGACGCCACTCAGGGACACAAGGCGACCCAGAAATTTTTTTTCCGGTATGGGGAATTGAATGTGGGACCTCGGGTGCCGGGGTCCCGACATCACCCTGTGACGCCACCCGGGGACCCGACCCGACCCAGGGTTTTCTGGCCGGTATGGGGAATCGAACCTGGGACCTCGGGTGCCGGGGTCCCGACATCACCCTGTGACGCCACCCGGGGACCCGACCCGACCTGGTGTTTTTTGGCCGGTATGGGGAATCGAACGTGGGACCTCGGGTGCCGGGGTCCCGACATCACCCTGTGATGGCACCCGTGGAACCGAGCCGACCCGGGGTCCAGGGGCCGGTATGGGGAATCGAACCTGGGACCTCGGGTGCCGGGATCCCGACATCACCCTGTGACGCCACCCGGGGACCCGAGCCGACCCGGGGTCCAGGGGCCGGTATGGGGAATCGAACCTGGGACCTCGGGTGCCTGGGTCCCGACATCACTCTGTGATGCCACCAGGGGACCCAACCAGATCCGGGGTTTTTTGGCAGGTATGGGGAATCGAACCTGGGACCTCGGGTGTCCGGGTCCCAATATCACCCTGTGGCGCCACCCAGGGACCCGACCCGACACGGGGTTTTTTGGCCGGCATGGGGAATCGAACCTGGGACCTCGGGTGCCCGGTCCCGACATCACCCTGTGACGCCACCAGGGGACCCGAACCGACCAGGGGTTTTCTGACCGGTATGGGGAATCGAACCTGGGACCTCGCTGCCGGGGTTTTGACATCACCCTGTAACGCCACCCGGGGACCCGACCCGACCCGGGGTTTTTTGGCCGGTATTGGGAATCGAATGTGGGACCTCGGCTGCCTGGGTCCCGAAATCACCCTGTGACGCCACCCGGGGACCCGACTCGACCCAGGGTTTTTTGGCCGGTATGGGGAATCAAACCTGGGACCTCGGGTGCCGGGGTCCCGACATCACCCTTTGACGCCACCCGGGGACCCGATCCGACACGGGGATTTTAGGCCGGTATTGGGAATCGAACCTGGGACCTCGGGTGTCGGGGTCCCAACATCACCCTGTGACGCCACCCGGGGACCCGACCCGACACGGCGTTTTTTGACCGGTGTGCGGAATCGAAACTGGGAACTCTGTTGACGTGGTCCCGACATCACCCTGTGACGCCACCCGAGGACCCGACCCGACCCGGGGTCCAGGGGCCGGTATGGGAAATCGAACCTGGGACCTCGCGTGCCGGGGTCCCGACATCACCCTGTAACGCAACCCGGGGACCTGACCCGACCCGGCGTCTAGGGGCTGGTATGAGGAATCGAACGTGGGACCTCGCGTGCCGGGGTGCCAACATCACCCTGTGACGCCACCCGGGGACCCGAGCCGACCCGGGGTTTTTTGGCCGGTATGGGGAATCGAACCTGGGACCTCGGGTGCCGGGGTCCCGACAGCACCCTGTGACGCCACCCGGGGACCCGACCCGACCCGTAATTTTCTTGGCCGGTATGGGGAATCGAACCTGGAACCTCGCATGCCGGGGTCCCAACATCACCCTGTGACGTCACCCGGGGACCCGACCCGACCCGGGGTTCAGGGGCCGATATTGGGAATCGAATCTGGGACCTCGGGTGATGGGGTCCCGACAGCACCCTGTGACGCCACCCGGGGACCCGACCCGACCCGGGGTCCAGGGACCGATATGGGGAATCGAATCTGGGACCTCGGGTGACAGGGTCCCGACATCACCCTGTGACGCCACCCAGGGTCCCGACCCGACCTGGGGTTCTTTGGCCGGTATGGGGAATCGAATGTGGGACTTCGGGTGCCGGGGTCCCGACATCACCTTGTGACGCCAACCACGGACCCGACCCGACCCGGGGTTTTTTGGCTGATATGGGGAATCGAACGTGGGACCTTGGGTGCCGGGGTCCCGTCAGCACCCTCTGACGCCACCCGGGGACCCGACCCGACCCGGGGTCAAAGGGCCGGTATGGGGAATCAAACTTGGGATCTCTGTTGCCGGGGTCCCGACATCACCCTGTGACGCCACCCGGGGTCCCTACCCGACCTGGGGTTTTTTGGCCGATATGGGGAATCGAACGTGGGACCTTGGGTGCCGGGATCCCAACATCACCCTGTGACGCCACCTGGGGACCCGACCCGACCCGGGGTCCAGGGGCCGGTATGAGGAATGGAGCCTGGGACCTCGGGTGCCAGGGTCCCGACATCACCCTGTGACGCCACCCGGGCACCCGAGACGACCCGGAATTTTTTTGGCCGGTATGGGGAATCGAACGTGGGACCTCGGGTACCGGGGTCCCGACATCACCCTGTGACGCCACCCAGGGTCCCGACCGGACCTGGGTTTTTTCGGCCAGTATGGGGAATCGAATGTGGGACCTCGGGTGCCGGGGTCCTGACATCGCCCTGTGACGCCACCCGTGGACCCGACCCGACCCGGTGTTTTTTAGCCGGTATGGGGAATCGAACGTGGGACCTCACGTGCCGGGGTCCCGACATCACCCTGTGACGCCACCCGGGGTCCCGACCCGACCTGGGGTTTTTTGGCCGATATGGGGAATCGAACGTGGGACCTTGGGTGCCGGGGTCCCGACATCACCCTGTGACGCCACCCGGGGACCCGACCCGACCTGGGGTCCAGGGGCCGGTATGGGGAATCGAACGTCGGACCTCGCGTGCCGGGGTTCCGACACCACCCTGTAACGCCACCAGGGGACCCGACCCGACACGGGGTCCATGGGCCGATATGAGGAATCGAACCTGGGACCTCGCTTGCCGGGGTCCCGACATCACCCTGTGACGCCATCCGGGGACCCGACCCGACCCGTGGTCCAGGGGCCGGTATGAAGAATTGAACCTGGGACCTCGCTTGCCGGGGTCCCGACATCACCCTGTGACGCCACCCGGGGACAAGACCCGACCCGGGGTTTTTTGGCCGGTATGAGGAATCGAACCTGGGACCTCGGGTGCCGGGGTCCCGACAGCACACTTTGACGCCACCCGGGGACCCGACCCGACCCGGGGTTTTTTGGCCGGTATAGGGAATGGAACTTGCGACCTCGGGTGCTGGAGTCTCGACATCACCCTGTGATTCCACCCGGAGACCCGACCCGACCTGGGGTTTTTTGGCCGGTATGGGGAATCGAACATGGGACCTCGGGTGACGGGGTCCCGACATCACCCTGTGACGCCACTCAGGGACACAAGGCGACCCAGAAATTTTTTTTCCGGTATGGGGAATTGAATGTGGGACCTCGGGTGCCGGGGTCCCGACATCACCCTGTGACGCCACCCGGGGACCCGACCCGACCCAGGGTTTTCTGGCCGGTATGGGGAATCGAACCTGGGACCTCGGGTGCCGGGGTCCCGACATCACCCTGTGACGCCACCCGGGGACCCGACCCGACCTGGTGTTTTTTGGCCGGTATGGGGAATCGAACGTGGGACCTCGGGTGCCGGGGTCCCGACATCACCCTGTGATGGCACCCGTGGAACCGAGCCGACCCGGGGTCCAGGGGCCGGTATGGGGAATCGAACCTGGGACCTCGGGTGCCGGGATCCCGACATCACCCTGTGACGCCACCCGGGGACCCGAGCCGACCCGGGGTCCAGGGGCCGGTATGGGGAATCGAACCTGGGACCTCGGGTGCCTGGGTCCCGACATCACTCTGTGATGCCACCAGGGGACCCAACCAGATCCGGGGTTTTTTGGCAGGTATGGGGAATCGAACCTGGGACCTCGGGTGTCCGGGTCCCAATATCACCCTGTGGCGCCACCCAGGGACCCGACCCGACACGGGGTTTTTTGGCCGGCATGGGGAATCGAACCTGGGACCTCGGGTGCCCGGTCCCGACATCACCCTGTGACGCCACCAGGGGACCCGAACCGACCAGGGGTTTTCTGACCGGTATGGGGAATCGAACCTGGGACCTCGCTGCCGGGGTTTTGACATCACCCTGTAACGCCACCCGGGGACCCGACCCGACCCGGGGTTTTTTGGCCGGTATTGGGAATCGAATGTGGGACCTCGGCTGCCTGGGTCCCGAAATCACCCTGTGACGCCACCCGGGGACCCGACTCGACCCAGGGTTTTTTGGCCGGTATGGGGAATCAAACCTGGGACCTCGGGTGCCGGGGTCCCGACATCACCCTTTGACGCCACCCGGGGACCCGATCCGACACGGGGATTTTAGGCCGGTATGGGGAATCGAACCTTGGACCTCGGGTTCCGGGGTCCTGACATCACCCTGTGACGCCACACGGGGACCAAATCCGACCCGGTGTTTTTTGGCCGGTATGGGGAATTGAACCTGGGACCTCGGGTGCCGGAGTCCCGACATCACCGTGTGAAGCCACCCGGGGACCCGACGCGACCTGGGGTCTAATGGCTGATATGGGGAATCGAACCTGGGACCTCGGGTGCCGGGGTCCCGACAGCACCCTGTGACGCCACCCGGGGACCCGACCCGATCCGGGTTTTTTTGGCCGGTATGAGGAATTGAACCTAGGACCTCGGGTGCCGGGGTCCCGACATCACCCTGTAACGCCACCCGGGGACCCGACCCGTGGTTTTTTGGCCGGTATGGGGAATCGAACCTGGGACCTCTGGTGCCGGGATCCCGACATCACCCTGTGACGCCACCCGCGGACCCGACCCGTAGTTTTTTGGCCCGTATGGGGAATCAAAACTCGGACCTCGATGCCGGGGTCTCGACATCACCCTGTGAGGCTAGCCAGGGACCCGACCCGGCACGGGGTCCAGGGACCGGTATGGGGAATCAAACGTGGGTTCTCGGGTGCCGGGGTCCCGACATCACCCTGTGACGCCACCCGGGGACCCGACCCATGGTTTTTTGGCCGGTATGGGGAATTGAATGTGGGACCTCGGGTGTCCGGGTCCCAATATCACCCTGTGATGCCACCCAGGGACACGACCCGACACGGGGTTTTTTGTCCGGTATGGGGAACCGAACATGGGACCTCGGGTGCCAGGGTCCCGACATCACCCTGTGACACCACCCAGGGACCCGACGCGACCCGGGGTCTAATGGCCGATATGGGGAATCGAACGTGGGACCTTGGGTGCCGGGGTCCCGACATCACCCTGTGACACCACCCGGGGACCCGACCACACCCGGGGTTTTCTGGCCGGTATGGCGAATCGAACCTGCGACCTCGCGTGCCGGGGTCCCGACATCACCCTGTGACGCCACCCGGGGACCCGACCCGACCCGGGGTTTTTTGATTGGTATGGGGAATCGAACCTGGAACCTCGGGTGCCGGGGTCCCGACAGCACCCTGTGACGCCACCCGGGGACCCGACCCGACCCGGGGTTTTTTGATTGGTATGGGGAATCGAACCTGGGACCTCGGGTGCCGGGGTCCTGACATCACCCTGTGACGCCACCCGGGGACCCGACCCGACCCGGGGTTTTTTGATTGGTATGGGGAATCGAACCTGGAACCTCGGGTGTCGGGGTCCCGACAGCACCCTGTGATGCCACCCGGGGACCCGACCCGACCCGGGGTTTTTTGATTGGTATGGGGAATCGAACCTGGGACCTCGGGTGCCGGGGTCCTGACATCACCCTGTGACGCCACCCGGCGAACCGACCCGACCCGGGGTTTTTTGATTGGTATGGGGAATCGAACCTGGGACCTCGCGTGCCGGGGTCCCGACATCACCCTGTGACGCCACCCGGGGATCCGACCCGACCCAGGGTTTTTTGATTGGAATGGGGAATCGAATGTGGGACCTCGGGTGCCGGGGTCCCGACATCACCCTGTGACGCTACCCGGGGACCCGACCCGACCCGGGGTTTTTTGATTGGTATGGGGAATCGAACCTGGGACATCGGGTGACGGGGTCCTGACATCACCCTGTGACGCCACCCGGCGAACCGACCCGACAAGGGGTTTTTTGATTGGTATGGGGAATCGAACCTGGGACCTCGGGTACCGGGGTCCTGACATTACTCTGTGACGCCACCCGAGGACCTGACACGACCCGGGGTTTTTAGCCGGTATGGGGAATGAAACCTCAAAGCTCTGTGCCGGGGTCCCAATATCACCCTGTGACGCCACCCGGGGACTCGACCCGACTCATGGTTTTTTGCCTGGTATGGATAATCGAACCTGGGACCTCAAATGCCCGGGTCCCAACATCACTCTGTGACGCCACCAGGGGACCCGACCCGACCCGGGGTTTTTTGATTGGTATGGGGAAACGAACCTGGGACCTCGCGTGCCGGGGTCCCGACATCACCCTGTGACGGCACCCGGGGACCCGACCCGACCTTGGGTTTTTTGGCCGGTATGGGGAATGAAACCTCGGACCTCGGTGCCGGGGTCTCGACATCACCCTGTGACGCCACCCGGGGACCTGACCCGACCCGGGGTTTTTTGGCCGGTATGGGGAATGGAACCTGGGACCTCGGGTGCCGGGGTCCCGACATCACCCTGTGACGCCACCCGCGGACCCGAGCCGACCCGGGGTCCAGGGGCCGGTATGGGGAATCGAACCTGGGACATCGGGTGCCAGGGTCCCGACATCACCTTGTGAATCCAACCGGGGACCAGACCCGACACGGGTTTTTTGGCTTGTATGGGGAATCAAACCTGGGACCTCGGGTGCCGGGGTTCCGACATCACCCTGTGATGCCACCCGGGGACCCGAACCGACTCAGGGTCGAAGGGCCTGTACGGGGAATCAAACCTGGGACCTCGCGTGCCGGGGTACCAATATCACCCTGTGACGCTACCTGGGGACCCGATCCGAAACGGGGTTCTTTGGCCGGTATGGGGAATCGAACGTGGGACCTCGGGTGCCCGGGTCCCAACATCACCCTGTGATGCCACCCAGCGACCCGACCCGACCCAGGGTTTTTTGGCCGGTATAGGGAATGGAACTTGCGACCTCGCGTGCCGGAGTCTCGACATCACCCTGTGACGCCACCCGGGGACCCGACCCGACCTGGGGTTTTTTGGCCGGTATGGGGAATCTAACCTGGGACCTCGGGTGCTGGGGTCCCGACATCACCCTGTGACGCCACCCAAGGACCCGACACGGCCCGACCCAGTGTTTTTTTCCCGGTATGGGGAATCAAACGTGGGACCTCGGGTGCCGGGGTCCCGACATCACCCTGTGACGCCACCCAGGGACCCAACCCGACCTTGGGTTTTTTGGCCGGTATGGGGAATCGAACCTGGGACCTCGGGTGCCGGGGTGTCAACATAACCCTGTGACGCCACCCGGGGACCCGACCCGACCCGGGGTTTTTTGGCCGGTATGGGGAATCGAACCTGGGACCAAGGGTGCCGGAGTCTCGACATCACCCTGTGACGCCACTCGGGGACCCGACCCGACCCGGGGTTTTTTGGCCGGTATGGGGAATCGAACGAGGGACCTCGCGTGCCGGGGTCCCCACATCACCCTGTGACGCCACCCGGGGACCCGACCCGACCCGTGGATTTTTGGCCGGTATGGGGAATCGAACCTGGGACCTCGCGTGCCGGGATCCCGACATCACCCTGTGACGCCACCCGGGGTCTTGACCCGACCCGGGGTCCAGGGGCCGGTATGGAGAATCGAACCTGGGACCTCGGGTGCCGGGGTCCCGACAGCACCCTGTGACACCACCCGGGGACCCGAGCCGACCCGGGGTCCATTGGCCGGTATGGGGAATCGAAGCTGGGACCTCAGGTGCCTGGGTCCCGACATCACCCTGTGACGCCACCCGGGGACCCGACCCGACCCGGGGTTTTTTGGCCGGTATGGGGAATCGAACCTATGACCTCGCGTGCCGTGGTCCCGACATCACCCTGTGACGCCACCCAGGGACCCGACCCGACCCTGGGTTCAGAGGCCGATATGGGGAATCGAACGTGGGACCTCGGGTGCCGGGGTCCCGACATCACCCTGTGATGCCACCCGTGGACCCGAGCCGACCCGGGGTCCAGGGGCCGGTATGGGGAATCGAACCTGGGACCTCGGGTGCCGGGATCCCGACATCACCCTGTGACGCCACCCGGGGACCCGACCCGACCCGGGGTCCAGGGGCCGGTATGGGGAATCGAACCTGGGACCTCGGGTGCCTGGGTCCCGACATCACCCTGTGATGCAACCCGGTGACCATACCCAATCCGGGGTTTTTTGGCCGGTATGGGGAATCTAACCTGGGACCTCGGGTGTCCGGGTCCCAATATCACCCTGTGACGCCACCCGGGGACCCGACCCGACCCGGGGTTTTCTGGCACGTATGGGGAATCGAACGTGGGACCTCGGGTGCCCGGGTCCCAATATCACCCTGTGACGCCACCCGGGGACTCGACCCGACTCATGGTTTTTTGCCTGGTATGGAGAATCGAACCTGGGACCTCGGATGCCCGGGTCCCAACATCACTCTCTGACGCCACCAGGGGACCCGACCCGACCCGGGATTTTTTGGCCGATATGGGGAAACGAACCTGGGACCTCGTTGCCGGGGTTTTGACATCATCCTGTGATGCCACCCGGCAACCCGACCCGACCAGGGGTGCAGGTGCCGTTATGGAGAATCGAACGTGGAACCTCGGGTGCCGGGGTCTCGACATCACCCTGTGATGCCACCCGGGGACCAGACCCGACCCGGGGTTTTTTGATTGGTATGGGGAATCGAATGTTGTACCTCGGGTGCCGAAGTCCCGACATCACACTGTAATGCTTCTTGGGGACCCGACCAGACTCGTGGTTTTTGGGCCGGTATGGGGAATGGAACCTGCGACCTCGGGTGCCGGAGTCTCGACATCACCCTGTAACGCCACCCGGGGACCCGAGCCGACCCCTGGTCCAGGGGCCGGTATGGGGAATTGAACGTGGGACCTCGGGTCCGGGGTTTAGACATCCCCCTGTGACGCCACCCAAGGACCCGACACGGCCCGACCCAGTGTTTTTTTCCCGGTATGGGGAATCGAACGTGGGACCTCGGGTGCAGGGGTGTCAACATCACCCTGTGACGCCACCCAGGGACCCGACCCGACCCGGGGTTTTTTGGACGGTATGGGGAATCAAACCTGGGACCTCGGGTGCCGGGGTCTCGACATCACCCTGTGACGCAACCCGGGGACCCAACTCGACCTGTGGTCCAGGGGCCGGTATGGGGAATCGAACCTGGGACCAAGGGTGCCAGGGTCCCGACATCAACCTGTGACACCACCCGGGGACCCGACCCGACCTTGGGTTTTTTGGCCAGTATGGGGAATCCTACCTGGGACCTCGGTGCCGGGGTCTCGACATCACCCTGTGACGCCACCCGGGGACCCGACCCGACCCGGGGTTTTTTGGCCGGTATGGGGAATTGAACGAGGAACCTCGGGTGCCGGGGTCCTGACATCACCCTGTGACGCCACTCGGGGACCCGACCCGACCCGGGGTCCAAGGGCCGGTGTGGGGAATCGAACCTGGGACCTCGGGTGCCAGGGTCCCGACATTACCCTGTGACTCCACCCAGGGACCTGACCCGACCCGGGGTCCAGGGGCCGGTATGGGGAATCGAATGTGGGACCTCGGGTGCCGGGGTGTCAACATCACCCTGTGACGCCACCCGGGGACCGGACCCGACCCGGGGTCCATTGGCCGGTATGGGGAATCGAAGCTGGGACCTCAGGTGCCTGGGTCCCGACATCACCCTGTGACGCCACCCGGGGACCCGACCCGACCCGGGGTCCAGGGGCCGGTATGGGGAATCGAACCTGGGACCTCGGGTGCCTGGGTCCCGACAGAACCCTGTGATGCCACCCGGGGACCATACCCAATCCGGGGTTTTTTGGCCGGTATGGGGAATCTAACCTGGGACCTCGGGTGTCCGGGTCCCAATATCACCCTGTGACGCCACCCGGGGACCCGACCCGACCCGGGGTTTTCTGGCCGGTATGGGGAATCGAACGTGGGACCAAGGGTGCCGGGGTCCCAATATCACCCTGTGACGCCACCGGGGGACTCTACCCGACTCATGGTTTTTTGCCTGGTATGGAGAATCGAACCTGGGACCTCGGATGCCCGCTTCCCAACATCACTCTCTGACGCCACCAGGGGACCCGACCCGACCCGGGATTTTTTGGCCGATATGGGGAAACGAACGTGGGACCTCGGGTGCCGGGGTCCCGACATCACCCTGTGACGCCACCCGGGGACCCGACCCGACCCCTGGTCCAGGGGCCGGTATGGGGAATTGAACGTGGAACTTGGGTCCGGGGTTTAGACATCACCCTGTGACGCCACCCAAGGACCCGACACGGCCCGACCCAGTGTTTTTTTCCCGGTATGGGGAATCGAACGTGGGACCTCGGGTGCAGGGGTGTCAACATCACCCTGTGACGCCACCCAGGGACCCGACCCGACCCGGGGTTTTTTGGCCAGTATGGGGAATCAAACCTGGGACCTCGGGTGCCGGGGTCCTGACATCACCCTGTGACGCCACCCGGGGAACCGACACGGCCCGACCCAGTGTTTTTTTCCCGGTATGGGGAATCAAACGTGGGACCTCGGGTGCCGGGGTCCCGACATCACCCTGTGACGCCACCCAGGGACCCAACCCGACCTTGGGTTTTTTGGCCGGTATGGGGAATCGAACCTCGGACCTCAGTGCCGTGGTCTCGACATCACACTGTGAGGCCATGCGGGGACCCGACCCGACCCGGGGTCCACGGGCCGGTATGGGGAATGGAACCTGGGACCACGGGTGCCGGGCTCCTGACATCACCCTGTGACGCCACCCGGGGACCCGACCCAACCCGGGGTTTTTTGGCCGGTATGGGGAATCGAACCTGGGACCAAGGGTGCCAGGGTCCCGACATCAACCTGTGATACCACCCGGGGACCTGACCCGACCTTGGGTTTTTTGGCCGGTATGGGGAATCAAACCTCGGACCTCGGTGCCGGGGTCTCGACATCACCCTGTGACGCCACTCGGGGACCCGACCCGACCCGGGGTTTTTTGGCCGGTATGGGGAATCGAACGAGGGACCTCGGGTGCCGGGGTCCTGACATCACCCTGTGACGCCACCCGGGGACCCGACCCGACCCGGGGTCCAAGGGCCGGTGTGGGGAATCGAACCTGGGACCTCGGGTGCCAGGGTCCCGACATTACCCTGTGACTCCACCCAGGGACCTGACCCGACCCAGGGTCCAGGGGCCGGTATGGGGAATCGAACGTGGGTCCTCGGGTGCCGGGGTGTCAACATCACCCTGTGACACCACCCGGGGACCGGACCCGACCCGGGGTCCATTGGCCGGTATGGGGAATCGAAGCTGGGACCTCAGGTGCCTGGGTCCCGACATCACCCTGTGACGCCACCCGGGGACCCGACCCGACCCGGGGTCCAGGGGCTGGTATGGGGAATCGAACCTGGGACCTCGGGTGCCGGGGTCCTGACATCACCCTGTGACGCCACCCGGGGACCCGACCCCACCCGGGGTCCAGGGGTCGGTATGGGGAATCGAACGTGGGACCTCGGGTGCCTGGGTCCCGACATCACCCTGTGACGCCACCCGGGGACCCGACCCGACCCGGGGTTTTTTGGCCGGTATTGGGAATCGAACCTGGGACCAAGGGTGCGGGGGTCCCGACATCACCCTGTGACGCCACCCGGGGACCCGACCCGACCCGGTGTCCAGGGGCCGGTATGGGGAATCGAACCTGGGACCTCGCGTGCCGGGGTCCCGACAGCACCCTGTGACGCCACCCGGGGACCCGACCCGACCCGGGGTTTTTTGGCCGATATGGGGAATCGAACGTGGGACCTCGCGTGCCGGGGTCCCGAAATCACCCTATGACGCCCCCCTGGGACCCTACCCGACCCAGGGACCAGGGGACGTTATGGGGAATCGAACTTGGGACCTCGCGTGCCGGGGTCCTGACATCACCCTGTGACGCCACCCGGGGACCCGTGGTTCAGGGGCCGATATGGGGAATCGAACTTGGGACCTCAGGTGCCGGGGTCCCGACAGCACCCTGTGACGCCACCCGGGGACCCGACCCGACCCGGGGTCCAGGGGCCGGTATGGGGAATCGAACTTGGAACCTTGCGTGCCGGGGTACCGAACTCGCCCTTTGACGATACCCGAGGACCCGACCCGACCCGGGGTCCAGGGGCCGGTATGGGGAATCGAACCTGGGACCTCGCGTGCCGGGGTCCCGACAGCACCCTGTGACGCCACCCGGGGACCCGACCCGACCCGGGGTTTTTTGGCCGATATGGGGAATCGAACGTGGGACCTCGCGTGCCGGGGTCCCGAAATCACCCTATGACGCCCCCCTGGGACCCTACCCGACCCAGGGACCAGGGGACGTTATGGGGAATCGAACTTGGGACCTCGCGTGCCGGGGTCCTGACATCACCCTGTGACGCCACCCGGGGACCCGTGGTTCAGGGGCCGATATGGGGAATCGAACTTGGGACCTCAGGTGCCGGGGTCCCGACAGCACCCTGTGACGCCACCCGGGGACCCGACCCGACCCGGGGTCCAGGGGCCGGTATGGGGAATCGAACTTGGAACCTTGCGTGCCGGGGTACCGAACTCGCCCTTTGACGATACCCGAGGACCCGACCCGACCCGGGGTCCAGGGGCCGGTATGGGGAATCGAACCTGGGACCTAGGGTGCCGGGGTCCCGACAGCACCCTGTGACGCCACCCGGGGACCCGACCCGACCCGGGGTTTTTTGGCCGGTATGGGGATATCGAACCTGGGACCAAGGGTGCGGGGGTCCCGACATCACCCTGTGACGCCACCCGGGGACCCGACCCGACCCGGGGTCCAGGGGCCGGTATGGGGAATCGAACCTGGGACCTCGCGTGCCGGGGTCCCGACAGCACCTTGTGACGCCACCCGGGGACCCGACCCGACCCGGGGTTTTTTGGCTGGTATGGGGAATCGAACTTGGGACCTCGCGTGCCGGGGTCCCGACATCACCCTGTGACGCCACCCGGGGACCCGACCCTACCCGGGGTTTTTTGGCCGGTATGGGGAATTGAAGCTGGGACCTCGGGTGCCGGGGTCCCGACATCACCCTGTGAATCCCCCCGGGTACCCGACGGGACCCGGGGTCCAGGAGCCGGTATGGCTATCGAACCTGGGACCTCGGGTGCCGGGGTCCCGACAGCACCCTTTGACGCCACCCGGGGACCCGATCCGACACGGGGTTTTTTGGCCGGTATGGGTAATCGAACCTGGGTCCTGGGGTGCCTTGGTCCCGACATCACCCTGTGACGCCACCCGGGGACCCGACCCGACCCAGAATTTTTTTTGGCCGGTATGGGGTATCGAACGTGGGACCTCTGTTGCCGGGGTCCCGACATCACCCTGTGACGCCACCCGGGGACCCGATCCGACCCGGTGTTTTTTGGCCGGTATGGGGAATCGATCCTGGGACCTCAGGTGCCTGAGTCCCGACATCACCCTGTGACGCCACCCGGGGACCCGACCCCACCCGGGGTCCAGGGGCTGGTATGGGGAATCGAACCTGGGACCTCGGGTGCCGGGGTCCTGACATCACCCTGTGACGCCACCCGGGGACCCGACCCCACCCGGGGTCCAGGGGTCGGTATGCGGAATCGAACGTGGGACCTCGGGTGCCGGGGTCCCGACATCACCCTGTGACGCCACCCGGGGACCCGACCCGACCCGGGGTTTTTTGGCCGGTATTGGGAATCGAACCTGGGACCAAGGGTGCGGGGGTCCCGACATCACCCTGTGACGCCACCCGAGGACCCGACCCGACCCGGGGTCCAGGGGCCGGTATGGGGAATCGAACGTGGGACCTCGCATGCCAGGGTCCAGACATCACCCTGTGACGCCACCCGGGGACCCGACCCGACCCGGGGTTTTTTGGCCAGTATGGGGAATCGAATGTGGGACCTCGGGTGCCGGGGTCCCGACATCAGCCTGTGAATCCCCCCGCGTACCCGACGGGACCCGGGGTCCAGGAGCCGGTATGGGGAATCGAACGTGGGACCTCGGGTGCCGGGGTCCCGACAGCACCCTGTGACGCCACCCGGGCACCCGATCCTGCCCGGGGTTTTTTGACCGGTATGGGGAATCGAACCTGGGACCTCGCGTGCCGGGGTCCCGACATCACCCTGTGACGCCACTCAGGGACCCGAGCCGACCGGGAAATTTTTTGGACGGTATGGGGTATCGAATGTGGGACCTCGCGTGCCGGGGTCCCGACATCACCCTGTGACGCCACCCGGGGACCCGACCCGACCCGGTGTTTCTTGGCCGGTATGGGGAATCAAACCTGGGACCTCGGGTGCCGGGGTCCCGACATCACCCTGTGACGCCACCCGGGGACCCGACCCGACCCGGGGTTTTTTGGCCGATATGGGGAATCGAACCTGGGACCTCGCGTGCCTGGGTCCCGACAGCACCCTGTGACGCCACCCGGGGACCAGAACCGACCCGGGGTTTTTTGGCCGATATGGGGAATCGAACCTGGGACCTCGCGTGCCGGGGTCCCGACATCACCCTGTGACGCTACCTGGGGACCCGACCACACCTGCGGTTTTTTGACCGGTATGGGGAATCGAACCTGGGACCTCGCGTGCCTGGGTCCCGACATCACCCTGTGACGCTACCTGGGGACCCGACCACACCTGCGGTTTTTTGACCGGTATGGGGAATCGAACCTGGGACCTCAGGTGCCTGGGTCCCGACATCACCCTGTGACGCCACCCGGGGACCCGACCCGACCCGGGGTCCAGGGGCCGGTATGGGGAATCGAACGTGGGACCTCGGGTGCCAGGGTCCCGACATCACCCTGTGACGCCACCCGGGGACCCGTGGTTCAGGGGCCGATATGGGGAATCGAACTTGGGACCTCAGGTGCCGGGGTCCCGACAGCACCCTGTGACGCCACCCGGGGACCCAAACCGACCCGGGGTTTTTTGGCCGGTATGGGGAATCGAACCTGGGACCTCAGGTGCCGGGGTCCCGACATCACCCTGTGACGCCACCCGGGGACCCGACCCGACCCAGGGTCCAGGGGCTGGTATGGGGAATCGAACCTGGAACCTCGCGTGCCGGGGTACCGAACTCGCCCTTTGACGATACCCGAGGACTCGACCCGACCCGGGGTCCAGGGGCCGGTATGGGGAATCGAACGTGGGACCTCGCATGCCAGGGTCCCGACATCACCCTGTGAATCCCCCCGGGTACCCGACGGGACCCGGGGTCCAGGAGCCGGTATGGCTATCGAACCTGGGACCTCGGGTGCCGGGGTCCCGACAGCACCCTTTGACGCCACCCGGGGACCCGATCCGACACGGGGTTTTTTGGCCGGTATGGGTAATCGAACCTGGGTCCTGGGGTGCCTTGGTCCCGACATCACCCTGTGACGCCACCCGGGGACCCGACCCGACCCAGAATTTTTTTTGGCCGGTATGGGGTATCGAACGTGGGACCTCTGTTGCCGGGGTCCCGACATCACCCTGTGACGCCACCCGGGGACCCGATCCGACCCGGTGTTTTTTGGCCGGTATGGGGAATCGATCCTGGGACCTCAGGTGCCTGAGTCCCGACATCACCCTGTGACGCCACCCGGGGACCCGACCCCACCCGGGGTCCAGGGGCTGGTATGGGGAATCGAACCTGGGACCTCGGGTGCCGGGGTCCTGACATCACCCTGTGACGCCACCCGGGGACCCGACCCCACCCGGGGTCCAGGGGTCGGTATGCGGAATCGAACGTGGGACCTCGGGTGCCGGGGTCCCGACATCACCCTGTGACGCCACCCGGGGACCCGACCCGACCCGGGGTTTTTTGGCCGGTATTGGGAATCGAACCTGGGACCAAGGGTGCGGGGGTCCCGACATCACCCTGTGACGCCACCCGAGGACCCGACCCGACCCGGGGTCCAGGGGCCGGTATGGGGAATCGAACGTGGGACCTCGCATGCCAGGGTCCAGACATCACCCTGTGACGCCACCCGGGGACCCGACCCGACCCGGGGTTTTTTGGCCAGTATGGGGAATCGAATGTGGGACCTCGGGTGCCGGGGTCCCGACATCAGCCTGTGAATCCCCCCGCGTACCCGACGGGACCCGGGGTCCAGGAGCCGGTATGGGGAATCGAACGTGGGACCTCGGGTGCCGGGGTCCCGACAGCACCCTGTGACGCCACCCGGGCACCCGATCCTGCCCGGGGTTTTTTGACCGGTATGGGGAATCGAACCTGGGACCTCGCGTGCCGGGGTCCCGACATCACCCTGTGACGCCACTCAGGGACCCGAGCCGACCGGGAAATTTTTTGGACGGTATGGGGTATCGAATGTGGGACCTCGCGTGCCGGGGTCCCGACATCACCCTGTGACGCCACCCGGGGACCCGACCCGACCCGGTGTTTCTTGGCCGGTATGGGGAATCAAACCTGGGACCTCGGGTGCCGGGGTCCCGACATCACCCTGTGACGCCACCCGGGGACCCGACCCGACCCGGGGTTTTTTGGCCGATATGGGGAATCGAACCTGGGACCTCGCGTGCCTGGGTCCCGACAGCACCCTGTGACGCCACCCGGGGACCAGAACCGACCCGGGGTTTTTTGGCCGATATGGGGAATCGAACCTGGGACCTCGCGTGCCGGGGTCCCGACATCACCCTGTGACGCTACCTGGGGACCCGACCACACCTGCGGTTTTTTGACCGGTATGGGGAATCGAACCTGGGACCTCGCGTGCCTGGGTCCCGACATCACCCTGTGACGCTACCTGGGGACCCGACCACACCTGCGGTTTTTTGACCGGTATGGGGAATCGAACCTGGGACCTCAGGTGCCTGGGTCCCGACATCACCCTGTGACGCCACCCGGGGACCCGACCCGACCCGGGGTCCAGGGGCCGGTATGGGGAATCGAACGTGGGACCTCGGGTGCCAGGGTCCCGACATCACCCTGTGACGCCACCCGGGGACCCGTGGTTCAGGGGCCGATATGGGGAATCGAACTTGGGACCTCAGGTGCCGGGGGTCCCGACAGCACCCTGTGACGCCACCCGGGGACCCAAACCGACCCGGGGTTTTTTGGCCGGTATGGGGAATCGAACCTGGGACCTCAGGTGCCGGGGTCCCGACATCACCCTGTGACGCCACCCGGGGACCCGACCCGACCCAGGGTCCAGGGGCTGGTATGGGGAATCGAACCTGGAACCTCGCGTGCCGGGGTACCGAACTCGCCCTTTGACGATACCCGAGGACTCGACCCGACCCGGGGTCCAGGGGCCGGTATGGGGAATCGAACGTGGGACCTCGCATGCCAGGGTCCAGACATCACCCTGTGACGCCACCCGGGGACCCGACCCGACCCGGGGTCCAGGGACCGATATGGGGAATCGAATGTGGGACCTCGGGTGACGGGGTCCCGACAGAACCCTGTGACTCCACCCGAGGACCCGACCCGACCCAGGGTCCAGGGGCCGGTATGCGGCATCGAACCTGGGACCTCGCGTGCCGGGGTCCCGACAGCACCCTGTGACGCCACCCGGGGACCCGACCCGACACGGGGTTTTTTGGCCGGTATGGGGATATCGAACCTGGGACCAAGGGTGCGGGGGTCCCGACATCACCCTGTGACGCCACCCGGGGACCCGACCCGACCCGGGGTCCAGGGGCCGGTATGGGGAATCGAACGTGGGACCGGAGGTGCCGGGGTCCCGACAGCACCCTGTGACGCCACCCGGGGACCCGACCCGACCCGGTGTTTCTGGGCCGGTATGGGGAATCAAACCTGGGACCTCGCGTGCCGGGGTCCCGACATCACCCTGTGACGCCACCCGGGGACCCGACCCGACACGGGGTTTTTTGGCCTGTTTGGGGAATCGAACCTGGGACCTCGGGTGCCTGGGTCCCGACAGCACCCTGTGACGCCACCCGGGGACCAGAACCGACCCAGGGTTTTTTGGCCGATATGGGGAATCGAACCTGGGACCTCGGGTGCCAGGATCCCGACATCACCCTGTGGCGCCACCTGGGGACCCGACCACACCTGCGGTTTTTTGACCGGTATGGGGAATTGAACCTGGGACCTCGCGTGCCGGGGGTCCCGACATCACCCTGTGACGCCACCCTGGGACCCGACCCGACCCGGGGTCCAGGGACCGGTATGGGGAATCGAACCTGGGACATCGGGTGCCGGGGTCCCGACATCACCCTGTGACGCCACCTGGGGACCCGACCCGATCCGGGGTCCAGGGGCCGGTATGGGAAATTGAACCTGAGACCACGGGTGCCGGGGTCCCGACATCACCCTGTGACGCCACCCGGGGACCCGACCCGACCCGTGGATTTTTGGCCGGTATGGGGAATCGAACCTGGGACCTCGGGTGCCGGGGTCCCGACATCACCCTGTGACGCCACCCGGGGACCCGACCCGACACGGGGTCCAGGGGCCGGTATGGGGAATTGAACGTGGGACATCGGGTGCCGGGTTCCCGACATCACCCAGTGATGCCACCCGGGACCCGACCTGACTCGGGGTTTTTTGGCCGGTATTGGGAATCGAACCTGGGACCTCGGGTGCCAGGGTCCCGACATCACCCTGTGACGCCACCCGGGGACCCGACCCGACAAGGGGTTTTTTGGCCGGTGTGCGGAATCGAAACTGGGAACTCTGGTGCCGTGGTCCCGACATCACCCTGTGACGCCACCGGGGGACCCGACCCGACCCAGGGTCCAGGGGCCGGTATGGGGAATCGAAGCTCGGACCTCGGGTGCCGGGGTCCCGACATCACTCTGTGACGCCACCCGGGGACCCGACCCGATCCGGGGTCCAGGGGCCGGTATGGGGAATCGAATCTGGGACCTCGGGTGATGGGGTCCCGACATCACCCTGTGACGCCACCCGGGGACCCGACCCGACCCGGGGTCCAGGGGCCGGTATGGGGAATCGAACGTGGGACCTTGGGTGCCGGGGTCCCGACATCACCCTGTGACGCCACCCGGGGACCCGACCCGACCCGGAATTTTTTTGACCGGTATGGGGAATCGAACGTGGGACCTCGGGTGCCAGGGTCCCGACATCACCCTGTGACGCCACCCGGGGTCCCGAACCGACCTGGGGTTTTTTTAGCCAGTATGGGGAATCGAACCTGGGACCTCGCGTGCCGGGGTCCCGACATCACCCTGTGACGCCACCCGGGGACCCGACCCGACCCGGGGTTTTTTGGCCGATATGGGGAATCGAACGTGGGACCTTGGGAGCCGGGGTCCCGTCAGCACCCTGTGATGTCATCCGGGGACCCGACCCGACCCGGGGTTTTTTGGCCGATATGGAAATTCGAACTTGGGACATCGCGTGCCGGGATCCCGACATCACCCTGTGACGCCACCCGGGAACCCGACCCGACCCGGGGTTTTTTGGCCGATATGTGGAATCGAACGTGGGACCTTGGGTGCCGGGGTCCCGTCAGCACCCTGTGACGCCACCCGGGGACCCGAGCCGACCTGAAATTTTTTTGACCTGTATGGGGTATCGAACGTGGGACCTCGCGTGCCAGCCTCCAGACATCACCCTGTGACGCCACCCGGGGACCCGACCCGACACGGGGTTTTTTGGCCGGTGTGCGGAATCGAAACTGGGAACTCTGGTGCCGTGGTCCCGACATCACTCTGTGACGCCACCGGGGGACCCGACCCGACCCAGGGTCCAGGGGCCGGTATGGGGAATCGAAGCTCGGACCGCGGGTGCCGGGGTCCCGACATCACTCTGTGACGCCACCCGGGGACCCGACCCGATCCGGGGTTCAGGGACCGTTATGGGGAATCGAATCTGGGACCTCGGGTGATGGGGTCCCGACATCACCCTGTGACGCCACCCGGGGACCCGACCCGACCCGGGGTCCAGGGGCCGGTATGGGGAATCGAACCTGGGACCTTGGGTGCCGGGGTCCCGACATCACCCTGTGACGCCACCCGGGGACCCGACCCGACCCGGAATTTTTTTGACCGGTATGGGGAATCGAACGTGTGACCTCGGGTGCCAGGGTCCCAACATCAACCTGTGACGCCACCCGGGGTCCCGACCCGACCTGGGGTTTTTTGGCCAGTATGGGGAATCGAACCTGGGACCTCGGGTGCCGGGGTCCCGACATCACCCTGTAACGCCACCCGGGGACCCGACCCGACCCGGTGTTTTTTGGCCGATATGGGGAATCGAACGTGGGACCTTGGGAGCCGGGGTCCCGTCAGCACCCTGTGATGTCATCCGGGGACCCGACCCGACCCGGGGTTTTTTGGCCGATATGGAAATTCGAACTTGGGACATCGCGTGCCGGGATCCCAACATCACCCTGTGACGCCACCCGGGAACCCGACCCGACCCGGGGTCCAGGGGCCGGTATGGGAAATCGAACCTGGGACATCGGGTGCCGGGGTCCCGACATCACCCTGTAACGCAACCCGGGGACCTGACCCGACCCGGCGTCTAGGGAATGGTATGGGGAATCGAACGTGGGACCTCGCGTGCCGGGGTGCCAACATCACCCTGTGACGCCACCCGGGGACCCGACCCGACCCGGGGTCCACGGGCCGGTATGGGGAATCGAACGTGGGACCTCGGGTGCCGGGGTCCCGACATCACCCTGTGACGCCACCCGGGGACCCGACCTGACTCGGGGTTTTTTGGCCGGTATTGGGAATCGAACCTGGGACCTCGGGTGTCGGGGTCCCAACATCACCCTGTGACGCCACCCGGGGACCCGACCCGACACGGCGTTTTTTGACCGGTGTGCGGAATCGAAACTGGGAACTCTGTTGACGTGGTCCCGACATCACCCTGTGACGCCACCCGAGGACCCGACCCGACCCGGGGTCCAGGGGCCGGTATGGGAAATCGAACCTGGGACCTCGCGTGCCGGGGTCCCGACATCACCCTGTAACGCAACCCGGGGACCTGACCCGACCCGGCGTCTAGGGGCTGGTATGAGGAATCGAACGTGGGACCTCGCGTGCCGGGGTGCCAACATCACCCTGTGACGCCACCCGGGGACCCGAGCCGACCCGGGGTTTTTTGGCCGGTATGGGGAATCGAACCTGGGACCTCGGGTGCCGGGGTCCCGACATCACCCTGTGACGCCACCCGGGGACCCGACCCGACCCGTAATTTTCTTGGCCGGTATGGGGAATCGAACCTGGAACCTCGCATGCCGGGGTCCCAACATCACCCTGTGACGTCACCCGGGGACCCGACCCGACCCGGGGTTCAGGGGCCGATATTGGGAATCGAATCTGGGACCTCGGGTGATGGGGTCCCGACAGCACCCTGTGACGCCACCCGGGGACCCGACCCGACCCGGGGTCCAGGGGCCAGTATGGGGAATCGAATCTGGGACCTCGGTTGATGGGGTCCCGACAGCACCCTGTGACGCCACCCGGGGACCCGACCCGACCCGGGGTCCAGGGGCCAGTATGGGGAATCGAATCTGGGACCTCGGGTGCCAGGATCCCAACATCACCCTGTGACGCCACCCGGGGACCCGACCCGACCCGGGGTCCAGGGACCGATATGGGGAATCGAATCTGGGACCTCGGGTGACAGGGTCCCGACATCACCCTGTGACGCCACCCAGGGTCCCGACCCGACGTGGGGTTTTTTGGCCGGTATGGGGAATCGAATGTGGGACTTCGGGTGCCGGGGTCCCGACATCACCTTGTGACGCCAACCACGGACCCGACCCGACCCGGGGTTTTTTGGCTGATATGGGGAATCGAACGTGGGACCTTGGGTGCCGGGGTCCCGTCAGCACCCTTTGACGCCACCCGGGGACCCGACCCGACCCGGGGTCAAAGGGCCGGTATGGGGAATCAAACTTGGGATCTCTGTTGCCGGGGTCCCGACATCACCCTGTGACGCCACCCGGGGTCCCTACCCGACCTGGGGTTTTTTGGCCGATATGGGGAATCGAACGTGGGACCTTGGGTGCCGGGATCCCAACATCACCCTGTGACGCCACCTGGGGACCCGACCCGACCCGGGGTCCAGGGGCCGGTATGAGGAATGGAGCCTGGGACCTCGGGTGCCAGGGTCCCGACATCACCCTGTGACGCCACCCGGGCACCCGAGACGACCCGGAATTTTTTTGGCCGGTATGGGGAATCGAACGTGGGACCTCGGGTACCGGGGTCCCGACATCACCCTGTGACGCCACCCAGGGTCCCGACCGGACCTGGGTTTTTTCGGCCAGTATGGGGAATCGAATGTGGGACCTCGGGTGCCGGGGTCCTGACATCGCCCTGTGACACCACCCGTGGACCCGACCCGACCCGGTGTTTTTTAGCCGGTATGGGGAATCGAACGTGGGACCTCACGTGCCGGGGTCCCGACATCACCCTGTGACGCCACCCGGGGTCCCGACCCGACCTGGGGTTTTTTGGCCGATATGGGGAATCGAACGTGGGACCTTGGGTGCCGGGATCCCGACATCACCTTGTGACGCCACCCGGGGACCCGACCCGACCCGGGTTTTTTTGGCCGGTATGGGGAATCGAACTTGGGACCTCGGGTGCCGGGGTCCCGACATCACCCTGTGACGCCACCCGGGGACCCGACCCGACCTGGGGTCCAGGGGCCGGTATGGGGAATCGAACGTCGGACCTCGCGTGCCGGGGTTCCGACACCACCCTGTAACGCCACCAGGGGACCCGACCCGACACGGGGTCCATGGGCCGATATGAGGAATCGAACCTGGGACCTCGCTTGCCGGGGTCCCGACATCACCCTGTGACGCCATCCGGGGACCCGACCCGACCCGTGGTCCAGGGGCCGGTATGAAGAATTGAACCTGGGACCTCGCTTGCCGGGGTCCCGACATCACCCTGTGACGCCACCCGGGGACAAGACCCGACCCGGGGTTTTTTGGCCGGTATGAGGAATCGAACCTGGGACCTCGGGTGCCGGGGTCCCGACAGCACACTTTGACGCCACCCGGGGACCCGACCCGACCCGGGGTTTTTTGGCCGGTATAGGGAATGGAACTTGCAACCTCGGGTGCCGGAGTCTCGACATCACCCTGTGATTCCACCCGGAGACCCGACCCGACCTGGGGTTTTTTGGCCGGTATGGGGAATCGAACATGGGACCTCGGGTGACGGGGTCCCGACATCACCCTGTGACGCCACTCAGGGACACAAGGCGACCCAGAAATTTTTTTTCCGGTATGGGGAATTGAATGTGGGACCTCGGGTGCCGGGGTCCCGACATCACCCTGTGACGCCACCCGGGGACCCGACCCGACCCAGGGTTTTCTGGCCGGTATGGGGAATCGAACCTGGGACCTCGGGTGCCGGGGTCCCGACATCACCCTGTGACGCCACCCGGGGACCCGACCCGACCTGGTGTTTTTTGGCCGGTATGGGGAATCGAACGTGGGACCTCGGGTGCCGGGGTCCCGACATCACCCTGTGATGGCACCCGTGGAACCGAGCCGACCCGGGGTCCAGGGGCCGGTATGGGGAATCGAACCTGGGACCTCGGGTGCCGGGATCCCGACATCACCCTGTGACGCCACCCGGGGACCCGAGCCGACCCGGGGTCCAGGGGCCGGTATGGGGAATCGAACCTGGGACCTCGGGTGCCTGGGTCCCGACATCACTCTGTGATGCCACCAGGGGACCCAACCAGATCCGGGGTTTTTTGGCAGGTATGGGGAATCGAACCTGGGACCTCGGGTGTCCGGGTCCCAATATCACCCTGTGGCGCCACCCAGGGACCCGACCCGACACGGGGTTTTTTGGCCGGCATGGGGAATCGAACCTGGGACCTCGGGTGCCCGGTCCCGACATCACCCTGTGACGCCACCAGGGGACCCGAACCGACCAGGGGTTTTCTGACCGGTATGGGGAATCGAACCTGGGACCTCGCTGCCGGGGTTTTGACATCACCCTGTAACGCCACCCGGGGACCCGACCCGACCCGGGGTTTTTTGGCCGGTATTGGGAATCGAATGTGGGACCTCGGCTGCCTGGGTCCCGAAATCACCCTGTGACGCCACCCGGGGACCCGACTCGACCCAGGGTTTTTTGGCCGGTATGGGGAATCAAACCTGGGACCTCGGGTGCCGGGGTCCCGACATCACCCTTTGACGCCACCCGGGGACCCGATCCGACACGGGGATTTTAGGCCGGTATTGGGAATCGAACCTGGGACCTCGGGTGTCGGGGTCCCAACATCACCCTGTGACGCCACCCGGGGACCCGACCCGACACGGCGTTTTTTGACCGGTGTGCGGAATCGAAACTGGGAACTCTGTTGACGTGGTCCCGACATCACCCTGTGACGCCACCCGAGGACCCGACCCGACCCGGGGTCCAGGGGCCGGTATGGGAAATCGAACCTGGGACCTCGCGTGCCGGGGTCCCGACATCACCCTGTAACGCAACCCGGGGACCTGACCCGACCCGGCGTCTAGGGGCTGGTATGAGGAATCGAACGTGGGACCTCGCGTGCCGGGGTGCCAACATCACCCTGTGACGCCACCCGGGGACCCGAGCCGACCCGGGGTTTTTTGGCCGGTATGGGGAATCGAACCTGGGACCTCGGGTGCCGGGGTCCCGACAGCACCCTGTGACGCCACCCGGGGACCCGACCCGACCCGTAATTTTCTTGGCCGGTATGGGGAATCGAACCTGGAACCTCGCATGCCGGGGTCCCAACATCACCCTGTGACGTCACCCGGGGACCCGACCCGACCCGGGGTTCAGGGGCCGATATTGGGAATCGAATCTGGGACCTCGGGTGATGGGGTCCCGACAGCACCCTGTGACGCCACCCGGGGACCCGACCCGACCCGGGGTTTTCTGGCCGGTATGGGGAATCGAACGTGGGACCTCGGGTGTCCGGGTCCCAATATCACCCTGTGACGCCACCCGGGGACCCGACCCGACCCGGGGTTTTCTGGCCGGTATGGGGAATCGAACGTGGGACCAAGGGTGCCGGGGTCCCAATATCACCCTGTGACGCCACCGGGGGACTCGACCCGACTCATGGTTTTTTGCCTGGTATGGAGAATCGAACCTGGGACCTCGGATGCCCGCTTCCCAACATCACTCTCTGACGCCACCAGGGGACCCGACCCGACCCGGGATTTTTTGGCCGATATGGGGAAACGAACGTGGGACCTCGGGTGCCGGGGTCCCGACATCACCCTGTGACGCCACCCGGGGACCCGACCCGACCCCTGGTCCAGGGGCCGGTATGGGGAATTGAACGTGGAACTTGGGTCCGGGGTTTAGACATCACCCTGTGACGCCACCCAAGGACCCGACACGGCCCGACCCAGTGTTTTTTTCCCGGTATGGGGAATCGAACGTGGGACCTCGGGTGCAGGGGTGTCAACATCACCCTGTGACGCCACCCAGGGACCCGACCCGACCCGGGGTTTTTTGGCCAGTATGGGGAATCAAACCTGGGACCTCGGGTGCCGGGGTCCTGACATCACCCTGTGACGCCACCCGGGGAACCGACACGGCCCGACCCAGTGTTTTTTTCCCGGTATGGGGAATCAAACGTGGGACCTCGGGTGCCGGGGTCCCGACATCACCCTGTGACGCCACCCAGGGACCCAACCCGACCTTGGGTTTTTTGGCCGGTATGGGGAATCGAACCTCGGACCTCAGTGCCGTGGTCTCGACATCACACTGTGAGGCCATGCGGGGACCCGACCCGACCCGGGGTCCACGGGCCGGTATGGGGAATGGAACCTGGGACCACGGGTGCCGGGCTCCTGACATCACCCTGTGACGCCACCCGGGGACCCGACCCAACCCGGGGTTTTTTGGCCGGTATGGGGAATCGAACCTGGGACCAAGGGTGCCAGGGTCCCGACATCAACCTGTGATACCACCCGGGGACCTGACCCGACCTTGGGTTTTTTGGCCGGTATGGGGAATCAAACCTCGGACCTCGGTGCCGGGGTCTCGACATCACCCTGTGACGCCACTCGGGGACCCGACCCGACCCGGGGTTTTTTGGCCGGTATGGGGAATCGAACGAGGGACCTCGGGTGCCGGGGTCCTGACATCACCCTGTGACGCCACCCGGGGACCCGACCCGACCCGGGGTCCAAGGGCCGGTGTGGGGAATCGAACCTGGGACCTCGGGTGCCAGGGTCCCGACATTACCCTGTGACTCCACCCAGGGACCTGACCCGACCCAGGGTCCAGGGGCCGGTATGGGGAATCGAACGTGGGTCCTCGGGTGCCGGGGTGTCAACATCACCCTGTGACACCACCCGGGGGACCGGACCCGACCCGGGGTCCATTGGCCGGTATGGGGAATCGAAGCTGGGACCTCAGGTGCCTGGGTCCCCGACATCACCCTGTGACGCCACCCGGGGACCCGACCCGACCCGGGGTCCAGGGGCTGGTATGGGGAATCGAACCTGGGACCTCGGGTGCCGGGGTCCTGACATCACCCTGTGACGCCACCCGGGGACCCGACCCCACCCGGGGTCCAGGGGTCGGTATGGGGAATCGAACGTGGGACCTCGGGTGCCTGGGTCCCGACATCACCCTGTGACGCCACCCGGGGACCCGACCCGACCCGGGGTTTTTTGGCCGGTATTGGGAATCGAACCTGGGACCAAGGGTGCGGGGGTCCCGACATCACCCTGTGACGCCACCCGGGGACCCGAGCCGACCCGGGGTCCAGGGGCCGGTATGGGGAATCGAACCTGGGACCTCGCGTGCCGGGGTCCCGACAGCACCCTGTGACGCCACCCGGGGACCCGACCCGACCCGGGGTTTTTTTGGCCGATATGGGGAATCGAACGTGGGACCTCGCGTGCCGGGGTCCCGAAATCACCCTATGACGCCCCCCTGGGACCCTACCCGACCCAGGGACCAGGGGACGTTATGGGGAATCGAACTTGGGACCTCGCGTGCCGGGGTCCTGACATCACCCTGTGACGCCACCCGGGGACCCGTGGTTCAGGGGCCGATATGGGGAATCGAACTTGGGACCTCAGGTGCCGGGGTCCCGACAGCACCCTGTGACGCCACCCCGGGGACCCGACCCGACCCGGGGTCCAGGGGCCGGTATGGGGAATCGAACTTGGAACCTTGCGTGCCGGGGTACCGAACTCGCCCTTTGACGATACCCGAGGACCCGACCCGACCCGGGGTCCAGGGGCCGGTATGGGGAATCGAACCTGGGACCTCGCGTGCCGGGGTCCCGACAGCACCCTGTGACGCCACCCGGGGACCCGACCCGACCCGGGGTTTTTTTGGCCGATATGGGGAATCGAACGTGGGACCTCGCGTGCCGGGGTCCCGAAATCACCCTATGACGCCCCCCTGGGACCCTACCCGACCCAGGGACCAGGGGACGTTATGGGGAATCGAACTTGGGACCTCGCGTGCCGGGGTCCTGACATCACCCTGTGACGCCACCCGGGGACCCGTGGTTCAGGGGCCGATATGGGGAATCGAACTTGGGACCTCAGGTGCCGGGGTCCCGACAGCACCCTGTGACGCCACCCGGGGACCCGACCCGACCCGGGGTCCAGGGGCCGGTATGGGGAATCGAACTTGGAACCTTGCGTGCCGGGGTACCGAACTCGCCCTTTGACGATACCCGAGGACCCGACCCGACCCGGGGTCCAGGGGCCGGTATGGGGAATCGAACCTGGGACCTAGGGTGCCGGGGTCCCGACAGCACCCTGTGACGCCACCCGGGGACCCGACCCGACACGGGGTTTTTTGGCCGGTATGGGGATATCGAACCTGGGACCAAGGGTGCGGGGGTCCCGACATCACCCTGTGACGCCACCCGGGGACCCGACCCGACCCGGGGTCCAGGGGCCGGTATGGGGAATCGAACCTGGGACCTCGCGTGCCGGGGTCCCGACAGCACCTTGTGACGCCACCCGGGGACCCGACCCGACCCGGGGTTTTTTGGCTGGTATGGGGAATCGAACTTGGGACCTCGCGTGCCGGGGTCCCGACATCACCCTGTGACGCCACCCGGGGACCCGACCCTACCCGGGGTTTTTTGGCCGGTATGGGGAATTGAAGCTGGGACCTCGGGTGCCGGGGTCCCGACATCACCCTGTGAATCCCCCCGGGTACCCGACGGGACCCGGGGTCCAGGAGCCGGTATGGCTATCGAACCTGGGACCTCGGGTGCCGGGGTCCCGACAGCACCCTTTGACGCCACCCGGGGACCCGACCCGACACGGGGTTTTTTGGCCGGTATGGGTAATCGAACCTGGGTCCTGGGGTGCCTTGGTCCCGACATCACCCTGTGACGCCACCCGGGGACCCGACCCGACCCAGAATTTTTTTTGGCCGGTATGGGGTATCGAACGTGGGACCTCTGTTGCCGGGGTCCCGACATCACCCTGTGACGCCACCCGGGGACCCGATCCGACCCGGTGTTTTTTGGCCGGTATGGGGAATCGATCCTGGGACCTCAGGTGCCTGAGTCCCGACATCACCCTGTGACGCCACCCGGGGACCCGACCCCACCCGGGGTCCAGGGGCTGGTATGGGGAATCGAACCTGGGACCTCGGGTGCCGGGGTCCTGACATCACCCTGTGACGCCACCCGGGGACCCGACCCCACCCGGGGTCCAGGGGTCGGTATGCGGAATCGAACGTGGGACCTCGGGTGCCGGGGTCCCGACATCACCCTGTGACGCCACCCGGGGACCCGACCCGACCCGGGGTTTTTTGGCCGGTATTGGGAATCGAACCTGGGACCAAGGGTGCGGGGGTCCCGACATCACCCTGTGACGCCACCCGAGGACCCGACCCGACCCGGGGTCCAGGGGCCGGTATGGGGAATCGAACGTGGGACCTCGCATGCCAGGGTCCAGACATCACCCTGTGACGCCACCCGGGGACCCGACCCGACCCGGGGTTTTTTTGGCCAGTATGGGGAATCGAATGTGGGACCTCGGGTGCCGGGGTCCCGACATCAGCCTGTGAATCCCCCCGCGTACCCGACGGGACCCGGGGTCCAGGAGCCGGTATGGGGAATCGAACGTGGGACCTCGGGTGCCGGGGTCCCGACAGCACCCCTGTGACGCCACCCGGGCACCCGATCCTGCCCGGGGTTTTTTGACCGGTATGGGGAATCGAACCTGGGACCTCGCGTGCCGGGGTCCCGACATCACCCTGTGACGCCACTCAGGGACCCGAGCCGACCGGGAAATTTTTTGGACGGTATGGGGTATCGAATGTGGGACCTCGCGTGCCGGGGGTCCCGACATCACCCTGTGACGCCACCCGGGGACCCGACCCGACCCGGTGTTTCTTGGCCGGTATGGGGAATCAAACCTGGGACCTCGGGTGCCGGGGTCCCGACATCACCCTGTGACGCCACCCGGGGACCCGACCCGACCCGGGGTTTTTTTGGCCGATATGGGGAATCGAACCTGGGACCTCGCGTGCCTGGGTCCCGACAGCACCCTGTGACGCCACCCGGGGACCAGAACCGGACCCGGGGTTTTTTGGCCGATATGGGGAATCGAACCTGGGACCTCGCGTGCCGGGGTCCCGACATCACCCTGTGACGCTACCTGGGGACCCGACCACACCTGCGGTTTTTTGACCGGTATGGGGAATCGAACCTGGGACCTCGCGTGCCTGGGTCCCGACATCACCCTGTGACGCTACCTGGGGACCCGACCACACCTGCGGTTTTTTGACCGGTATGGGGAATCGAACCTGGGACCTCAGGTGCCTGGGTCCCGACATCACCCTGTGACGCCACCCGGGGACCCGACCCGACCCGGGGTCCAGGGGCCGGTATGGGGAATCGAACGTGGGACCCTCGGGTGCCAGGGTCCCGACATCACCCTGTGACGCCACCCGGGGACCCGTGGTTCAGGGGCCGATATGGGGAATCGAACTTGGGACCTCAGGTGCCGGGGTCCCGACAGCACCCTGTGACGCCACCCGGGGACCCAAACCGACCCGGGGTTTTTTGGCCGGTATGGGGAATCGAACCTGGGACCTCAGGTGCCGGGGTCCCGACATCACCCTGTGACGCCACCCGGGGACCCGACCCGACCCAGGGTCCAGGGGCTGGTATGGGGAATCGAACCTGGAACCTCGCGTGCCGGGGTACCGAACTCGCCCTTTGACGATACCCGAGGACCCGACCCGACCCGGGGTCCAGGGGCCGGTATGGGGAATCGAACGTGGGACCTCGCATGCCAGGGTCCAGACATCACCCTGTGACGCCACCCGGGGACCCG
>CATOCB010000391.1:0-19245 GCA_951411735.1 Somateria mollissima | reverse complement strand
AGGCGCTGAGCAAGGAGCAGATGCTGGAGCTGCTGGTGCTGGAGCAATTCCTCAGCATCCTCCCCGAGGACATCCAGAGCTGGGTCTGGGTGCGCCACCCCGAATCCTGCGCCCAAGCCGTCGCCTTGGCCGAGAGCTTCCAGCCGGGGAGGAGGGACGGAGGCGGGTGGGAGCAGCAGGTGAGGAAAGCGGGGAGCTGCTGCCCCCCCAAAAAAACAAAAAAAACGGGTTCGATGCCTTCACGGTGCTGCTTGGGAGCTCCATCTCCAGCAGCAAAGCTCCTTGTCCCCCTCGAAAAGCAATGCAGCGCTCACCATGCAACGCCCCCTCCCCAAAAATAGGGTAGTGACCCCGTTGCAACATTCCCCAAAATAAAGTAGCACCCCCCCCTTTGCAACGCCCCCCAAAACTGGGTAGTGACCCCGTTGCAACATCCCCCAAAATAAAGGGCAGCACCCCCTCTGCAACATCCGCCAAAATCTGGGGTAGCACCCCCTATGCAATGCTCCCCCCCCAAAAAAAAAATAGGGTAGCACCCCCTTTGCAACATCCTCCAAAATAAAAGGTAGCAGCCCCACCCCAAAAAAAATAGGGTGGCATCCCCTTTGCAAAATAAATAAATAAATAAATAAAAGATAGCACCCCCTTTGCAATGACCCCAAAATAAAGGGTAGCACCCCCTTTGCAACGCCCTCCAAAAATAGGGCAGCACCCCCGACGCAGCATCCCCCAAAATAAAGGGGAGCAACCCCTATGCAGCCCCCCTCCCCCCCAAAAAAATAGGGTATCATTCCCTTTGCAATGACCACCAAAAAATAGGGTAGCACCCCCTTTGCGACATCCCCCAAAATAAAGGGTAGTTCTCCCTATGCAATGCCCCCCCAAAAATAGCACCCCCTTTTTTGTGACCCCAAAAATAAAGGGTAGCACCCCACCCCCCCTTTTACAATGCCCCCCCAAAATAAAAGGTAGCACCCACTTTGTTATGACATCCCCTAAATAAAGGGAAGCGCCCCATTTGCAATGCCCCCCCAAAATATAGGGTTGCCCCCCCCCCCA
Organism: Somateria mollissima; assembly: GCA_951411735.1. Classification (NCBI taxonomy): domain Eukaryota; kingdom Metazoa; phylum Chordata; class Aves; order Anseriformes; family Anatidae; genus Somateria; species Somateria mollissima. The sequence continues at coordinate 18,186 of CATOCB010000391.1, read as the reverse complement.
TTTTCAACGCCCCCCCCGTTGTGCTCGGGTCCCGCAGGTGACGGTGCGAGTGAAGGTGGAGGAGGTGGCCCCCCGGGGACGCCGAGGACCCCGAGGTGGTGTTGGACCCACCGAGCCCCCCAGCAGAGCCCCCCCAGGCCCCCCCCGGAGACGGGGTGGCGGGGGGAGGCGGCGTGGAGCAAAGTCAAGTTCGACCCCGAGGAAGACGAGGAAGAGGAGAACCAGCAGGAAACAGGTAAGGGGTTGTGGGAAAAGGGTGGGTTTCCCCCCAAAATATGGGTGTGGGGCAGCTTGGAGGTGGTGGGGGGGTGAGCAGGTTTGGTCTGCTCAGGTCCCCCCCCCATGGCCAAAAAGAGGTCCCGGTGCCGGGAAAGCCCTTGGGGGTACCGAGGAGGAGGAGAAGAAGGTGGCCCCCATCAGTTTGGGGGATTTGGGGTTTTCCCCAGCAGCAGGACGCAGACCACCTCCACCGCTGCTGGAGGAGACCCCAGGGTGCTGAGGAGCACCCTGGGGGGCTCTCCAGTCTCATGCACCCCCTTCTCCCCCCCCCACCCCACACAGGTCCCACGGTGGCGAGCAGAGAGCAGGAGGACCCCACTTCGCCCCCCCAAGCCCCTCCGCGCCCCCTCCCCAGCACCCTCCAGGCTGACTCCATCAGGACCCCCGTGCAGACGGAGACCCCCCCGCAGACAGAGACCCCCCAGCAGCCAAGAGGGACCCCAGGAGCCCCCCTCCCACAGCAGCCACCCCCCCCAGGACCCGCCGGGGGCACCGAGAGCCCGGAGAAGGCGCCGTGGGCGAAACGGGCACCCGGCAAGGAGCGCCCCTACCCCTGCGGCGAATGCGGCAAGAGCTTCGGGCGCTTGACCCACCTGAAAACCCACCAGCGGACCCACACCGGGGTGAAGCCCTACGCCTGCGGCGCCTGCGGCAAGAGCTTCGGCCACCTCTCCACCCTCACCACCCACCAGCGGCTGCACACGGGCGAGCGGCCCTACGGCTGCGGCGCCTGCGGCAAGACCTTCACCAACCCCTCGGACCTCAACAAGCACCAGCGGTCGCACACGGGCGAGCGCCCTTACCCCTGCGCCGCCTGCGGCAAGCGCTTCAGCCAGCAGTCCAACCTCACCATGCACCGGCGCTCGCACACCCAGGAGCGGCCCTACCCCTGCGGCGCCTGCGGCAAGAGCTTCAAGTACCTGGCAGACCTGACGGTGCACGAGCGCTCGCACACGGGCGAGAGACCTTTCCCCTGCGCCCACTGCGGGAAGAGCTTCAGCAATAAGTCGTCGCTCGCCCGGCACACGCGGATCCACGCCCGGGCGGCCGCTAGGGACAAGTGATTGGGGTGGGGGAGAGGATGGGGTGGTGGTGGTGGTCCACCAGGAGGTGGTAGGGTTGGGAGAGGATGGGGTGGTGGTGGTCCCCGTTGGGTGGTGGTGGTGGTCCACCAGGAAGGAGGTGATGATGGGGTTGGGAGAGGATCGGGTGGTGGTGGTGGTGGTCCACCAGGAGGTGGTAGGGTTGGAAGAGGACAGGGTGGTGGTGGTGGTGGTCCCCAGGAGGAGGAGGAGGTGGTGATGGGGTGGTGGTGGTCCCCAGGAGGTGGTAATGGGGTTTTCCAGCCACCAGGGGGGTTGTAGAGGTTGGGCACGCAGGGTGGATGCAGCCATCTGATGATGGTTTTGTGGTGATGGTTTCGTAGTGGCTGCTGGGGATGGACAGGGCAACTGGGATGGGGGTGTAGATGGGCTGGTGGTCGATGTCCTTCATGAGCCTGGTGGCTCCAGAACTTGGTTCTGTAGTCCCAGAGGAGATTCACCATGGATAGGGGTGAAAATGGGCTGCTGGTTTATGTCCTCCATGAACGTGGTGGCTCCAAGACATGGCAATCCTGAGATGTAACACATACAGGGGTGAAGATATGTTGGTGGTTGATGTCCTCCGTGAATGTGGTGGCTCTAGAACTTGGTTCCATGGTCCCAGAGGAGATCAACCATGAATAGGGGTGAAGATGGGTTGATGGTTGATGACCTCCGTGAATCTGGTGGCTCCAGGACACAGCAATCCTGAAACGCAGCAGATGGAGGTGAAGATGGTTTGATGGTTGATGTCCTCCATGAGTCTGGTGGCTCCAGAACTTGGTTCCCTGGTCCCAGAGGAGATTCACCATGGATAGGGGTGATGATGAGCTAATGGTTGATGGCCCCCACGAGCCTGGTGGCTCCAGGACATGGCAGTCTTTAGATGTAACACAGATGGGGGTGAAGATGAGCTGATGGTTGATGCCCCCCAAGAGCCTGGTGGCTCCAGAACTTGGTTCCCTGGTCCCAGAGGAGATCCACCATGGATAGAGATGAAGATGGACTGATGGTTGATGTCCTCTGGTGGTTCTTTGGGCTCTCACCCACCTCCTTCACACACTCCCAACCTCCTCTCCACCACCAGGACACCCCAATTAAGCAGTCCAGGATCAATCACTTTTTTTTTCCCACTATTTATTCATTGTCACCCCTGCAACAAGTGACCTCCTCCTCTCCAGGCCTTAACTCTCCAAGACCGACCTACCTCATGGACCACTTGGCGGACACCCAGGGCCTCCTCCCTGTGGGTTTGCCCCCTCCTTCTGCCCCCCACTCGCTGTAATGACGGTTTTACCCATTTCTCTGCAGCCTCTGCTCTGCTTCTTCTTTTTCTGCAGGGGGTGAGGGCAAAAAACTGCACATGGGGGGCACGGGGAACGCAAGAAATCAGGGATTTGGGTGCAAAATATAGGGGCAGTGCTGCTGGGTGTGCGGCTTGCACTGCAACAATTGCAATTGCGCTGCATGTGCTTGCGCTGCAGCATGTAGTAGGCTGTGCAGTGTTGTGCTTGCACTGCAGCGCCTGGCTTGCAGCGCAGCGTTCATTCAGCAGCAGCACATTTGGAATGCAGCATTTGCAACCCACCATGCTTGCAGCACAAAGTGATGCTTGCAATGCAGTGTTTGCAGCACAGCGCAGTGTTTGCAGTGTGCCCCATTGCTTGCGGTGTTTGCATTAGTGCAGTGCTTGCAGCATGTGCACAGAGTTTGCAGCACACTGCAGTGTTCGCAGCATGTGCACAGTGCTTGCAATGTGCTGCAGTATTTGCAGCACAGTGTGGTGTTTGCAGCATGGCGCAGTGTTTGCAGTACACAGCAGCGTTTGCAGCACAAGCACAGTGTTTGCAGCACAAGCACGGTGTTTGCAGTGTGCTGCAGTGTTTGCAGCATGGTGCAGTATTTGCAGCACAAGCATGGTGTTTGCAGCACATGCACAGCGTTTGCAGTGTGATGCAGTGTTTACAGCACACTGCAGTGTTTGCAGCACGGCACAGTGTTTGCGGTACAGTGCAGTGTTTGCAGCACAAGCACGGTGTTCGCAGCACACTGCAGTGTTTGCAGCATGGTGCAGCGTTTGCAGCACAGCACGCGTTGCAGCGTGGCACTTGCAGTGTGCCCTCACTGCAGTGCATTGCAGCGCATTGCACCCCCCCCCCCACCAGCTGTCTCAGACTTAACCTCCCCCCCCCCCCCCCCAGGCAATTTTGGGGCCCCCAAATCTCCGCCCCTGATTGGTCGGCTCTTATCGCTCCGCCTTGGCGGGAAGGGGTGGGGAGGGAGGTTAACCCCTTCGGTGCCGGTGGCAGCTTTGGTGGGGAGAGGGTTGAGGGGGTCTTGAGGGGGATCCTTGGGGGGGGGGGGGGGCTAAGTTTGCAGGGAGAGGAGGAAATGGGTGCAAGGGGAGTGCAAGGAGGGGGTGTAAAGGGTGTGAGGGGGGTGCATTGGGTGCAAGCAGGGGTGCAGGGGGGAGTTGCAACGGGGTGCATTGGGTACAAAGTGGGTGCATTGGGTGCAAGAGGGGGGGCAATGGGGGATACATTGGGTGCAAGGGTTTGCAGAGGGTGCAAGAAGGGGGGTGCAATGGGGGTGCATTGGGTGCCAGGAAGGGGTGTAAAGGGTGCAAGTGGGGGCCAGGGGTTGCATTGGGTTCTTACAGGGAGCACGGGTGGGGGGCAAGGGGCATGGGGGTGCATGGGAGGGGGGGCCTGGGGGCACAAGGTTGCACTGGAGTGCAAGGGAAGGGGGGCTTTGTGCTCCCCAAGCCCACCACAGCCCCAGGCTGAAGCAAAATTGGGGGATGACAACACAATCCTGCAGGTCCCCAAGCCCCAGCACATTTTGGGGACCTGTCTGCTCCCCACATGCCAGCTCAGGGGAGGAAGTGGGATTTTTTTGTGGTTTCCACCACTTTTGTGGGTTTTTCAGGGGAGGGGTTGCAAGCCTATTGCAGGTGCTGAGGAGTGGAAACGGCTCCTGTGCCTGGAGCTGGGCTTTTCTCCACCCAAATCAGTTTTCTGGGAGCAATTTCCAGCCTCCAATTTGTTGTCGGACCAAGAAAGTTGCTGTTTGCCCCCAAAAAGCCCCTCCGAAGCCAGGGTGACCCCAGCAGGTGGGTAACGAGAAGAGGGGGACAGGGTCCTGTAAATGTGGTGGAGCTGGGGTCTCCCCTAAGCCCCATCAGCTGGGGACAGTCCTGAGGCCAGGGGGGCTCCAACGAGGACCCGGTACAGATGATGAGCCCCAAATTTTTCTTCCTGCGTGTTGGACCAGAGAAGGGGGCCAAGGTCCTTCTAGGAACAAGGAACAGAGGGGGAAATAGCGCTGGTGGAGGTGGCACCATCTCAGGAGGACTGAGGAGGCTGTGTCCTGGCAGGCTGCTCACAGTCCTGTGGCCAAGCCCTTTGTGCTCTCACCTTTAGAGGTGCACCACGCACACCTGTGTCACCCCAAACAAGGTCTTCACTCCTCGGAAGGCTTTGATTTGGGTTCCAGCCTCAACTGAGGCACCTCTGTGGTCTTCTGGGCTCGTGTGGATGGGCTTTAGATGGGCTGAGGGCCCCTCTGATGGGCCTGGGGTCGGCCTAGGAGGGTATTTGTTGGGTCCCCCTCCTGCACAGAGGAGCTTCATCTCATAACCCAACAGATGTCACCTCCATGAACACATGGAGATAACCTCCACCACCAGCCTGAGATGATGCCACCTCTGTGAGCACATCTCAAGGACATGACTTTCACCGTCCTGAGATGATGCCACTTCCATGAGCATCTCTGTTTCCTCCTCTGCCCCACCAATGAGTAGGTTGGAAGTGAGCAGTGTTGGGATGGGGACACAGCTGGGACACCCGACCCAAAGGGACAATCCATCCCTAATGACATCACACTCATCATAGAAGTGGCAGGAGAGGCTTTGGGGGAAGGTAGCCAATGCTCGTAGACAGGTTGGCCAGCGGTCTACCCATGTGATGGGAGCGTTCAACTTCTCCTCTTTGATTTGCGTTGACTTTTCAACTTACCTTGAAGTATTTTGGGGCAGACCCCTGCACATCATCTCGCCCTAACAAACCACGCGGCTCGATTTGTCTGATTTGCAAGTATTTTTTTCACAAAACGCAAGAGGAGAGAAAAGGAAAACACAACGCAGACGTCGCAGCAGAAAATGATGTCCATCCAATGCTGGGTGGAAGGAGGCTTCTTGATGCACAGCTGCTGTGTTGGTTTGGAGAGAGGTTGCTTGATGACACATTGTAGAAAAAAAGGAAAAACAGAGATCGCAAGAAATGCATTTTTCTGCATTCTGGGTTGCTATCGTATCATTTTGAGACGGAGGTTACTTAGGAAAAATATAGAAAAGTGAAGACTGTAAAAATGTATTTTTCTGTATGCCACGTTGCATCTTTTCAGGGAGGGATGAAGGTTATTTGGGTAAAAATAGAAAATGCAGGCTTCAAAATGTGCCTTTTTGCAGAAGCAAAAAAAAAAAAAAAAAAAAAAAAGCATTTTTTTGCATTCCAGGTTGCTGCTGCATTGTTTTGGGGAGAGATGTGGGTTATTTGAGAAAAAAAAAAAAAATAAAGGCAGAAATTGCATACTTCAAAAGATGCCAATTGGAAGAAAAAAGAAAAAAAAAAACGCTTTGCATAGCACCAACCTTCCTCATCGACCGCTACCCCCGGCACGGCGAGGAACCAGTGAGGGGCGAGCACTGCTCGACGCCAGCCTGGACGTCCACCACCGCCCGGCTGCGGGCCACCCCCGTCACGGCCACACGGTGCAGTTGGCCATCACCGAAGTCACGGGTCAACCACGCGGTGAACGGGACGCGGACGTCCAGCTGGCGTCCCACCAGGGCCACCGTGCACGTCGTACGGGGTCGCATCTGCACCTTGATGTTACGGGTATGGACAACGTACTCGCCGGCGGTGGCTCGTCCCACCCAGTTGACTCTGGTGACGTTGGTGGCCTCCCAGCTCGTCCCGTTGAAGGCCAAGGGGGCGGCTCGCAGCGCTCCATGGATGGTGGAGAAGACCTTCTGGTCCAGCTCCCAGTCGTGCACCACCTCGGTGGCCTCTTCCAAGGTGACCTCTTCCCGCGTCCCTCGGCAGCCTTCGTTCTTCACCGTGGTCTTCGTCAGCGTGACGTCCTCCCTGCGCCCCACCGCCTCGCTTGTGTTGTAGCGGACGTCCGAGATGGTGATGTCTGCTGGGCCCGTCTGGACAGCCAGGACTTGGTACCACTTGAACCAAACCTCCTTGTGGTCCACCACCACGAAGAAAGCCCGCTGGTCCTTGGAGACCTTCCCCAAGCCGTACTGGTTCCTACCGACGTAGATGTCAACGGAGGGGCAGCCCTCCACCGCGTTTTCAGGCACGTCACCGAAGGAGTCGTCCACCCAACGCAACGCCTCCAGGTTTCCTCTGTTGACCAGCAGCTTGAATTTGGACACCCTGTGCTCGGACTGCCAGAAGGCATAGAAGCAAAACGGGCCCCGGCTGGGGACGTAGGCGCCGGTGTTGCAACCGTCCTCCTCTGTCGAGCAGACGTACTCCATCGTCTTGGTGTAGTTGTTCCAGTTGGACACGGTGTCGGCCGGCAGCGTGCCGTCAAAATCCACCCATTCCAGGTGGGAAGGTCTCTCCTTGCCTTCAACCTTCTGGTTAAGGTTCCAGCTGGTGTCTGCAGGGGAAAAAAAAAATATATTTTGGCCGTATAAGATGCAACCGAGATGCCTCCATCCCTCCAACGCTGCTGGAGGGATGGTGAAGAGATTCCCCACCGGGGATGTGGCCAGCTCCATACCTGCACCATCCGAGGTGGCCAAGAAAATGCTAGAGAGGACCTCCGCCAACATTTCTTGGGTTTTTGGGGTGAAAATGGGTTGGAGGACGTAGGGATGGATGAGACCAAGGACTCACCGAGGTGCTGGAGAAGTTTCCTTCCCACCGGTGGCGATCCAGGAGCTCCATCAGCCCCAGCTTGGATGAGGAAGAGAAGGGCAGCGACGAGCCAAGGCTGTAGGGAAGACCGAGGGAGGTGTCACCCATCGAGGACGACCCCAACGGTGGCACCCGGGCCTGGAGGTCACGGCCAGATCCCAACCCAACCTTTTTTTCCCTCGTTTTTTAGGGTTAAAATTCCACCTGCCTGTGTTGACACAGCTTTAATTTTTAACCATCTGGGGGGAAGGCTGGGAAACGCGACGCAGCACTCGCTCAAAATGGCATTTTTTTCAAAACATTATTCTTATTATTTTTAATAACTGTTTTCTGGGAGCTGGAAATGTCTTCAGAATGGTCAAAAATCCCCCCAAATGCCCAAAAATGCACCCAGCGAAGAGTCATACCTTGTATGTCAGCATCCTGCCAGCCACCTCCAGAGGCTATGAATTAAATATATACAAATTTGTACATAAATGTACGAAACACGTGAAACATACAAAATAGATGCAATACACAAATGTTTAAAATAAAGTACATTTTTGATAAAGAAACATTTATTTCAACAACCCCACGGACGCATCCTCCTCCCATCCCATCAAACCAACCCTGATGGCTCAAACCATCCTGTCCTCACACAGGACAGGCACTTGCTCCAACAAGGCTCAAAAAACCTCCCCATTTTGGGGCTAAAACCAACCATTTTGGGTTCTGCTGGGTTCTTCACCCATCAGGCTCAACGCACACCCCAACAGGCGTTGAGGTCGTTCTTGCATGCTCCCTACCTTGGCTCTGCTCCAACCTCCAATCTCACCACAACGTAAATCCCGTTATTTTGGGGTGATTTAGGTCCTTTTGGGGTCACTTCTGGAGCAGAGTGGTGTTTTCTAGCATGGCTGTGCTCACCTGGGGACGCGCACTCCAGGGAACAGATCAAAGTCTGAATGAGAAGTGCAAATAAATGAAAAAAAAAGAAAAAAAAAAAATAAAGGGGGTTGGCAATTATTGAGAAGCCAGCAAATTTTCTGCTTTCTGCAGAAATTTAGCATTACTGTTTTTTTTCAAGTGGGAAAAACACGTTGGCACCTAAAAAGCAGCCTCAAGGTGCACAAAATGCCCATTGCCAGGTTCTGCAGGCACCAAAAACAGCTTGTCTCACACCAAAAATCAGTCAGAAGTCGTCACTTGTGGAAAAACAACGTAAATCGCTATTTTTTCCGTTTTAACCAAAAAGCTTCATTTTCTGCTCCAGACCTGCTGCATTCACACATTCAGAAGAGGAAAGCATCAGAAATCACACCCAAAATCCCGATCCACCAGGGATGCTAAATATGGGGGGTTTCCCCCTGAAAAGAGAAGTCTATGCAAGCTGGGATGCACCAATTTGAAGAGTTTTCACCCCAAAATGGGGCCGCAGCTGCCGATCTCATCCAGCATCTTCTTTGTTGCCCCAAAACGTCGTTTTTTAGCACGGAAACATGCTCTTCAGTGGCTTGCTGTCGGACGCGGAGCCATGGTCCCACCGGTGCCCAACCCCATAGCAGCCAACAGAGAATCCCCCCCAACACCACCCCTCCTCCCAGTGCTCCCAGTCCCTTACTGGGAGGCACTGGGGGCCCCAGGAAGCAGCGGGGGGAGGCGGCAGGTCCCAACGTGCAGCCTTTATTGCCCCATTTCAACTCAACTGCCCCATCTGGGGGGGTGGGGGGGGGACAAATACCCCCCAGGAGGGAGTGCAAATAACCCCAGCGGGGGGCAAATAACGCAAAGAGGGGGGGCAAATAGCCCAGAGAGGGGGCAAATAGTCCAAAAGAGTCAATAACCCAGAAAAAAAGGGGGAAAAAAAAAAAGAAGGGGGGCAAAAATAAAAGCGGAGGGCAAGTACCCCAAAAAAGGGGGGGGCAAAGCCCCTGTGGAGGGGCAAATATACCTCTGGGGGGGGTGCAAATACCCCCGGGGGGGGGTGAGGCCCTGTAGTGTTGGAGATGCCCCCCTCTGGGGTATTTGGGCAGGGTCAAAGGTCACTGGGGGGGTTACAGGTCACCAGAGGTCATGGGTCAGCCCTCGGAAGGGGTGGGGGGGGGCCACGAGTCCCCAAAAGGTCAGAGGTCAAAGGTCAGAGATCAGCGCAGGGCAGCTCCAGGGATGGGGGGAGGGCGCCATGGAGAGGGGCTGCAGGTCACCGAGGGGTCAGAGGTCAGAGGTCAGAGGTCAGTCCCGGCGCAGGTTCTTGAGCCGCTCCTCGAGGTCGGCGTCAGCGTCGGCCAATGCGGCGGCGGCCTCAGCCGCCCGCCCCTCCCCCGCCGCCAGCGACCCCCCCGGGGCGGGCAGGGCTGGGGGCAAAGGGCAAAGGTCAGGGGGTCGCCACCCCATTGTCCCCCCCCCAAAAAAATGCCCCCCAAATATCCCCCCACCCCCTCCCAAAATGTCCCCCCAGGCCTCCAAAAACGCTCCCCAATACCCCCCCCAGACCCCCTAAAAACCCCCAAACACCCCCAAAACGGCCCCCAGCCCCCCCATTTCCACCCCGATCTTCCTGACCCCCCCCCCAAATCCGCCCCCCGGCCCCCCCAGCCCCACTCACTGGCCAGCTCGTCGGTGAGGGTCAGCCCCAGCTCGTCCAGTACCTGGGACACCACCGCATCGCTGGGGGGGTGACGACAAGGGGGGGTCAGAGGTCATGCCGGGACCCCAAATTGTCCCCTGATCCCACCCTGTACCCCCAGATCCCCGCCACAGCCCCCCAGGTCCCCCCGCGTGCCCCACGACCCCAACATCCCCTCGTGTCCCCCCCACGACCCCAAAGTCCCCATGTATCCCCCCCATGACCCCAATGTCCCCTCGTGTCCCCCCACAACCCCAGTGTCCCCTCGTGTCCCCCCCACAACCCCAATGTCCCCACATGCCCCCCCATGACCCCAGTGTCCCCTCTTGCCCCTGTCCCCCCCACATCCATCCCCCAGGTCCCATCCCACCACATTCCCCTTTCCCCATCTCCCTGTGTCCACGCGTCCCCTTCCTGTCCCCACTGTCCCCACGCCTCCATGTCTCTGCCCCCCCCCCACGCTTCCTCCACCCCCCAACCTCTCTTCCTCATCATCCTCGTCCCCCATGGCGTCGTCGATGGCGTCGTTCATCAGCTCCTCCTTCATGTCCATGATCTCCGCCTGCTTCTCGAACTCCATCATGATCTTCTGGATCTGCGGCAGCTTCAGCTGGGGGGGGGACACACCAGGACACAGCTCGTGGCACGTGGGGACACGGGTGGCCAGTACGTGGTGGCCACAATGAGTAGTTCCTGGTAGCCATGGACTTGGGCCTTGGTCAGCTTGTGGTAGCCACGGACATCCTCATGGCCACCCCAAGCAGCTGGTGGTGGCCATGGCTTTGGGGACATCCTCACAGCTAGCCCAGGGCAACTTGAGGTGGCCACACTCTCAAAGACATCCCTGTGGCTACTTCAGGACAGGCCACGATGGCCACAACCTTGGGGACAACCCCATGGAGCACCTTACAGTGGCCACAGCCTCGGGGACATCCCCAGGTCACCCTGTAGTGGCCACGGGCCCAAGGACATCCTCATGGCCACCCCTGGAGAGCTCTTGGTGGCCACGGGCTCAAGGACATCCTCACGGCCACCCTTGGAGAACTCTTGGTGGCCACCCAAGAGCTCAAGGACATCCTCACGGCCACCCCTAGAGAGCTCTCGGTGGCCACCCAAGAGCTTGAGGACGCCCCCCGCGGGCACCCACCTGGCGGTTCATGGTGGCCATGGCCTTGGTGACACCCTTCATGGCCTGGGCCATGGAGTTGTTGGACTTGAGGGTCTGGATCTTGAGGGACACGGCCTGGACGTTGGCCCGCATGGTGATGAACTTCTTCACGTAGCGCCGCGTCCGCACCAAGTCCTTCGCCATGATCTTCACCGCATCCTGCGGGTCGGGAGGGGGGGGGGGACACACACGTTGGGTGGCCCTGAAGCCCCCCCGAGAGGCCTGGGGGCACCTCCGGGGACCCATCTGTGTCCCCTCAGGCCCAGCACCATCTCCGTGGTCTCCTGGTCCACTTGTACCTGCTGTGGTCACTTGGGATCCTCCATGCCACAACCACATTCCCCGGTTTCCAGTAGGGTTCCCATGGCCCCCACTGCGGTCTCTTGGGGTCCTTCACACCCCCACCACATTCCCTGGCCCCCAGTAAAGTCCCCATGGACCCCATGTCCCCACCGCATTCCCCAGTCCCTAGTAGGGTCCCCACAGCCCCCACCGCAGAACCCCAAACCCCTTCCACGTCTCCTCCAGGTCCCTCAGGCCTCCCGGCCCTGTCCCCCCTCACCATCTGGCCCTGCTTGGCCATCTTCTTGATGTCGATGATGATTTTCTTCTCCTGGGCCTCCAGCTTCTGGCGCTCGCGGTCGAGCTCGCGCATGGCGCGGGTCAGCGCCCGCTGGTTCTGCCGCAGGAGCTCCTCCGGCGTCTTCCGGCGCCCGAACAGCAGGTCCATGGTGGCAGCGGCGCCTGGGGACAAGGACGGTGGGACAAGGACATCAAGGAGGTGAAGGGGACACGGACGGGGCAGGAGATGGGAGAGCGGGGGGCGTGGGGGACACGGGGATGTGGTGGATGAGGGGACACAGTGGACATGGGGACATGGTGGACACGGGGACGTGGTGGCCATGGGGACATGGTGGACACAGGGACATGGTGGACACAGGGATGTGGTGGCCATGGGGACGTGGTGAACATGGGGACAAGGTGGACACAGGGATGTGGTGGACACAGGGATGTGGTAGCCATGGGGATGTGGCGGGCATGGGGTTGTGGTGGACACGGGGAAGTGGTGGCCATGGGGACGTGGTGGCCATGGTGGCCACAGTGACGTGGTGGACACAAGGCCATGATAGCTGTGGGGACGTGGTGGCCACGGGGACTTGGTGGCCATTGTGGCCACGGTGACACTGTGGGCACAAGGCCATGATGGCCACGGGGACGTGATGGCCACGGGGACACAAACATGGGGATGGGGACACGTAGAGGGGACACAGCAGAGCCCAGACAAGGGGAACCTGGTCACGGAGATGTGACAGTGGGGACGTGGAGGGTGGGGACATGGACATGGGGAGGTGTCGAGGTGGGACACAACGCGGGGACATGGACACGGACGGGACACAGACACGGGGAACGCGGATGTTTGGGAAATGTGGACCTGGAGGGGACACGGGAGAGCACAGACAAGGGGGACAAGGTGACAGCAACACAAATATTGGGGACGTGGTGCTGGGGACATGCGCGTGGGGGCGTGGAGCTGGAGGGGACAAGGGGAAGATGTGGACACGTGGAAGCCACGGACAGGGAGGTGACACAGGATAGCACAAAGGAAACTTGATCAGGGTGATGTGACAATTGGGGACATGGACGTTGGGGACAAAGACATGGGGAGGTAGGGACAGGGGGACACGGGGACATGGATATGGGGGGCCAGACACGGGGAACATGGACATTTGGTCATGGGGGATGTGAATATTGGGGACATTGGGGACATGGGGAGGGGGGACATGAAAATGGCAGGGACGTGGGGACGTGGTCTCGGGGACAAGGACCCGGTGGGGACAAGGGGCGAAAATAAACGTGGGGAGATGGGGACACGGGGGGGACAGACATGGGGGACACGGCGGGGGAAACAGCCCAGGGGACGGGGATTTGGGGCCATGAGCGGGACGAGGACGGGGGCAGGGAGGAAGAGGAGGGACAAGGACGGGGGGGACACGAAGAAAAGGGGGGGACAGACACGAGGGGGATACCTAAGGGGAACCCCCCAGGGGCATCTATTTACCCCCCAGGGGCGTTTATTTACCCCCTCAAGGTACTTATTTACCCCCCATGCCCCCAAGAGCATTTATTTACCCCCAGAGGCATTTTTTTTTACCCCCCCCCACCCTCCCAGGGGCAATTATTTGCCCCATTGGGGCACTTATTTACCCCCAAAAGACCCTCAAGGGGCATTTATTTACCCCCCAGGGGCATTTATTTACCCCCTCAGGGCACTTATTTACCCCCCCATATCCCCCAGGGCATTTATTTACCCCCCCCCTCCCTCCCAGGGGCAATTATTTACCCCACTGGGGCACTTATTAACCCCGCCAAAAACCCTCGAAGGGCATTTATTTACCCCACCCACCCCCCCAGAGACCCCCCCCAGGGGCATTTATTTACCCCCCTGGGCATTTATTTGCCCCCCCCCCCCCCCCAGTGCCCCCGATACCCCCCAAGGGCAGGCCCAAACCCCCTCCAGGCCCCGCCCCGTCGCCATGGCAACAGGAAGCCCCCAGCCAATCGCCAGGCGAGGAGCGCAAGCCCCGCCCCCCGGGTCCTCCCGCCCCCCCCCGCGCCCCTCTCTATGGTCTCGGGGCCCACAACTCTATGGTTAAGCCCCCCCCCCTATGGCGCCCTCACCCCGGAAGTCCTCTCTACCCCGCCCGGAGGCCTCTCTATGGTCGCGGCCCCCGCTCACTTCCCCTACGTCACTCCGGTACCGGCCGCGCCTCTCTATGGTCCCACCGGTACCGGGCCCCTCTAGCCACCCTCCGTCGTCTCTATGATCCCTCGGCCCCTCTAGACGCTCCTCCGTCGTCTCTATGATCCCCGGGCCCCTCTAGCCCCCCTAGCTCAGCTCTATGATCCCGGTACCGGGCCCCTCTAGCCCGCCCCGCCCTCGACTCTATGATCCCCGGGCCCGGGCCTCTCTGGCACCCCCCCAGCCCCTCTCTATGACCCCGGGGGCGGCCGCCGGGCCCTCACCCGGCTCCTTCGGCCTCTCCCGGGCTGTCCCAGCACTTCCGCCAATGTAGTGACGTCACCGGGTGCTTGGTCACGTGACGAGGGGGCCAGGACCGCCACCCCGCCCTCCCGGAAGTCAATATTGCCCCTCTACGTCAGTTCCTTTCCGTCGGGAGAGACGAGTTCGGCCAGAGCGGCACTTCCGGCTTCCACAGGGGCCTCTGGAGGCCCTGGAGGACTGGGAAACTGGGCGGACTGGGAGGATACTGGGATATACTGGGACAGACTGAGAGGGCGCTGGGACCGACTAGGAGGGCAGTGGGACAGACTGGGCAGTGACTGGGATATACTGGATTGTACTGGGCACAGAAAAATCAGTGCACATCATACCTACTGGGGCAAACTGGGCCATACTGGGAGCACTGGGACAAGGAACTGGGGCACCTGGGGAGCACGAGAACACACTGGGAGGTACTGGGAGGAGATGGGAGCAGGACCAGGCACACTGGGAGGCACTGGAATGAGGAAATGGAGCATACTGGGAGGCACTGGGTTTACTGGGGAGCACTGGGTGCGAACTGGAGCAGGCTGGGGGAACTGGGTAGAGAGACTGGGAGGCAGTGGGTATACTGGGGTGTACTGGGAGAGGGGAAACAGCAGGCGGTGGGATGGGGAGGAACAAAGGAAGGGGAACTGGGCGTACTGGGAGCTCTGGGAGAGGTTACTGGGGTTACTGGAAGCTCTGGGAGAGGGAACTGGGCATACTGGGAGCTCTGGGAGAGGGAACTGGGCATACTGGGTGTGCTAAGATGGGTAACTGGGCACACTGGGAGCACTCAGACAGGAAACTGGGCATACTGGGAGCTCTTGGAGAGGGAACTGGGCATACTGGGAGCTCTGAGAGAGGGTACTGGGCATACTGGGTGTGCTAAGATGGGTAACTGGGCACACTGGGAGCACTCAGGGAACTGGGCATACTGGGAGCTCTGGGATGGGTGACTGCGCATACAGCGGCTATGAACTGGGCAGGAACTGGGCATGCCAAGACCTTTAACTGGGCATACTGGGAGCTGCTGGACAGGGAACTGGCCATACTGGGAGCCCCCAGACAGGGAACTGGGCACACTGGGAGCGCAAACTGGTTGCACTGGGAGCCCTGGCAGAGGGAACCGGTCGCACCAACCCCTCCCTGAACCCCCACTGGCCACCCCCCACCCCCCCTCCCAGTACAAACCAGTATAAACCAGTCCCCAAAAAGAAGCAAAGATGAGGAAAGGGGGGGGGGGGGGGGGCACCGCTCGTTACCATCGCCCTTTAATCACCCCACAAGGGGGGGGGGGGGAAACTGGAGGGGGGGGGGGGGGGGGGACAGAAAGGAGGGGGCCCCCCCCGCCCCCAGGGGGGCAATAAATAGGGGGGGGCGGAGGGGTTTGGGGGTGGGGGGGGGGGGCAAAAAAAAAAAAAAGGGGGGGGGGGCTGAAAAAAAAAAAAACGGGGGGGGGGGGGGGGGGTGGGGGGGGGCTACTTGAGGCAGCGCTCGAAGTAGGTGGCCCCCACGTAGCCCCCCCCGCAGCGAGCGCTGCACGTTCTGCTCGAAGAGGCGCCGGTTGCTCTGCAGCACCCTCCGCCGCCTCCTTGTTGAGGGGGTCCTCGGGTTGGGTCTGCGGGGGGGCGGGGGGGGGGGGCCGAGGGGGGGGGGCACGAAAAAAATTAAAAAAAAAAAAATGGAAAAAAGTTAAAAAAAAAAAAATTGGAAAAAAAAATAAATAAAATAAGGGAGGGGCAGGGCGAAATGCCAGCAGGAGAAAGGGGAGGGGGGGTGGGGAGCACGAAGTGGCCCCCCCCCCAGGGATTATTTTTCCCCCCCCCCCCCCAGGGTTAATTGCCCCCCCCCCCAGGGTTAATTGCGCCCCCCCACCAGGTTAATGCGCCCCCCCCTAGGGTTAATTGCCCCCCCCTAGGGTTAATTGCCACCCCCCCAGGGTTAATTTGCCCCCCCCCCCAGGGTTAATTGTGCCCCCCCAGAGTTAATTGCCCCCCCCCCCCAGGGTTAATTGTGCCCCCCCCCTAGGGTTAAATGTGCCCCCCCAGGGGTTAATTGTGCCCCCCTAGGGTTAATTGCCCCCCCTCCCCCCAGGGTAAATTGCCCCCCCCCCTAGGGTTAATTGCCCCCCCCCCAGGGTTTAATTGCCCCCCCCCCCAGGGTTAATTGCCCCCCCCCAGGGGTTAATTGCCCCCCCCCCCAGGGTTAATTGCCCCCCCCATGTCACCCCTCAACACCACCCAACCCTCTACAAAAGCCCCGCCCATTTCCTTAATGCCCCCCCCATTTTTACCCCCCCCAATTTTAAGCCCCCCCCCCATTTTTAACCCTCCCCCCCATATTTCTTTATCCCCCAATCTTTATTGCCCCCCCCCCAATCCCTTAATGCCCCCCCCCAAACCCCATGGACCCTTTAACACCCCTCCTTAACCCCCTCCAATATTTTTTGAGCCCCCCCCCAATATTTTTTTGAGGCCCCCCCCCCATTTTTTGAGGGCCCCCAATGGCCTGAAGCCCCCCCCAACCCCCCCAATTCCCTCCCCCCACCTCCCCAGGGACTCCTTAATGCCCCCCCATAACCTCCCAATGCCCCCAAACCCCCAAATCCCCCCCCCAAATTACCCAAACCCCTTCGACCCCCCCCTCGACCCCAAATTGCCCCCCCCCAGGGCTACCAAACCCCCCTGGGGACCCCCCATACCCCCCCCGAGTCTCTTTACCCACCCCAGGGACCCCAAAAAGCTCCAGGGGACCCCAAATCCCCCCCCCAAATTACCCAAACCCCTTTCGATCCCCCCCCGACCCAAAATTGCCCCCCCCCAGGGCTACCAAACCCCCCCGTGCCCCCCCCAAACCCTCTCGGGGGCTCCTTACCTGCCCCAGGGACCCCAAAAAGCTCCAGGGGACCCCCAAATCCCCCCCCCCAAATTACCCAAACCCCTTTGATCCCCCCCCCGACCCCAAATTGCCACCCCCAGGGCTACCAAAACCCCCCCAGAACCCCCCCAATCCCCCCCCCCCCAGGGGGCTCTTTACCCACCCCAGGGACCCCAAAAAGCTCCCGGGGACCCCAAAACGTCCCCGGGGGCCACCCCAAAGCCACGCTGGGTGCCCCCCACCCCCCAAAAAAAATGTGCCCCCCCCCAAAAAAAAAAACCTCACCAGGAAGAGGTACTGCAGGCCGTAGATGATGGAGTTTATCGTCAGGACGGGCTTCCAGTCCTCTCTGGGGACACAGCCCGATGTCACCCGGGGCTACCAAGGCCACCAGCCAGGTAGCCACGGCCACCCCCTGCCCCTCTTTGACCCATCGGGCCGGGGGGGGGGGGGGGGGGGGGCACAATTTGTCCCCTTCCTCCCCCCCCCCCCCCCCCCCCCAAAAGGGAAAAAAGGGGGGAAATGGGGGCGGTGGCCACCTGAAAGGGGTTGGTAGCCCACCTTAGAAAGGTTGGTAGCCACCCCAGAGGGGTTGGTAGCCCACCTGAGGATGTTGAGGCAGACGTTGCCCTCCAGGTCGATGTTGGGGTGGTAGACCATCGTCCTCGCACTTCACCTTGGGGGGGTCGTGGGGGTAGCCCTGGCCGACCTGCGGGGGGGGGGGGGGGGGGGAAGTGGGCTACCAGGAAGGGCTCCGGTGGCCACCTGGGAGGGTCCGCGGGTGGCCACCTGGGTCTCGTCCCTACCCCAAATTGCAGCAGAGGGTGTGGGCAACGGTCGCGGCGCAGCGGGGAAGCCACGGGGTGGTGGGAGCGTTTTGGTGGGCCACTGGTCGTGGTTTGGTGGCCACCGAGCTCTGGTCCCTGTCCCGCCGCACCGAGTGGCCACTGGTCGTGTCCCAGGTGGGCCACCAAGCCCCCCCCTCCCACTTATGATGTTTAGGGTGCATCTGTGGCCACTGGTCACCCCTCGGTGGCCACAGGGTGGACACTTGGCTACTGGTCTGCTCTTGGTGGCCACCAAGCCCTGGTCCCAGTCCCCACCCACCAAGTGCCACTGGTCGTGTCCAGGTGGCCACAAAGCCCCCCCCATCCCACTTATGATGTTTAGGGTGCATCTGTGGCCACTGGTCA